>QAOA01004497.1:37868-347122 GCA_003255065.1 Cercis canadensis
CCCCCCGAAAAAAAAAAAAAAGACTCTAGCCTTAACCACATATAAACTTCAAAATATTTAATTGCTAATCCATTTAATATTTGAGAGCCTCATTAGGAATTCATCGAACACATCATCCTTGCACAGCATGCTAAGTCTTGCATACTTGGCATCAGCACCAAATCGCTTCCCACCTCTCGTAATTATCTTCAATTTTCTAAGATAACTCTCACAATCTTCTATGGCCTCCTTGCATTTCAACCATGCAAAAGCTGCAGGAAGCAAAACCAAGCATACATGATTCAAACTAAATGTCATTGCCAAAAAAAAGCTTTTAGTGAAAAATATATATACCTGGGTATGTTTCAGATAACTCATTAGTGAAGTGACAGTAGGCACGCTGGGACTTTGCCACAGTGAAAACATCACTTCGCTTGATAGCTTCATTTAATTTCTCCCACCTTTCTACCATGAGGCGTTTGCTGTATTCAAAGAACAGCTTAGCTTCTGCAGACCCAAAATTCTGATAATTATCGCAAATCACTTGCATAATCTTAGCAACTCGAGTTTGGGATTCTTTTGACACGCCAATTGAGCTCATCTGTATGAATCTGGTCATCTTCTCAGCAACCTCTATGTCCTTCACAATAGCCCACCTTTTCAATTAAACAAAATTAATTAAGCATCAAAACATAAAGCATAACCAAAATGTCAACTATAAATATAGTAATTAAAATGTGCATGTGTATAACTATACAAGCTGCTCCATCTGAATTCAGTGGCTTTTCCGTGTAAAACTCAAACATAGCCATGTGTTGTGTAAGTATAAATGCTCATGTAATTAAACTAAGGCATCGAAAGAAGAGGGTCATACCCAATGCGAGAACCAGCATGACCAGTGCATTTGGAGAAAGTGAAAAGCATAATATCATGATCAGGCTTGTGAGTAATGGGTGTGTATTGTGGCCAGTAATAGGCAAAGTCATACACCAGTTTCCCTTCAGCTCTAGATGTCACCACAGGTCCCCTAATAGTTCCATCAGGGTTGTTTGGGGAAGTCACCACCTCTATGTAAGCTTCATCTTTATCAAACACATTAGCATCACCACTCCATTTGTACAGCCTTGAAAGCAGAACTTCTACCTCATCTTTGTATTCCTGCATTAATTCATCAACCCAAGAAACACAAACACGTTGTTTATTAGAAACTAATTAACCTTCATTATCAAATGCCCTACACTTTGAAACATAATTTACAAAAACTAGTAATATTTAAGGTTGACCAACATGGATTATCAAATCAAACTATAGACATGCCCATGTTACCATGTTTGCTTATAGAATCGAGAACTATCATATGTCTACGTGAATGTGTTTGTTGCATGTTTCGATATATGCCTCGTGTTCCCCAAAAGAAGCAAAACATGTCTTGCCCCTTTTGTGTTCTCCAAAATACGACAAAAGCCATTAACTACATTTCCCAAAAACATGTCAAAATGGCGCATTAAATGTAACAAGGGATGCTGTTCTGCTCTGCCTCCAACATTATCTTGAATATGAGGTGGCAAATTATGATTGGCCAATAGCCATAACCGCTCTCTCATTGGTCCGTGAACACAGGTAACAATGTTTTGCCAATATACTTTATACTGTTATATTGATTACCCACAAAACATAGACAATTATTAAGTGTGTGGTGAAGTCCACATGTAAATTATCATTTCAACTGATTTCGGCTCATATTTATTAATAAAAGAGTACGTATTATTATTATTATATTTAGTTCATACAAAAAATTCTGGTTTTTATAGAAGGTTGAATTGACTTAAAAAACGTTGATAAGATTCGAAATTAATATTCGAAGTCAAGAGGTGTGGTCAACGAAATGAAGGGCTAGGATAGCATGAGAGATTAAGTTACCGAATAATAAGGTGCAGCGGCGACCACATTCATAGGGTGAGGGCTATGAGGAGAAGAGAGAGCAAAGAGTGCAGCCTGGAAGAGTTGGGTAGAACCCGTTCCTACGACGATGTGTTTTTTGTCCGTCACAGCGTTTCCAACCACATTGTGAAGCTTCTTAATGGCGTCTCTCAGCTCTGGTAACATGAACCAGCACACATTGCTCGTATCACTCAGATAACTTAGCAAATCGCTTCCTTTGATCACCACCGTACACTCGTCATTCAACTTCCTCCAAAATGACTCGAAAACCGTTGGATCACCCCTGTAATTGTACAATCAAAAAATGCACCATACCATTCAAATCATGAGCTTAATCATCACTGAAATAGCATTGCCTCCTTTTTTCGGAGGGCCACATTAAAAAGTCAATGGGATTCTGACTCAGCCAACTCCCTTTTAAATATCTCAGCTTCTGATTCCCCAATTCTAGTATAAACAAAAAAGATTTGGACATGAGAAATAAGAGAAAATAGTAGAAGCGCTTACTGGTCAAGATTGACGAAGGAATTGAGTGAGAGAGTGGCGGGAGACTTGGTGCCATTTGAAGAGGGAAAGCAATTTTTGATGGGAGCAGCAGCAGTTATGTCCAAACCAGACTTGGCGACCACCATATTTGCTTCCGAGCTAACCTTGGTTACTTTCAATCTTTCTTGAGATTCTTGTACTTCTCTCTCACTCAGACTCTGAGTGTGCCTATATATATATATATATATATATTGGAAATGAAGAGAGGCCAGTCACCAGTGCATGAACCGTTGCATTTATTCGATTCGATTCTCTCAACAATTGTGTCTTTTTTTTTTTGGGGTACATCCACGTTGGATAGCTTTTGACTGTGAAGTATCATCCGTCATGTATCGGAAGAAACTAAATCTCCACAATAAGAGCGTTTTCCTTTTTCTTGTTTTTTAACACATCCGGGATAAGATATTTGGTCTCGATCTAATTTGAAAAAGAGAAAAATAAAATAGAGAATGGTACCTGTTGGCTGTTGCATTGCATCTCTAGATTTTACCTTAAACAATTTTTGAGCATGGTGGTTCTATCTCTATGGATAACCATCGTATATATTTTCTTTGAATCATTGGAAAGATAAGAGTCCAGATTCTTTAACCAGAAATATAAAAGAATAAAGATTCAAAATCTAAACCTTTTTAAGAGATTTTTGAATATTTATTAGACATAATAAGTGTATCAACAAAATTAAATTCATCAAAACTATCCCATAGTTGGAGCAATCCATTGTATTTAATTAATGCAGCTAATTATATTGTTAACTAGAGATAGATACAGGTGTATCCTACACTAGCAGGCTGTTATACTTGAATTGGATCCATAAAACTAAGTATATGAATAGAATTATTATTTGCGATCTATATATAAAGATTTTATAAAATATATCATACTATTTGAACCAAGATTAGTCATAGCTCCAGTTTAAGTCTAACGAATTGTTCACTCACAAAAAAAAAAAAAAAGGTTTAAGGAATTGTTTGTTAATTTTTATGAAAAACAACTTGATAGAAAATTAAATAATAATAGAGAATAGCTTCTCAAAAGCATTTTTTTTGCGGACTATTTTTCCTCCTAAAAATGAAAAGTTTTCCCCTTCTTGAAAGGGTTATGTACAACTTAATTTTGATAATATTATTCCCTTTTAGCATACAATTTATCCATTTTAAGAGGTATTTGTGATATTTCAGAATTTTAAAGAGTTAATTTAAGAAACTTTTCCTTAACCTGCTTGTAAATATATATGTCCATTAAGAATTAATAATTTAATATCAATTCTTTAAGAAAGCTTTAATATTTTATCAAAAAATAAAAAGAAGGTTTAAGAATAGCAGTTAAAATTACAACTTCTAAATAAAATTCGAATAAAAAAAGACAAAAACTGATGTCTAACTCAGATTTTTTTTTGGTTGCCTTTTTGAGATGCTAGTGCCTCTTTTAATTTTCTTGTCTTCTACGTTGCACTACAGAAAAAAAAAAAAAAAAAAAAAAAAACTCATTACTTACTTTACAAGAGGTTTCACATCATTAGGAACCATGCATTTGTGGTTTTCTCATAGTCGTACTTGTCTTCTTAGACACATAAACAAACACGGTGTCCCCATTTTGGATTCTACTTGATTTGTGATTGAGAAACAAGTTCAGTTGGAAACACATGACTTGTGTTGCATGATAGGAAAACAAGGATACATAATAATGTTTTGACTTGAATTAATTGTCTAAGTGAATCTCATGTGCAAATGCAACATTAATCATGATGCATCATGTGCACTGCGCATGTGACTGCCATCCCCAGAAACGTTCTCTGTCAACCTATTTGACCACAACAAATGGTTTATGATAATACAGAATCTAAATTTTATACTCATATAGTTTTTTATAAAAGAATAATATTGTATGATATATGAAGGACTTGAAGACTTTAAATAGATATTGAGTATTAAACAATAAATTTTTTAAAGGGAATCACCTTCATTAATGCAACTACAAAATCAAAAGCATAAGAAAAAAAGAGAGCAAAGGAATTGTTAAGCCAACAAAGGTGGATCCATTGAAAAACCGTCTAATATAGATGTATAAACACCACAAAGTATAGGATAGTGGTAATGGTAAGAGTTACTCACAACTATCATAGACCAAAAGAAAAAGTACCAATAAAATGCTTGGTTCAACTAGTAGTAAATTAAATTTTGGGCGTGCGTCTTTGGCTGTAGTCAAGGGTTCAAGGTACAATGAGAGCATTGTTAAGAGAAAAAAAATTATAATTACTGTAACCTTTGAATGAGATTAATCTCATGCCTAATTGCATAAATTAAAGATACTTGTTGTATTAATAAATAAATAAATAAAAGACTAAAAGAAAAAGTATTTACATAGTTATAAATAGTTACTAGCTTAATTATAGGAAGGCCTTGATCATTCATACGAATGAGTATAGAGTAATCACACACACAAACTATGTAAACAATATTTTATAAATTTTATTGTGTGATAAAATTTGATTTTCACTGATATTATTTTACTTTTATTTTTTTCAATTAACTCCGATTCTACCACATAACCTAATTTAGAAGACACAAGAAAAGATTGAAAAAAAACCGATAACATATATTATTGATAACCGGAAGCTGTGGTTTAGGAATTGGATATAATCTTGTGAAGGTTTTCTAGAGGTAACTAGAAGTTCATTTGGGATTGAAGCAGGGATGCAAGGGAGGCAATATTTTTGCATATTTTGGGTTACTTATAATAAAGATATCTATGAACGCGACTCTCTACTATTTCACTATAATACCAAACAAACAAACACTACGAAAAATAAAAATAGTAATTATACTGATGTGCATCCTTAACAAGTATATCCTCACATCTGCATGTTATCTTGTACTAGTTGCACACCTATTATCAATATTCTTAAAGTAATTAAATATTTGAGTGTAAGTTATTTTTATATTTTAAAATAATTTTTTTTCTGTAAAATCACAATAGACATAAAATAAATGGTCACCATGAATTTTAAATAATACTTCTAGTTTAATTTTCTTTTTGTCAATTTTAGTTTAATTTTTTTTTTATCATTTTTGTATAAATTTATCATAAAAAATATTTAATATCAACTAGATTATTATAATTTTGATAAAGTGTTCACTAAAAAAACAAAAAATGAAAATTTGAACTCCACCACTAATGGGTTTGTTTCTTTTTTTTTTCTTAAATATGATATTTAATTAATGGGTTGGTCGCAAAATTTGTGTTGTAAATTGTAATAATCAAATTGGGCCTTCAGAATTAAAAGAAAAAAATACTTGATGGGCTACTGACAAAATGTTGTGGTAAGAATGTTGCTGGGCCTTCAGAAATTAAGGGTAGTGATGACAGAACAATTACTGAATTGATAGTCAAACAACTGAAGGGTCCGAACAAGTAAATTAAAACCTAAGTATTATCTAGTAGGAGTTCGTTTAAATTTATGTATTACTATATAATTAAAAAAAATTAAAATCACATCACCACTCATAAAGTTTTTCTTTTGGTAATTTTTAAAAATCATAGCTTCAAGAATCAAACTTCCATACCACCATATGTTTCCTCAAAAAGGTCTAAGATTCCCAAATTCTATGTCTCCTAAATATTATTATATGTGTATTATTTATGTTGGGAAGATTCCTCGCATTTTGGATACACTAAAATTCAAAAGTAACTAGTGGACATCAAATAATATTTGTTGGTACCAGATTCTCCAATCACTATATGCAAATAAATAACCCTTTATTTGCAGTGCTTGTTGTTGTACCAAATGTAGAAAATCACCCTTCCAAAAAATGAGATTCTCATGCCAATGTCAAAGTACCTTCTTCAAATTTCCACTTTATAAAATCCGGATTAGGTGGCATTCACAGAAGCTCGGCGTTTTCCTCCAGCTTCATCTGCCACAATCCACTAAAATTGTCGAAAGTACCTTCTAGGCCTTCAGGCGTGCATGTGTTCCACGCACTTTCTTTCCCTTTTAAGCACATTTAATTATCCAAATACTCAAATTTTAAATTCTCAATTTTGCACATGAATTAAATATTGTTTAAATAAGTGACACTTGGGATTTCTCTGCATGCTCATTTTGCCGTTAGCTTAATTGCAGGCAGGCCAAAAATAAGAAGAGTTGCAGCAGAAATGAAGAAAACACTTAATGTTGATGAGAAATTTTATGTAAACTATTGAGACGATCTATCCACTAAACCTCTGATATCTCCCACAATCTTACAAATTACAGAAATTGGTACTAAAAGAAAGAGGAAAAGCTTCAAGGGCGATGGAAAATTTATATTTACAAAGGTGAAGGGACATCTAATGGAAAATAATGGCCTTTTCCTTTTATATATATATATATATATCTCTTCAGAATTGTGTTGTATAAAGGTGAGATAACAGATGCTGTGCTAATGGTGGGCTTCATTAGGCAGTGTTGGGGGTTTCTTCCTAAAAACGTGCTTTCTGCAGCGTTCAAAGATGCTATCATATATTATATCAAATTCCACTCCTGCTCTCTCCCGATTCACAATGAATAGTATGTGATCACCTTCCACAAGCTTGTAGTACCTGTTTGATCAAACAACACAATTTTGTCAGTTCATAGAATAATTTCTCACAAGAAATTGCATGTATCATGATGGATCCTTTCTTATCTATTTCTTATACACTTAGCTTTTTGAGTGTCTTTCTTTAAAATCTAGAAATATTCAAATTGATGGAAAAATAAGCATAGGAATTAACCATTTCTGAGTATCAGAACAGAAAAACAGATAATAATTTCCGCTATATGATGATCTAATTGTTTCTTATACGTAATCATTTTTAACTAGAACTTTGTGCAACTTATGAAATAAGGACACTGCACTTCAATTATCTAACCAATTCAGTTTGTCCAGGTTTAGTGTACAATCAAAGCTAAATTGAATGGCATTCAAAAGCTCATAACTAGTTAAACTTATTTAGTTTGTAGACCATATAATTCCAGATGCAAGCATAAGATGCAAAATGAAGCTCTGAAAAGCTAGATTAGAAGGAGATAGTGTATGACAAACCAGATGCCTGGCTGCAAGGGCTGGCAATCTGAATCATTTTCTACGAAACGGCTTGGATGTTCAATTGGGAGGCGAGGATGAGTCATAGATATTGTGTTGAGCGCTCCATCATTGTCCTGCCAGTCCTCATCTCTGCACATGCAATTACATAATACGTAATTAACACAGCTCAGTACTACCCCTAAGCAAGGTTGAAGATGATATCTGATGAAATTGAAAACCCACCTGTAGCCTTTATAAGGGGGAGAGACATCTGGAGGATGACGCCACAGGCTCATCTGCAAGACTCTTATGAAAAGCAAAGGGTGAATTCCAAGTATGCTTGAAGGAACTGTAATACCCATGATCTTCCGAGTACGCTTGGTAGCATAGCTGAAGTAGTATGTGTTAGGAAATGTATGTAGATGGTAGTTAAGTTTTATAGATCCTTGAATTGTAAGATCAGGGAGGATCCAATCCCCTGAAGAAAATGGACCCGCATTTCCCAGGAGGCAATCAACAAGACCCCAAATGCCAATCTTTCTCCATGACATGTTATAATGATCAAACCCAAAACTGTAATAGTTCTTCAGCAAGGGAATGTCCAACCAATCATAAATTATCACTCCAATGCGGCAAAGCTGTAGCAGACAAATAGGTTTCAGTGACCTCCCATCTTCTGGCCTATGACAAGCACAAATTGTAGACTAGTTTAGCACTTAGTTTGTTCAATGTGGAATTGAAGTTTGGAAGATAAGCATTATATTGACAACATGAACGATAAAAAAATTGACCTAAATTATCAAATTGCTGATGGTTACTGGTAAAGCTCAGTTGAAGCAAGTATTAGTCTATTTAAGCACAGACTCCATTATTATGACATTATATCACATTGACCAGTTCACTGTCAATGGCAGCATAGACTTAGAGCCATCTTATCTGTCTCGAAGGATCATATCAGTTCCTGGTCGTTATCTTCTCTTTCATTCATTCAATTTATTTCTTTCGCAACTGTCAGATGATGTCCCAACTACCCCCTTCCATGCCATTAAATAATATTAAGACAGACAACTAAAGTCATAACTCATAAGTTGCTATAAATAATACCAGTCCTACAAGGTCAGCTATTAGTTATTGTTCAGGTATCACATTGAGCATCACTTCAAATTCTCCATCATTGTTATGAAATTGAAAGGTAACAAAGTGTCAAGTTTTATGTGACAACAAGAAGTTAACAGGAACTTACTGCATGCCATCTAAGTAGGTTCTGGTAGTCCCATTAAATGCCCCTGATAACGAGGTTATGCTTAATACCCAGTTTTCTGAAGTGTGTTCATACCCCTTAAATGCCTGAAGACCAAATGAATGTCAAATTATAAAAAGTAAACATTTTTCACTTTCTATTCCGATAATAAGCCATTGGAACTTTGGAACTCACTTTATCAGCAAGCATTTGTTGCAAGACACGAACAACCTGTGCTCCGGCTGAGTGCCCAACAAAGTGAATTGGGTGATCCTCATCCCACTCAGGGTAGTGCCCTGCATCCCAATTACAATAAATGCACTTATGACAACGTCTAAAGTTAAGACATTTTCATAAAACACACAAATTACAAAGGAAAAGTAGCAACAAGCTAAAACAACAACACAACAAGGAGATCTCCGAACCTTTTTCATAGAATCGTCCAAACTGCGAGTGCCCACAAGCCTTGCTGTGCTCTTCACCGTAATCTACATGCCCACCTTTCAAATAATAGAACAATTCGCGAGCCCTAAGATAAAACCATTTCAGAAGCTTTCCAGAACAAGCATAGAACAAGAGCAAAATCCATGAATGGACGCCCCAAAAAAAGGAAGCTTTGGCGTCTCAAACACTTACCTATCATATATGCTAGTTAAAGACCCCAAATCAGGAACTAGAACCCTTTTATCTTTCTTCTCTGCCCCCGCGAAATACGATAAACTACCCAATCTCTGAGAATATGATCATGTAAAAAAAAAAATACCCAGAAGAGAATTCCGCAATGAGATTCAATTGAAATGAGAAAAGTAGTCAAATTCAAGAGACAAAGGAGAATAGCTTCTTACCCCTTTGCCAAAACCGAAAATCCCATGAACTAAAACAATAGGAGGCAGATCATCAACATTGCTTTTTCCTTCAGACATTTCCTCTTTGACCTCAACATTCATACTAGGCTTATAGAAATAATCATTGAGAGCCTGTGAGAGATCTCCAGCAATAGCTGTGCTGAATATGTAAAACCCATAAAGCAAATGAACGATAGAGCTCACAAATAGCTCCGCAAATTGCAGATAAGCTACCCATAATCTAAACATTTTCAGGATCAACNACACTGAAATTAATTTTTTTTTGGGAAAAGTCTTAAAAAATTTCTTGAACTATGCTCTTGTTGAACTTTACTCACATGCTTCAAAAACGTAGGAAAAACCTCCTTGAACTTTTAAAATGTGTACTTTACCCCCATGACCCTGACGTCCGTCCATTAATGAACGGAAAAATGAATTTGAATATTATAATTTGACCCAAAAACTCTTTAAATATTACTTTTTTACCAAAATTTTTATAAATTTATTTTCATTTATATCCCTACAAAATTGCACTATAGCTCAAATTAATCACATCATGTGCACATTAATGGACGGATGTCAGAGTTGGGGGGTAAAGTGCACATTTTAAAAATTCAAGGAGATCTTTCTTACGTTTTTTAAGCATGGGGGTAAAGTGCAACAAGAACATAGTTTAGGGGAGCTTTTAGGACTTTTTCCTTTTTTTTTTTTTNTTTATGTATTCAAGAAAATTATGTTTTTTTAGATACTGACCTTATAATTTAAACATTAACTAACTTAAATAAATATTTTACTGTTAATAATTTTAAAAGTTCGTCAATATGGATAGTTAGAAATGATATATTAGATTTCACTATTCTATTCCCATTAAACTGATGATGGTCAGCTAGAAATCAAATATTATGGAATACAGATCCACAATGCTTGTACATTCAAGTGGGAGGGGGTGTTTCACACTTGATGAGCGATTGAGTGTGAGGCACATGCACACTCCGTGTTGGCTATATTCTATAATAAGAATATTTTTCGGAAATGGAAAACTACAAAAATAGTCAAATTTGCAAGTTGATGCTGTCGGGCTACCAATTCTGTCTCTCTNAAATGCAGGGCTTGTACATTCAAGTGGGAGAGGGTGTTTCACACTTGATGAGCGATTGAGTGTGAGGCACATGTACACTCCGTGTTGGCTATATTCTATAATAAGAATATTTTTCGGAAATGGAAAACTACAAAAATAGTCAAATTTGCAAGTTGATGCTGTCGGGCTACCAATTCTGTCTGTCTCTCCTCAGTTTTTGCACATAAAAAATGAAGAGTGTGGTGAACCTTTTGTTGCCAATTGCCCTTGTTTTGTTCAGCTAAATTAGCCTTTGTTTTCTTCTTGTTCAGAACTTTCAAAGGATTTGACTCTGACTTCACTCCGCTTCTTAAACATCGCTGGCACTTCTGTAATAGTATTATGGTCTGATTTGGTGCTTAATTTAATATTGTATACAGTCTTTGACACGTGTTGAATCTTGATTAAGAAGGAATATTTCTACATCTTCTAGGTCACCAATTACGAAATGTCAAATGGGTCCATTTCTTTACACTCTGATTTTTGGTCAATAAAAGAATGAACAAGTGATAATGTCGATTACTTCCACCTTTTCTTCATGCCAAGCTATTTTATTTATATAAGGAGTCTTCCTTTAAAATATTTCCAGATATTAAAGCTGAAAATTAAAATAAATATTTTTTAATTTAGCAAATCGATTACTTCCTTTTCTTTTTCATAAATAAATATGTCACTTCAAAGCAACATCAAAGGAAAAATATACTTTCTTATATGTGATAATGATGATGAGCTTATTATTTTTAATTAGCAGACAAAAGCGAAAGTAACTCAACTATTTTTTAGTTATCGATAATGAGATTTATTTTCTTTGGTCATCAAATATGAGATTCAATAAATAATTGATAGTATGTCGTTATTTGAAGATATTTCTCTCGGCCCACATGCTGTTCTTTTGTTAATTCTAGTGCATCTTTTTTCATAATTAGAAATAAAACAAAATATTTTACCAAAAAAAAAAAATAACATATCAAAGTTCATGATTGAATCTTGACCTTCATCAATTCATCCATCAATAAATGTAGCATAACTCCGGTTGTCTCATGCACGCCTCACCTTTCTACTTCAAATAATTAATGGACAAAGTACTTTGCTTTTTGAGCAAATAACTAAAAAGAAATGATAATCTCAGATGATTTTTTATATTATTTTTATACTTAATGATTTTTTAATATAAAATGTATATTAAATATGAATTTTACAATTGTTCAAGTTTAAGAGTAATGTAAAAAAATAATATGCAACTATCACTATTCTATTTATCTCACCATTTCGTACATAAGTCAATTCATATTAAATTAGAGTAGTTTTGCAATAACTTTTTTTTTTATATCAAGTTTTACAAGAACTTTTAAGTGAATTGAAATAAAAATGTAAAGTAGAAATTTAAATTCAACCTATAATAAGAAGAAAATATGAAAAGAAATTGTGAGATTAACATTAATTGCTACCTAAATAAAATTATTCTGAGGAAACAAAAAAAAAAACGATTATACATTAAAGCGTCATAGTCAGATGGTACGTGGCCACGTGAAAGTAGAGTTAGAACAGGGGCCCACATTACGCGGAGAATTTTATGGACCATGGACGAATCGCGGAGAATCTGATGGCCCAAGAAAAGTTTTTTAAGAAAAATATAAAAAAAAAAAATGACGTGGTGGCTTACGGGTAGAGTCTAGAAAGTTCCGGTAATCAATAGGTGGAAAGAGAAAGAAGCATGTGGTGTTACTGTTAATCATGAATTACAATTACCACTCGTGAGTGATATGGGCAATGGGTATCTCTATAAAGCACCTTGGTCGGTTCCTGGTTGTCTCTGACTTTGCCGCTCCCAAGTCATATTTGGTGGTCCATCGCATTTAAAAAACCCTCCATTCTCTATTCATTTTGCTTTCATTCTTTTTATTTGCTTTCTAATTTCTTATAACTAGTAATTAATGGGAGAATAAATAGTAAATACTAACTGGACGAGTAAGATGAGGTAAATTGACTAAGAAAATATATATTAATAAATTATTTATTAAAATATAATATTATATAAAATTATTGGTATTTTAACTTAAATATTATATTTTATAAAAAAATTTATGTATTTATGATATTTTTGAATTTATTTACATAAATATTATATTTTTTTTAAATATAATTTGGTTAGTGAAAATTACTAGACACATAGTTGGTCACATGAGACATGTCACGTGGCTAATAACATGTTCAATAGTTCTCGTATTTTTAGATTTTTTTTAATTTTTAAAAATTATAATATTTATATAAATAAATTTTAAACTATAATATATACGTAAATTAGTTTTTTAAGTATAATATTTGAGTTGAAAATCTTAAATTTATTACATAAATGAGATATTTTTTATTATTTTATTTATAAATATGCAAACAAAATTGTATACGCTACATTAAAAAGTAGCATTTTTTTTTTTATGTGTCAGGCCATACTAATGTAGGGTGACTCAACATCGCTTCCACTACTGAAATGCTGATACGTTGTCTTAGGCATTTTGACAGAAATATTACAATTAGTAAAAATATTTACACAAATATTACANTTTTATTATTTCATTTATGAATATGCAAACAAAATTGTATACGCTACATTAAAAAGTAGCATTTTTTTTTTTATGTGTCAGGCCATACTAATGTAGGGTGACTCAACATCGCTTCCACTACTGAAATGCTGATACGTTGTCTTAGGCATTTTGACAGAAATATTACAATTAGTAAAAATATTTACACAAATATTACAACTTTCAAACTATTTACACAAATATTACACTTTTTTAAAATTCAAAAATAAAAAAAAAAAAACTTTTTCGGAGGCGTGGGGCCCACCGGACACGCCGTGGGCCTCACGGCGTGTTCCATGTGGACACGCCGTGAGGCCCACGGCGTGTCCGAATGAGACAAAATCCCACCATCCCTGCTGGCTTGTGGGTCCCGTGTCAGTGAAAAAGTAATCCGTGGCAGTGAAAAAACTGAGTAGTGGCGTGTTGCGAAGGAACACGCCGCTACTCTCATGGCACGTCCGAACAGAAGCCGCCACGTTTGTGTCTTTCGGAGGCGTGGGGCCCACCGGACACGCCGTGGGCCTCACGGCGTGTTCCATGTGGACACGCCGTGAGGCCCACGGCGTGTCCGAATGAGACAAAATCCCACCATCCCTGCTGGCTTGTGGGCCCCGTGTCAGTGAAAAAGTAATCCGTGGCAGTGAAAAAACTGAGTAGTGGCGTGTTGCGAAGGAACACGCCGCTACTCTCATGGCACGTCCGAACAGAAGCCGCCACGTTTGTGTCATTCGGACGCGTGGGGCCCACCGGACACACTGTGGGCCTCACGGCGTGTCCACGTGGAACACGCTGTGAGGCCCACGGCGTGTCCGGTGGGCCCCACGCATCCGAAAAACTTTTTTTTTTTAATTTTTGAATTTTAAAAAAGTGTAATATTTGTGTAAATAGTTTAAAAGTTGTAATATTTGTGTAAATATTTTTGCTAATTGTAATATTTCTGTCAAAACGCCCGTTGTCTTACCGAGGAGGTTACGCTACATGTATGAGATGAAGTAGGGGGCACAATCTAGATCTATGTGGCTAGAAAAATAGTGTTGCAGTTAGTAGAAGTTGAGGGAGGCTTATATTTTGACGAGGTTTTACACGGCTATGAGGCCCATGTTGATGCTGGGATAGTCCCGTTAGGTGGTCCATTTCATACACAGGTCAGGCCCAAATTAGAGCCCGCATTTTATTGCTTAATTCATTCCCACTTCACATAGTCATCTTCTTCTTATTCGTTCAACTAGGGTTTTGGGTTTCTCTCTGATGTGAATATTTCGATTTAACAGACTTAACTGTGAGAGTGAACCCAGTTGGAAAAAGCGGAAATGGCTATGATGCAACCTTATGGGCGCACCAAGAGTGTGGTGAAGCGTTCAAAGAAGTACTTGGAGGAAGCACTCTACAAGAGGCTCTTCAAGGAAGGTAGCTCTGAGGTCAGTGTTCGGCAGCAGCTGAATCAATTCATCAAGAACCGCAAGCTCGTTTACAAATGGGAGGTCGGAGACACCCTCAAGAAGCTTCGTGCACGCAAGCACTATTCTCCTGCTCTCAAGGTTCGCTCATCCCTAACTTCTATGGGTAACCAAACATTACGTTAAAAAAATTCTGATTATAGTTATGCATTAGTACTCATTGATGATGATAAATTGTGGAATTTGTCAATGGTGGTTGATCTATCTCACTGTTTCAATCAGATTTTCATTTGGCCTTTTGATAATGTGACCTTTAACTTCTTCGTTTGTAGACTCCAAGAAGATCATATAGTTAGTCAGTGCATAAAGGGAAATTTAAATGGATACAAAGTTACCATTTTTAATGGCAACATTGGCTAGTTGACGCTCAAAACTTTCTGGGTTATGTGGTCTGGTCCAAATTTTACTTGAAGCTTGCACTCTCACTGAATTTGATATATTTAGAAGCAGAGCATGTTAATGATGAGTGAACAAATATGTCTTCTCCTTAATGTAAGTTTCATCCTGTAATTAGGTAGTGTCTGCTGAATATATGTGTTGCACTCTGGCATATAATACTAATTAGAATATGATATAATGGATTGCAATTGATGGTTGGAAAGCAATTTGTAAGTGTTAGTTTCAAAAAAATTGTTGTCTTGCAAGTAAAATTGCTTAAAGGAAGTAGTGCTTGTATTAATTTAGTTCGTTATTTGCTTGAGTAACAACAATATTGACAGTAATATGAATATAGGTGCATCAAAGGTAACGCTGTTGTTATAGCAACAGTCTAATACAGCTGCGGCGTTGAGGGTAATTGAAGGGATATTCATGACTGTTACGTTTGCATTATACATTCCCATACTTGGGAAATTACCTGGATCTCCACAAGGATAATGGATAGCAATAGAAATTAGATGTTTCACATTGAAATAACTTTTCAAAATTCGAGCAAAGAAATGTCATATTCTTGATTCATTTTCTGCTATCAGTTGCTAATTGTACCTGCAAGTCCATAACTAAACTATGCAAGTGCTAAATTTAGACATCATAGTTTGCAACCTATAGATCTGCTTAATTCCTAATAAAAATTGCTCTTATTCTCTTGTGTTACAGCTATCTGAAACTATGGCTAAGAGGAATATGATCAAGACAGTCAGTGATCATGCTATACATCTAGATTTGGTTGCAAAAGTTCAAGGTATTTCTGCTGCCGAAAATTATTTTGTCAATCTTCCTGAATCAGCAAAAAATCACCTATGTTATGGGTCCCTTCTCAACTGTTACTGCAAGGAATTGATGATTGAAAAAGCAGAAGCACTCATAGAAAAGATGAAGGGGCTCAACCTTCCTTTAAGTTCTATGTCTTACAACAGCCTTATGACTCTCTACACAAAAGTTGAACGGCCAGAAAAGGTTCCAGCCATCATAAAAGAAATGAAGGCTAGCAATATCATGCTGGATTGTTACACGTACAATGTCTGGATGAGAGCCCTTGCTGCTTTAAATGATATTTCTGGGGCGGAAAGGGTTGTTGATGAGATGAAGAGGGATGGTCGAGTCACTGGAGATTGGACAACATATAGCAACTTAGCATCAATTTATGTTGATGCTGGCTTGTTTGAGAAGGCAGAAGAAGCACTCAAAGAATTGGAGAAGAGAAATGCTTCCAAAGACTTTTCTGCTTACCAGTTTCTAATTACATTATATGGGAGAACAGGTAACATATATGAGGTCTATAGGATCTGGCGTTCTCTTAGGCTGGCATTTCCTAAAACTGCAAACATAAGCTATCTGAATATGATTCAGGTGTTGGTTAACTTGAAAGATCTACCGGGAGCAGAAAAATGTTTCCGGGAGTGGGAGTCTGGGCGCTCAACTTATGATATCCGAATTGCAAATGCTCTTATAGGAGCTTATGCAAACGAAGATATGCTGGATAAGGCTGAGGAGCTCAAGGAACGGGCTCGCAGGAGTGGGGCCAAGCCTAATGCTAAAACCTGGGAAATCTTTTTGAATTACCATTTGAGAAAAGGAGACTATAAATTGGCAGTGGACTGTGTAGCCAAAGCGATATCAACTGGTAAAGGGAATGGTGAGAAGTGGTTCCCATCATCAGAGATTGTTGGTACAATGATGAGGCATTTTGAGCAAGAGAAAGATGTTGATGGCGCTGAAGGTTTTCTTGAGATCTTCAAGCAGTCTGTGGATTCTGTAGAGGATTGGGTGTTTGAATCACTCATTAGAACTTATGCAGCTGCTGGTAGGACCAGTTCTGTAATGCGTCGAAGATTAAAGATGGAGAATGTGAACGTGAGTGAGGACAGCAAGAAGTTACTTGACGCTATATCTGTCGAGTGATCATGCTTAAATGATATACTTCCATTCCTAGAATTGTGATTGCTGTAGAAATCAGATCCAGTGGTCTATCTAGGGATTTTGATTTGGTAATAATTCCGTATTTTTTTGAGAACCATTTGGAAGTGAAACATACTGTAGACCATTGGCATTGAGGGCCTCAACTGATTGAATTTTGAAATATTATTACCTAGAGATTCCCCATTCTTCTTCAACTACTCCCTTTTTTGTTGTAACTCTTTTCAGTTTGGGAGCTTGGCTTTATATATCTGAAGTACTCAGTATGCTAGGCAAAGGAAAAGACATCAAAGAAGGATTGGCCTTTGTGCTCAGTTTATCATTATTATTCATAATAAGGCAAAGTTCATTTGCACAGATAATAATTTCAGCATTGGAGAAGTTTAGTATTTCTATAGTTAGTAGAAAGAAAACAATGAGGGCGATATATGGAACTGTGCTATAATAATGCAGCAGTGGTGTTTTATATCACTTCCTCTTTAAAAAAGAAAAATACTTGATTACCAAAAAAAAGAAAAAATTGCTTAGGATCCATTTGCAATGCGGATAATTAAGAAATAATTAAATCATTTTCCGAAAAGAAAAGAGCCATTACAAAAACCGTCAGCACTTAGCAGTTGAACTTGGGCCAACCCACCCATCAATGAACATATTTTGTGATTGCCCCTCGCTCCTTTTTAAAACAAGAGGGCTAAAAAAGGAAGAAAAGAAAGAAATATGCAACATTAGTTGCATAAATTTTTAGGTAGACAAACATGTAGAAGTTGTATCCGATTTCAGGTGAACCTTCTTGTTTCTAAACTGCATAGTTGTGCAACTTTATGCATATAAGAGTTACCTCTTTTTTGTGTCCAAACTAGGATACTGAAAAGAAAGCAAGTAATCATAAGTGAAGACCTAGAGTTTGGTTTTCATAGTATTCCCTGAAATTGAGGACCCATTTGTGAGAGTTTTGAGTTTGTGATTTTTGACCATTCATATCCCTTATTTCCTTCAACTACACTCACTATCCTTGCAACAATATATCCATAAATCTACTTGTGATCTCATGCCCTGATATTGACACATATAGTGCCAGCCCATGTACACATTAGGTCTTAATAGAGCTCCACACGTGTCAAGCCATGCTTTTGCCACGTGTCTATCACTGTCTACAATTGTGAGTCACCTTCTGTACAGGTTGATGTGCTCAATTAAGGGGTTGCATAATAGCAGCTACCTGGATCCATCATGGATTTGATTTGAATCCACAATTAAAGTGTAAGTTTTTTTTTGTGTGTCTAAAGTTAAGTCAGTTCACACTTCACAGCTGCATATGCAACACTGAGTAATGACAGAAACAAAATAATATGAATACTTCTTCAATTAATACGTTGTGTTATCTAGAGACTCATCTTCTACGCATTCGCTTGCGGTTCAAGTTAAATAATATAGCTAGCTGTGAGTTTGACTGTGAGAGGCACTCCCATACTGCCATTACCATAAGTCAATGTCTTCTTCAAATCAACTAACTGGTCCACCCACTTTGCTTCCAACTCAATTCTTTCTTTAGTGTTTCGTGGTTTTTTTCTTACACTCATTATATATCATAATGCTTCAAGAATGTATCTTATTCTAAATTTGAGAAATCAAGCTCTGCTGGGAATATTATACAAATAGAAATGGGACAGTGTCTGTGTCTCATTTTGGTTGTCTGTAATTTGTGCAGAAACAATATGATTGTTTATAGAGAGAGCATTATCAGAGCCATTATTAGTAAAATCCAAGTTGTGTGATGGCATGAACTATATATGAAGGCCTTTTCCACCGCTTCATATATGCTACTAACGTAAACTTTAAGAAAAAGACATTAAGTAATTGATGCACAGAAATATTCCACAAATGTGAACTTGGACAAGTTGAAGTGGGAGCACTCTGATTCTAATAGCAAATACGAATCATGTCTAGTTATCAATGGCTTATAAAGTATTGTTCTATTGATTAGGGATTTGCTTTGTGCAATGTCTTCTTTATAATAGCTCCATTTTTTGCTAGAGACTTTTCTTATTTTTGAACTCCTTATGATAGATGATGGTCATCTTCCTCTTAAAAAAAACATAAACCTTATATCACCCAATTTGTAATGAAACCTAGCTAATTTTTTTTTATTTAGAGTAATTGATGTTCAATCATCAAAGTCTCTATATCCTTATGAATTGGTACAAGCATTAATATTTGTTTTCTCAAATGTCAACACGTCATTAAATTTTTAGCCAAAAAAAACACACCGCCCCATTAAATTCATAAGCAAACGTTATTTAGATATTGAAAGATCTAACATCTGCCAACCACTTTCGAAGTTAAATTATATACCAAGTCTTTAATCATGTCTGTCCTATAAACTTCAGTCATTGACTTTTCTACCCATGCATGTATATTGTATGTGCATAAGAAACAAATGTAGGTCTTACAGAATAATTGTATGGAAAAATTAGTTGATAGTATGCCGAGGAAGGAGATAGTTATATAAATTAATTGAATTTTGTAAAATCATTAGTAAAGATAGAGCATTTAATTATTGTGTCATTTATATATGTGTATCATAATAAATATCAGTGAGAACAGAGACACCAAGAACAAAAATATATTTACTATTTCTCTTTCAAGATTTACATAAGAGTCCAAGTGGTATAATCAATGGATGACATGTTAGTCAAAATACCAAAAAAAAATGAACAACAAGGAAATTAAATTTAAATATAAGAATTAATGACGCAACCTCACTGAACAATTTTGAAAAGAAACCCCAAAAACTCCCCCAATAGAAGAAGAAAAATTGAAAAGAGAGCTGTATATGAATATGATTCCCTTAGGGACATCTCACATTTTTTCCAGGTCCACCATAGTAAAAGTAATTCCCCCACACATTATTAATCCCTCCTTGTATGTCATAGCAATTCGGGTGATCCGCCAAGACCCGGAGATTTGATAAGGGAATCAAGTTATTATCCCAATCCACAACTTGCAAGTTCCTAAAGTAAGAAGCTTTTCCAAAACCCTCTCCTGCAAAATGCCCACTACCCATTTGGGTGGAAGTGTGAAACCCGTTTGGCCTTGAATTCACCACTTCCCCACCAAATTGTACCATACTTGCATGATCTCTTAAATGGGTAAACAGAAACGATGGCCAGTACCCGACTAGGATTCCGGATCCGAATTCAAGCCACCAATTTCCATGCTTCGGATCCTACACATGCAAAAAGAAGCAAAAAATATCAAAACCCCCTTCTTTTTGTACCAAAGCCAAAACTACTCAAAGCCAGAGTAGACATAATTATGAGTACAACTGCTAGTTAGCCAGCTTGAGAAGTAAAATGGGTCAAAAAGAGCAGAAAGAAAGGTTGTAAATGAATTTGCAATATTTTTTTAAGGGATTTTGTTAAAATAATAGTGAAATCAGAAAAATAATGAAAAAAGGGTATAGAGCTCAGAAGCTCTTTGGTGGGAAAAGGAAGAGAATCTTAGAAAGAAGGGAAGCATATAGGGAGTTACAGTTCATTATTCGAAATCATCACTGCATGCGTGTAATGTCCCAAAGTAGTAAAGTGAGTAAAGTGATGCATGTTAAATAAGACGGATCATAGTACAAATATTTGTCCACTATCATTTTCTTTTTCTTCATTTTTTTTTTGCTTATTTTTATTTTTAATTTTTTTTAATCATAGTTTTGGCTCCTCTTCCTCTATATTCTATATCACAATATTCAATGGCTATACGAGACTTCCAAAATAGTGGAGAACCCACCATTGACCATCTTTTTTGTTTTTTTCTTTATGAGTTTTGAGTCTTTTGACTATGAAATTTGAAGACATTTTCTGAACTTCAAAAAAGTATTCAAATCGGACGGCAAGCGACAGTCCTATAATCAAATCTTTTATCCTTTAGGTGGGACCAAAAGGCATTAGTTGTTGGATTTCAACGCATTTGTACAAGACTCATAAAGGTTAATGTAAACCAAGAAAGATAAGGTTCTTAATCCGTTTTATGTAACATAATACAAAACATAACTTTTACTATCAATAGTAAAATCTACTTGTACCCGCCTAAAAGAAATAGTAAAAGTAAGGATTTAATTTTAATTCATTAAAATTACAAAAGAATTTTATATAATTATTTAAGCATGTATTGTCATATAAAAAAAAAATTATTTATTTTAGTAGTGTAATACTTTTTTATTTAGTAATAATGTATAGAATTTACATCATTGGTGAATTAAATTTAAAATCTAAAAATAAAGAGAAACTGTCAACAATATTTTGAAAGTAAATTTCATATTATGAGCAGAAAATTACCTTCCAAATTAGTAAGCTAATATCAAATTGTCCACCATTATATGCAGAAGTTGGAGAGATTGCAGCACCAATTGCAATTCTACTGTTAGTTTGAACAAAGCCAGAGCATAGCAAATTATAGCACCCTGTTGCTTGATATGCATCACTCTGTAAACAAGAATAAATTATTATTCTCTGCAAAAAAATTTATTACCATCTGTCTTATCCTTTAAGCAAAGGTACTGTTATTATTATTATTATTTTCATGAAAAATAAATTTACTTACTGTCCAATAAGTAAAGAATCTAGGGTAGGTGTCCCCATAGAGCTCGGGGCTGACCTGCACAAAAATTAATTGAAATTAGATTCAATGGCGACAATACAAAAAGTAAATGCCCATTAATGAAAATGAGAGGGAGGTAGTTGAAGTTGATAACTGCATTTTAAATAAACATAAGCATTTAATAAAAAAAAATAAAGAGCTAGTAGACATAAAGAAAAGCATTTAGCAGTCAATTTATGTAGTAAAATGAGTGAACGTGCCTGCCAACCAGCTTCGATGGTGTTAAGATCATCACCAAATGAGCCAGAGATGACCCACATTTGGGACAAGCTGAATTCATATGGATTTGCCACACCAGGTGCCCAAACATTAATACTAGCCTTTGCTCCATAATATTGATCTCCAGTTACATACCCAACTGCATGCTGTACACCAAGAAAATTTATGATCATCATAAAGTGTTGTATGGCTAATTTAGTATGTTAGCTCATTTTCAACACCCTCAGTTTATGACGTTGATGGTACATTTTTGTACTTTGGACTCGCAGTTGCAGAGCAAAACTTGAGTTTCAAGGTGTGTTCAATTTTATAAAAGATAGAGATAACTCTTGCTTTGGAGTAAGTGAAACTATGATTAGCTGAGGAACCATGAAATTCTGTGATCACTATAAATAGGAAAAGAGTGATGTTTTATTGATCACTGAGGGGGAAATCTTAATTGCCCAGAATTTATTGTCCTGCTTTTTGAAGAATCAGATTTTTGGTAAATTTTGACAAAGATAAAGAGAAGGTTAGTAAAGAAAACAAAGACACCTTAAAATATGAAAAAGAAGGCAGCTTTTTATTTGGTCATGATTTTATCAGTTTTAGTTGAATTGTTAACTTTGAAAAGAATGGAAATTACGGAATGAAAATGAAATGTTCAACTGTCATGTACTTGCTTTACCAATTTTCTGTTATGGGTTTCTGTTGAGTTGTTTGTTTATTTCTTACTTTACTTGGATTTATCAAAAAGAAAATCTGGGCTTGTGTTGCTTTGAAGTACATACCTCATGTCCATTGCTATTTGTGTCTCTTCTAACACGTCTTCTTATGTTCTTTCTTCCAAATCTGCGAACAGAGCTTGCTCTTAACATATCTTGTTCTGTTGTTCTTCTCATTGGTATTGTTCCTTCTGGGCATGACTCACCCGACAAGCTCCATAGCTGAAAATTCTCACTTAACACACCCATTTGATTACGCCCTTTTGGTCTCTCTGGAGGATCCTGCACATGCATGAAAATTTCCACTTTTTTACTAAATGAGCAATTAATTCTAAGGAACTGAAAACCCATTAATACAACTATATTACCAATGGTTTCTGTCCTTTCAGTAGAGGATGATCGAAAGCTGGTTGTTGATGAGACATAACACAGTCAATTACATCACCATCAGGACTCTGCAAAAAGAAGCACGAACCCAACAATTTTTAGTTCAAAACAGAGCAGAGAACAGAGAAAAGAAACGGAAGCAAAGGAAACAAGAGTGATAATTTTACCTGAATTGTCTTAACAGAGGGCTTGTTGATCTGCTGAAGACGAGTTCTTATTATCTGCAACTTTTGCAACTCCTCCTCTGGGTGAAGAGTTTGATTTTGATTGACAACTTGCGTGTTGCCCAATTCTGAGGAATGAACAGGACAAAGCAAAGAAGCAACAAGAAGAAAATGTACAAGAATGGGAATGATTGGAGAGCTCAAACACCAGCTAAAATCCATGCTTGAGAAATTTCCTGTCTTTGTTTCTATTGCCAAAACTCTGTCTGTCTCTGCTTGTTTACATTGGCCTTGTCTTCTTCTTCCATCAACAAAACAAAACTGTGTATTTTCCCTAGATTTTGTCCATGGAAGCACATCTCCCACCAAATCCATCCAACACATAACTACTATTCTAAGAAACTTAATTACTGTTTCACCATTTCCAATGCCTTGGAAGCCCAGAATAACGTTCTTCTATTCCCTCGATCCCTTCTTCTTCTTCTTCTTCTTCTTCTCTCTCTTTCTCTTGAGTCTAGTGCACTGCACAAATCAAAACTTGTAAATTCTAAGACTTGGCTTATATTTCTGACTCGTTGAAGGTGCAGGAGGTAAGTGATTAAAATACACACACAAGGGGTTGTGTTTTCTTAAAGTTTTGCCCATGTGGGTGTGGAGTTATATATACCAGAATAGTGATGAAATCATGCTGATTTTTAAAATTGTGAAGAAAGATATTGTCCCAAGGAAAGGGAGGAGAGAGAGAAGACAGAGAGATAATAAGAGGATGTGTTTCCGGTCTCCAATACAAGGACTGAAACTTTAGCTTTTGTGCTGCTAATTTTGTAGGGCAAAATGGTAATGCTACTGATCATTTCTGTTATTCTTTACTTTGGTTCTGAGGACAGATGGGAATTACAATTGATTCTGGTTTCCCAAAGTTCTTTCTTTGCTTTAAGCGCTCTCTCTTTCTTTCTCACTTCCCTAGATGTTCTATGTGTCAGCTACTCCATTTTTATTGTATCTATACTATTCACCATTATATTTTAATAAATAAAGCTAACCCACTTTAAATTCCCAAGTATTTTCAATACCTAAAATTTTGGGGCTTGGATAAGTTTAAAAAGGACTACATATCATATGCTTTGCTTAAACTACAGCAATTATCTGCTTCATTTATGCATATTGTGTATTTAATCTAAGTTAAGTATATGATAATTTTAAAAGTTACATTTTTTTTTGTACTAACTATACAGAAATTCACCTATATGCCATATCAGCACAACTAACTAATTATTGGGAAGACCAAAGTGCCCCTTATATGTTACTATATTCATAAATAAACATGTGGCTTTTTTTTAGTCCAAAATACAATATAACCTAAGACTTTAATTTTATGAACACCTAAGTCTCGGTATACTTTCGTAATTATTTTAATAATATAATTTTATATAAAAAATAGATTAAAACTCCTTAAGAGAAAACTATAAATACGGGGGATACTATAGTATATGAAAATTTTGATTCTACGTAGCTATATTCGTTGGTATTATAGTGTAGTTACCACTAGTTTTTTTTTCTTTTTTTGGTAAGTGTAGTAGCACTAGTTTTNGATAAGTGTAGTAGCGCTAGTTTTGTATTATAGTGTAGTGTTGGGTTGGGCCTCCATCGTTGGCACGCGCACCTGGCTTTGTGCGCTGCATGTTTAAGCACGCAGTCATGCTCATGCACACTCCATGCGCATCAATATCATGGTTTTGTCTATGGTTTTGAGGCTCTATCTTTTATTTTGTCCTTGTTCAGACCACGTCCAATGCTACCATAGCACCTTAGGCCACTTATTATACTTTTCAAACAACAATTTTCTTTTCAATATAGTTCCCTATTTACCAAAAAAAATAAAATTAAAGACTATTAATTTTTTGGTATTAATATAATATGGTTTCATTGGTTTTGACCATAATTGAGTTCTTTCTTTTTTTCTTTTTTTTTTGTTAACTACCATACATTGAGTTGTCACTCCAAAGGTACTATATCTTTCAAGTATGTTTGGTGAGAATAGAAGAGTAAAGAAGAAGTAAAAATTAACTATAAACCCATATATATACACATATTAATACATTATGTATGTATTGATATTTTTTTGGGTAATAAAAAAATTAGAAACAAATAAGTTACTTAAATTTTAAGGCAAGACACATCGAAATTGGTGGATGTTTATTAATAAAGAATCACCAGATATTAAAATTAAAGAATTATTTACATCACCACTCTTTGAGTCTGGTAATTAAGCTATTATTTGTTGACATGCATTGATATGCATTAATATTATTATGATCTTAGAGAGAAAACATTTTTCAAGACTATAATTATTCTTTATAATATGATGTGTTCAAAAGGCACTATATGTTCTTTTGGTATATGTTTGGTAGAATAGAGGAGTAAAGGAGAAGTAAAAGTTAATAATACACTAAATATATAAAACACATATTGATAATATTATCATTTTAATTTATTATGCATACTCATTCCACTAAACAAAAGAGGAATTATGCATGTATTCGAGCATTTTAGTACGTAGGCCAACAATTGGATTGAGTTTGTGATGTCACTGTCAGAGTGAAATGACGTCATTGATAACCAAGGCTTGAGGTTTAGTTTACTTGTCTTCTAGAGAAAAGTTAATGTGTGTTTGGATAAAGTATTTGTAGAGTGTAATATATTTGTAGAATGTATTTAAAATACTTATTTTGAATTATTCTGTTTGTGTAATTTTTTAAGGTATTTTTAAAATTTTAATGTATTTTTTAATGACTTTCAAAGTTTCAATATAGTATATTTCAAGTTCACTTAAAATAGAGTGTATTTCAAATTACTTATTTTTTTTCCCCTGATACCCCTCACTATCTCTCGAGCCTCCCAAAATCCATTTGACCTCTTCTTTCATTTCTCTACCTGAGCTTTCAGCTTTTCTAGTAATGGCGAGGAAAAAGGGGCTTATGGGCTGTGCAATTGGTTCATATATTGTGATTTTTATGTTTATGATACAGATCATCCCAAACCATCGACATGGAAAACCGGCTAATCAGGCTACAGGTACTCAGATAATTTCCTCTATAGGATCTATTTTTTGATGAAATTGGGTTGGAATCATCTTTACTCTTTTTCCATCGCTAGATTCTATGAAGCAAACTAGACTCCTTGCTACTGCTACTTTGACTACTGGAGGAGCTTTCAAGGATAGTCGTATCAATTTCATCACTCTCATCCAAGGTGGCATTAGAAGAAATGTTGTCAACTTCGGTATCAGATGGTAATGCATCAGTTTTCATAATAAGAGGCGTATTGAGTGGTCAGTTTCACAAAAATATAAAACCAATGCATCTTCTGGCTTCCACAGAGCTCACCATAAATCCAGAAATCTCATTAATTAGATGTCCATTCACTTCCACAATGGTATCAGGTTTTGCCCTCACATTCCTTCTCAGACCATCCCAAAATTTGAGCAGGATGTGTATGTTGATGCTTCTTTGATCCATTTGTATTTATGGTTTGGTGTTTTAGATGTTGCTCACAAATTGTTTGTAGAAATGTCAGTGCGAGATAATGTTTTGAATGTTAAAATACTCTTTTTATAATAAAATGTATCCAAACAATGTATTCTATAAATTCATAGATTTAAAATACTGCATTTCAATTACATGAATTTGAAATTCACTCAAATACCCCATCCAAACACAATCTTAGTGTTGTTAACATTCTTTGAAGAAAATAATGAATATTCCCTTCAATGCCTAATTTTCCTTGGTATATCATATATTTAGGCAATTACTATGAACATTATATAAACTTAAAAAAATAATAACTAAAATTATGTAGTAGAGGACTGAGAATTGATAGTATATCTAAACTCAAACACATGTTACAATATACTGCCAATTTTGGCAATTTGACTGAATAATATATTTGGACAAATTATTTATACAAATAGGACATTTTTCAAACTATTGACGTAAAATGGGCACTTTTGAAAGTTTTATTAATTTTTCAATCAAAGTTTAAACACGCTTTTACTAAAAATAGGTCACGCTTTTACCAAAATTAGGTCACGCTTTTGTAAAAAACATGTTCATTTATAACACGTTTTTACTAAAAGCGTGTTCACTTAGAACACGCTTTTGCCAAAAGCATGTTCACGTGTTCTATGAACACACAACTCTTATTAGGTCACACTTTTCCCAAGAAATGACTACGCTTTTACCAAAAATAGGTCACGCTTTTAGAAAAAGCATGTTCTAAGGGAACATGAAACTCTTATTAAAATATTACTAAAATATTTAAAAGTGTCAATTTTACGTAAATAGTTTAAAAAGTACTCCATTTGTGTAAATAGTTTGTTCAAATGTATTATTTCAGTCAAATTGCCACCAATTTTTGTATTCTCTTTGTGGCAAATTCTAGAGTGCGCAGTGGGGAAAATGCGCAAAGTTGCGCAGTGAATTAATAAAACAAACATGTAGACGCGTCTTCATTTCTTTCATTTTAATCTTCATTAAGCACACTATAAAACTTTGTTTCTAATTAATGAGACTTTTTAATGGTTTGGCATTAGATATTTTATCGTGAATATCTTTGATTTAAATTTAATTGAGATGAAGTATATAATGAGATTATAAAAAGAATATATAAATTATTCACTAGTATGTAATTTTTAATGAACAAAGAATACACACTTCAAAACTTCACTAGTATTCAATCGCCTATAGTACTCATTGTGTTAATTAAGTCCGAGTAGTTTAAATAAGTGTAAAAGATGATACAATAGATTCATACTCAACTAATCTATTATTAGCTATTGAAGTTTTAATTTTTAAGTTTAATACTCAATTGTTTTTCTTACACCTTTATTAGGGACGTTTAATGTGAATAAAAGGTTGAATCAAGTTGAGAGCATCAAAGCTGGAGTTGCCTTTCACAGTATTCCCCTAGCTTCTCCTTTTAGGGCTCTGGCAATGATGCCTACCACTTTGCCAGCGCTCCTTTTATTTCTAACTCGGAAATTTTAAATCCATGCACTTCTCTTTTTCTTCTTCTCACAAAAATCTACCTTACACTCACCAACTTGTGCAGCATAAAAATTGGAAAGCATCTAAAGAATCTGGTCCCCTAGGAGTCACTCTCATTACAGGGACCCCATAGTTGGCACAAAATAATTTTGATAATCTCAGTGGAAACAGAGAGTACAAGTTAATAGAAGGGTCAGAAGTACCATAAACCAAAGACTTCTAACCTCTTTTAGTTACGAGGTTTGTTAGTTACCAACTATTTTATATTTATGTACTTGGCCGCATTAATTTGAGTTCAATTAAATCTACTAAAATTTTAATTCGACAACTTAGATTAATACACTAGATATTATATTGTGTATAATGGTACGTATACAACTAAAAATTTTCCTTTTAAACTCTTCAATAACCTTTAGTTTTAATTTTTTTTTTCGTTGACGATAAACTACATAATATGGGATATGTAATAGATCTGTCTCTTTCCATGCATAATCTTTCTACATAATCTTTATGAAAAGGTATTCACTATGCACTAAACTTTTGGGAATATCTTGTTGGGGACGTAATCTATGGTTTCTTGTGTTCACTATTTGTTGTTTGAGTCAAAATTACGTCCCTACAGTTAGACAAATGCAGGAAAAAGCTTAATTAATGAGATACATGGACCATTGTACAAGGAAATTAAGACTGGCACGGTTCCCTAATTAATTCCATAAATAATGGCTGCTTAACTTGTGTACAAAGAAGCTGTCACCATAATTTATAAGGTGTACATTGATTAAGACAAATAACCCTTTGATAAAGATTGGGCATTGTTGTGATGTGATGGTGTGTGTGGTGGAGACAGAAGGCCGCCATTCTGACATTTTTTGAGGAAATTATAACAAGCAGAGCTTAATTAATTACCGTTGCTTTTACCTGCTAATTTATGTTCGTGTCTGCGTATAAGAGTAATTTGTGAATAAAAAACCATGGGAAATTTCTCTCTATATATGAGCATTTCTAAAACAAAAGCTATAGATGAACATATATATACATATAATTTAACTTGTCAGAACTCAGCACCAGTGTAAGGTTCTTGTATTCTTTTTCTTCTTTTGGGTGTCTCTGTGTGTCAAGAAACCAATTGGCACACAACAAAAAAGACAGTGACAAGTTAATAAAAAATGAGATCAATCCCTTGTATAAACTTAGAAAAAAGGGGAAAAATTATTAAAGTAGAGTACATATATGCATGGGATTTTCCTAAGGTACATTTGTACAACCTTTTCTCGTGGCCTTAGTCTTTAATAATGATGTGTGAAGTGAGATGCATTTCATACTGTAATAAGAATGAAGCGTAACCTATTTTTGTCAGAGAAGAACGTGAGAGATGCTTTTATAATTGATGGAAGGAACTCCATTATATATGTTTGCTCTTCTTCAGAGACCAACCAATGCTGAAACTATAAGATACTGATCAGAATCCTAAGGCTGTGAACAAGTACCAATCTCTGAGATCCTTGTCGCCATAAAACTAAAACTATTTACCCAAAACCCCAGCCCCTCCGCAGAAGAGGGAAAAGATACGCATATCCATCTTGTTTATTTCTTGGCTCAGTGTCCCATGCAGACATTCCATAAGCTAACTATCAGAAAAAAAAAAAAGCAGTTTCTTTTTTTACCTTCTCTTGTGTCAATTCCCCCATCCATTGATTTTCAGGATGAATATATCTTAATTGATTTTAGTCATAATTATACTTATACAATTATTTTTTTATTATTTTATACAATATATCTGAATTAAACTAGACACAGTTAAACTCTTTTTCACACTAAATCACCTCTGTATAAAGGATTATTTCTCTTTTAAGTCTTAACTGAATGGCTTTTTTCCTTTCTCTCTATATATATATTTTTATATCAATAAAATATTTAGTCTCAAATTATTATCTTCTTTTCATTCATATTCCATATCCAGTGCTACTGCATGAGTGACCCTTTTAATGCAAAATATATATAGAACTACTGAACAGTGGTTGGTCATGGCAAGTCACTCCCTAAATGCTCTTATTCTTCTGCAATTCTTGTATACATTATTCTAATTTGGGCCAAGGTATAATCATGTTGTCTCCTAGTTGAAGTTGAGATATGAGGTTTGAGGGCTAAGGCATATGGAAAAAGAAAAGGGACGGAAAGGGCCACAATGTGTGGCATTCATATTGTCATTTCAGAGTGGGATGAGCCTAAATTTCTCTTTATTGACATTGACATTATTATTAGTAGCTGGCGGGTTGCATTGACTCTAGATATAGGGTTGAATCAGTTAAAAACCGAATGAGTTACGGCTACCTAGTCAGTCACATCATTTCATGTATTCTCAATTATGACTAAAACGTATGAAAAAATAAGCCAATTAATTGCATTGCTATGAATAAAAGTAAAAACTAGAATACAATAGAAATGTAGATTTTTTTTGTTGCTAATTTGAAATATAGATAACTAATTAAGAACTATGTTTTTAATATTACTCCATTTATATTGTAAACTTTTAGATTTTCCTAACATGAACTAGAAAGACACAAAAAATTAGCTGAAACCTATGAGAAATTCTTATGTGAACGGNAGAATACAATAGATATGTAGATTTTTTTTGTTGCTAATTTGAAATATAGATAACTAATTAAGAACTATATTTTTAATATTACTCCATTTATATTGTAAACTTTTAGATTTTCCTAACATGAACTAGAAAGACACAAAAAATTAGCTGAAACCTATGAGAAATTCTTATGTGAACGGAGACCCTTATCAGACTACTAATGGATCTTAGTGAAAACCTATAGTTTATGTGAGTGGGAAGTCCATCAATCCATGGCGCATCCAAAAAAATTCCAATATTTAGACTGCTCAGTGGTACACCTAGTTCCACTGGCATTGATTTTTAGATGAGTAGTCACATTTTTTCGCTATGAAAGCTTACATTTGCTTAGTATTTTTCATATATTTAAAGGATTTATGTAACAAAATTTTGTACTACAAGGGCAAGAACTACAAATAATTTGGGTTCAAACTTGTAACTCTAAACATGTATCCGCATTAGTTGTGAGTCAAGCTTTTGTGGCATGTTGTGGGATCGTACCAGAAGCAGAATAGTCAGATAAGGGAGAACTCTGAGGAAAGAGCTGAAAAGGGAAAGAGCAGAAAGAGTTCTCACAGAATTTTTTGTCGGCAGGGACCCGATCCGTGAGACCACTTTGTCTACTTGATCACTCCATTGCCTTGACTTGTACCTATTACGGGTCATTACTCATGCTCACTCCACAACAAAATATTCAATCCTAATTTCATGTCACCAATGGTCCATATCTCCTCAAAAGCCAGTTGACCAAAATTTCCAATAATAATGGCTCAGAAACAACATTGACTAAGACCCATTTGTTCTTATATTATGGGCCAAGAATCCCAACACAAAGAAATAAAGATTAGCTTTTCAGGGCTCAATTCCTAGAAACCTTGAAAAAGGAGTGACGAAAAAATGTGGAAGGGAATATAATTTTCACCACCACCACCACTTCTCGTTGTTGCTGCTTATGGGTTTTCATTCACATCTCGTCATCTCCAATAAGAAGTTAGAAGCATGCCATTATGACATTGCTGTAATTCCTTGACTTAATTCTTGCATATAAGCTGCTATTTACCAAGAAAAAGTGCTTGTTATGGTCAGCTAGTGGGACTTCAAAGTCTAAAAGAACTTTCAACAATTAATCTTTTTGCATAATTTGATCTTATCCCACTTAAAATAGAGACCATGCTAAGCGTGTATAATATAAATTAAGAGATCGTAGATTTTAATATGCATAAGGAACATAGAATTCAATGAACAAGTTCTATAATCCTTTACTTGGCCGTCAAGATCATTTTGAAGACCATAATCAGCTTCTTATGTCCTTTTTCTAGTTTCAAATGGTAATGATAGGCAAGGAATTTTAGCATTTTCCTCCATGTTCTAAGGTAACAAGCAAAACAAAAGCAATAAACCTAAGCTTCAGGACGATATATCTTAATTAGATATAGGAAGCGACTCCTAGATTCTATTCCATGTCCCCTCACCCCTTTCCCGAGCAATTATATTCCAAGATAAAATAGCATCAAGGCATCTCACTTTAGAATTTCATCTGTTTTAAAAGTGGGATATTAGTAAAGTGACCTCATGAAAAGAAGAGAACAGAATCATGAGAAAGAATGGTAGCAGATTGGGGGTTTAAATGATCGATGAATGTAAAACAGGATAATCCTTATTTTCTTCTTTTTTCTTTATTTTATTCATTTATTTTTGTTGTCAAGCAATTGTCCATGAGAAGCAACTCTAGAATAAGGTTTATTTGATACCCTATCCTATATATGAGTGTATAATATTTAAATGCTAAAAGGGTCTTGAACGGGGGGCCAAATAGAAAGAGATTAAAGGCTTCCAATAGCATGGAACAGTGATGTTAAGCAATGATTTTGTCTAAGGGTCTTAAGGGGGATGGCCAGCTTTTCAAGTTGGAAATGAAATACAAGTAAATCCTAAAAGGAGTTTGCAAAGAGACATAACCATTGAAAGATGTTGCCAACCACCTCTCGTAGGTCCAAAAAATAGTGTTTGCATAAACCATAATTTGGAAGAGTGGGATTGTTGGGAAAAGAATGTTTATTTGCCCATTTCTTTACTTGTGGTGTATTGCATGCTAGCATCATCTCATGGGACCATACCTCTCTAATACATCATCATGGTGCACATGATGATGTTGCTCCAACCATGTACATAGTTTGAATGGGGAGGTTTTTGGATTTCTAGTTATGGGACAAATAATTATGATTAATCATGTGCTTGATCCATCCTTGCACATGTACATGGATGTAAATAGCTCCTTGCAGAAAGTTGTTGAGATGTTTGAGATAGAAGGATTCAGATTTGGGATAGATGACAAAAATGTGCTAACTTACAAAAATTAACTTTCTGCACCATATTGGAATACCCTCCACTTTCATGTTTTTGAGGTTTCAGCTAAACATTTCAAAAGTTTTAAAAAAAATCATAATAAACAAAAATTGATTCAAGTACATATAAAATAAATAAAATTCAATTAATATTTTATAATTTCTTTTTCCTTAACCTGAGGTGTTGGATTTCAAAATAAAACTCTTGGAGTCATATTCGAATAAATTGAATTCATNATAAAATAAATAAAATTCAATTAACATTTTATAATTTCTTTTTCCTTAACCTGAGGTGTTGGATTTCAAAATAAAACTCTTGGAGTCATATTCGAATAAATTGAATTCATGTTGTTCATAGAATTCTAAACCTTTTCAGTGGATAGAATTGATTTAGATTAGACTGAATTCTTAAACCGGACTTTCTGTTGGTTCATTTCTTCTTGTTTTATACACCGAGTGAAGAAGAACTTCATCTCCTTTTGGTTTGTTATTTTTGGAAGGCAAGGGATAGTTTGATATTTACCTTATTTGTTTCGGCCTATTAATTTGCGATCAAGCCAGAAGCTAGTGACAACTGCGTAGAATTTAGGCCCATAACAGTAAACAATATGGTCTGCACCCAGTGAGAATTGTACAGAAGCCCAGCATAATTCATGGGTCATCACAGTATTTGGACTTGTCTAACTAATAAAATGGATGTTAAGAGCCCAAATAACCCAAAAAAGAAACACTTTCTAAGTAGTAAAAAGGACATGGTCACTAAACTAATGGAGAATAGGCTTAAGGTAGAAGTTGATTCCTGTGCCTTAATGCTTATTTAGTCTTAGATGGAATCAGCATGATGGTTGATTTATGTCCAAAGTATATCAACTTTGGCAGATACCAAGTCACTTAAGAAATTTGATTATATAATTGGATCTTTGACATGTCAAAATTCTTTTGTCTTTGCTTAGGAAGATAATGCAGAATTTTTTTAAAGTGAACCACTTATAATTACACCTAAATGTTTTAGTTGGTACGATGACTGCTAATGGAGGTACCATCACTGTACAACGTTAAAGAAGAAGAAGTGGGAGACAACAAAATCAAACTATGATGGGAATAAAATCACTTAAGCGTTTAGTATAGTATCCTGAACAAAATGTAGGGAACCAAAATGGTTTGGCTCAGTCCAACACCTACCAAGTTGAGCACTTTGTACTATCCTCATTAGGAGAAAACTATTTTTCTTTTTCTTATTTGTGATTTGCAATACCCTCTTTTTTTATGCTGCGGTTTCTTTTTTCTTTTATCTGTAGAAAATCAAGCAACAGGAAAAGAAAGGTGAAAGATACCCTGTTCTTGTTAGAGCTGGCTCTGCTTATTTAAAGCGGGGGATGAGGTTCATGATCATGGTTCAAACAAGAATTCACAGGCTCATAGCATAGAAAGTCAAGGCAAGAAGAAGATGGAAACACCATTTTTGCACTTGCTTTTCTACTTGTCCATAGCAATGTGTTACTTGTGTGGCAAGAGCATTAACTTCGCACACGCTGCTGAATCACCAAAGTACTCAGTCATACGTTCTGAATCAGATTTTGAGATCAGACTTTACAACGAATCCTCATGGATGTCTTCTCTTGTAGTAGGAGGAACTTCTTGTCAGGAGGCCACCAAAAACGGCTTTCACAGGTTATTTATTTCCCATTATGTTTGCTGAGGAGAAAAGACATAATATTCTTTTTTTTCTCTGAGCAAGTTTTGCTATACTATTGATCATGCACAAGGGGAAGAGTGTAACATAGGGTGTATACAACTACTAAAAAAGTGTAGAGGCCAGGGACAGGAAAGCAAGTGACTTAATAACAACCCACTGCAAAAAAAATTAACTTCATATGAAATCAATATTCTCTTAGAAACTAGCAAGTCCCTTTCTCCAATTGCTATGTCTCCTTCTTCTTTTCTCAGTTGCTATCTTTTTTATAAGAGGGTAATTTGCAAGACTATTACATGGTAAAATAGGAAGGAGATTATGCTTTGGGTAAATGAAAGCCATGGGGACTAATGAAAGGAAATTGAATTGAATATGCTGATCATTAGGAGATAATTTTGTGCTTCTGTAAAAGAAGACACGGCTTCAAATGAAGCAGCTACCTTTGGTTAACAAGGTTTTCCCTTTTTTATTTTTCTCAAAAAAAATTATTCTTCTGCAGATTATGATCTTCATATAGTTTAATTTTGTTACATACTCTCGTCATGCTTACTTTAATCATATGTTCCAGGTTGTATCAATATCTTCATGGTACTAACATGAATTCTTCTAAACTTGAGATGACTGCTCCTGTCTTAACGAGCATCACCTCATCATCACGTGGGAAGAACTATACTGTAAGATTCTATGTCTCTAATAAATATCAGGGTAAACCTCCGAAGCCCAATCCTGAACTGATATTGCAGCTAGCCAAGTGGGGAACTCATTGCGTAGCAGTTCGAAAATTTACTGGGTTTGCCACGGATGATAACATTAATAAAGAAACTGAAGCTCTCGTAAGCAGCCTAAACAAGCATTTAACTGGAAATTCAGCAACCATAGATAAGAGTTCCTATACCATTGCCCAGTACAATGCTTCCTTTCGCCTTTCTGGGCGCTTGAATGAAGTGTGGATCAAGGTGTCAGGACTTACTGCTGAGGGTTGTCCACCTTCTCAGTAAAAATATTTTATTAAAGTTGTCATGTTCAGTGTCTGTGTGTCGTTAATAATGCTCCTATTGTAAATGTGCCTCTCATGGATGTTTGGAGCGCAAGAATTATCAAAAGCAGAATATGTTGGAGTAATTTTTGTTTCAAGCAGTATTGCGTAACTCTGTTATAGAAGAAATCTTGAAAAATCCATCTTCTGGCAATTACTACATATCCTTGTGGGGAATTTCCCATGTTATACAAACTAAATTAATCATTTTTGCATATTATATGCATCAAACTTTGTGATAAAGCAATAAACTTGAGCAGATTTCCGAGGCCGAATTAGACCATTCAAGACGCGACAAGAAAGGCTGCTACTTAATTTTGCAGCTTCTGGTTAGAAAAAATTCACAAAACATTTTTTGATTGTCAATCAAGAACTTTGATCTTTCGCCAAAAGGGATTGAACATGAACGTAGACTTAAATTTTTTTAAAAAAAATTCTTAATCAGGAAGAAGAAATGTCAAATAAAAAAAATAACGGTAATAATAAGAAAATATAGAACTTACATAATTTTCATGATCCATTATTACATGTATAAATTATGTCTGATTTTAATTTACCATTTATATTGAATTGAATCTATATACCCCAAAGTTGGTAATCCGCAAGTTCGAATTCTTGACTTCATAACTGTGGAAAGCTACCTCACCTGCGTTTGAACTCTGAACTTTGAAGCGCCAATTTGAGCAGGTATGAACATAGCTGGGGTAGGCAAAATAAGTGAGATAGGTGTAGAGGTTTACATTTGTGGTCTGGTCTGGACAACATAGAGTTTTCCATCCCTAATGACACCTTCGATGTCCTGAGGAGAACCATACAACTCTTCAATGGCACTTCCTGCACGGGCAATGCTAGACAGGATCGACTGGCGAAAACCATCATCAACTACCAGTGGGTCTGATGAGTAATCAAGCACAACTTCCTCTTCTTCATCCATTGGCACACTGCAGAAAGAAAACTCAGTTAGCTAATACCAGACCACGTGAAAAGAGAAGGAAATACTCAATTAAGCGCGAGTACATATATTACCAACAACTAAAGACATATACAGATTTTTGGCAATACTCAAGTGTTGGGAACCCATAAATAGGATTATTACCAGTGAAATCCCTCGTTACTATCGCAGCGTGAGAATTTAAGTGTCAATGTTTTTAAAAATTCGCCTTGCTAGGACTAGTCCACATGCATCTATTATTCTTTTATGGCTCTACCTTTATAGTTGTCCAGAAACCATATGATCAAGATCAACTGAAAAACTGCCAATGCTGGGAGAACAGGATAGCTTTTCAAAAATTGCTATGAAATAGCCATCCTAATAATTTGATAATTTATTTATAAAAACTGCTGTAAATATATTGTAAAACTTCTGTGCGTTACAAGAAAAGATATTACAATATTAAGTCCATGAGATTTTTTAATATATAAATGTTGACTATTATTTAAAAATCAAAAGTTTTTTTTTTTTGGGTATTTTATATTTTCGACGACTATAATGACTTCGAGCACCTTAAAGAGCACTTGCGACTTTAGATAAGTAGAGAAAGAAGTATCCACGAAAACTTTTACCAAACATTAATTTGTACCATCAAAAAGCACTAGCTCCCACAGCCAAAACATTCAAAATTGGGTCATAGTCAGATTGCCATAATCTAGATTTTCAAAAGCATAAATAGCACTTTACTAAATGTGGGCTGATAAGAGGTTCGAAAGAAATAGAAGACGACAAATGAAGGTTGGCGATGCATCAAGACATGCATTGTTTGTTGATTCACTACCGATTTTAACTCGTGTTCTTTCGCATATATATTCAATTGGTTTGGTATTTGGATGCTACATTCCAATGTTTTACTTTTTTGGGCATGTTGTATTTTTATTCTAACAAACATGATATGTTCTTCATCTTGCTTATGAGAGAAAATTGTTGAAAATGATATCCACTTCATTTAGAGCAAATAAACCCAAGGAATACGAATTGTTTGCAAAGTTTATATTAGCAAGCTGGATGATGATGTTCATTGTTGGAGAGAGATGTCAAAGTTTACCTGTCATAAAGGCCAGCACCGGCATAACCTTCCAGATCTTCACCATTCGAATCAGATCGGAAAATAATTGACTGTCTTATAAAGAGACCAACAGGCTTGCTAGGATAACCCAAGACCTAAATAAGCGCAAAATCATTAGAAAATTAATGGCAAATCCATGGAATAAATGCAATGCTGATAAGGAACAGTGAGATATGCAGAAAACCACTATCATTCTTATATTTACATAATCATAAGAAGGACAATTAAGCATACAAAATTCTGAGAAACAAGTAGATCAGGAATTAGTTTCATGGACGTTTTACAAGACAAGAATTACATGCTAAAAAACAAAATCACCTGAGGGGAGTTCAGATCATGCTTTTTGCAGATAAAACTTAAAGCACGACCAGGATAAGCTCCAACCAGAGTTTCTCCGAGTCCCTTCACCACCTGCATCAAAAGACTACCAAAATCAATGTCTTTGCTCCTTTTCTTTTCTCTTTTCAAATGTTGACTATGGTTCTTAGGTGGAAGCATACACACAGACACATGGCATCTACTGACAATAATACCTCAGCATATATTTCTGATGAGTCTCCAGAGGATGGATTTGTTGTGTGGATGACAAAAGCATAGTCAGCATTTATAACTTCCTGAACAAGGACAGACATAGAAAGATAATCGTGGTCGAGTTTCACTTTTCTTGTGCTGAAGTATGCTCTTTCATTCCACTTTGAACCCCAGACCTTTTGCAAATCCAACAAATCAATGACATTGGTCAATGTGATAAATTTAAATCATCAGATCTAAATTAAGATTACATAATATAAGATTACCAAGAAGAATTTTAAACTATTGTTTGAAGGAAGGCATATAAATTATATCCTCAAATAGGCTAATTTGCAAGAATGAGATTTGATCACAAATTGCTACAATGTCCAAGCACAACAATCAAGAAAATTTCAACTTTGAAGATCAAAGAGGAAAAGGAAAGCCAGAAGCAGAGCAAAAAAGGTAATGGGAGACTAAATCTTGGAGAGAACTGCATAGCAAAACAAAGTCAATGTTTCAGAATTTTCAATCAGTTCAATGTAGCAATTTTAACCAATTCCATACATAGGATTACGGCCTGCTGATGTTGCTGTCACTTATCAGTAAGCCAATCGGAAATTTATAAGCTAAAGAGGCAGGTATCCTAAAGAATTTATATGAGAAGGGAAAACATGCAATAGCATCAATAGAATAAGGGGAACTTTGCAACATATATAAAGTATTTGGAAAAGAGTATATGATATGGAGAAAATCGAAGAAAAGAGCACGAAGAGAACCACATCGTTGAATGCCTCATGGAAATTTGTCAAAGTAACACAACCTTCAATTGATCCTATGGAAAACTTTCATAAACTAACCATCAAATTTTATTGCCAGTACAAAAATTCACAAGTAGAAATCTGTTTCTTGTGGAGCAAGAAGTTAACTTTCATACACCAACCATCAAATTTTAGGTCATGCACAATGCTGAGAGAAGTTTACCTTTTTTATGGCTTTCCATGCTTGTTCCCATCGTTGTTCACCTTCGTCACCAGGCCAAGGCATTCCAGAACTTTTCATCTTAGTTTTCAGCTCTTGTACCTGAATACAACTTAATCCCTTAGCTTTCATATATAAGTTATTTAATCATTTTGCATGGAGTCATTTAAACATTTCATTGAGGATAGCAGCAAAAATTGTAGTATATCTACATTTGCCATTCCACTAGAAGAAAAAGAAGTTCTGCATCATGAGGGAGACCAGCTAAAGGCTAGCCTCTTTTTGAAAGGTGCATAAGAATAAAAATGAAAATATATGTCACAGTATGACAATTTTAAGGCTACCACTACAAGGAACATACCAACTGGGATGGTGCATTCAGCTGTAAAACTGTTTCACGAATCTCCTTGAGGGCACTGTAATCTCCCTCAGCTAATTTCTTTTTCAGAGTATTAACCTTCTCAGCCACTGCCTGTTAACATGCAGATAAAAATTCCATTAGACTACAGAAAAGTATTCAATAAATAAAGAAAAGTTCCACCTTTTAAACAGAATATAAGCTGCAAAGCTAATTAAGAACACATGATAACATAGAGGAGAATAAAGATATGACAAAGAACCTGATTTGATTTATCAGAAAGAACATTCTCAAATACTCCAAATGGTATGGCAACTGACGTAGGGATTCCAATCCAAGATGGCACTTTTCCGTTTAAATAAGAGATATTACGTGATTTAGCTCCAACCTGGGAAAGCAACAACCTCTAAGCAAGTTATTCTTTACAGAGTAAAAGAGAATTGTACTTAGAAAATTCATACTTCTTAGTTGGCCAAATTTAATGGCTAGAAAGAGAGAAAAGTAGAAAGAATTACGGCTCCTTAAAATTGAAGTGACTTTTTGCAAATCTAACCATTTCATTTGTGAACTCGTCAGACGATATTGCATATCTACCACTAAACTGCTTTCTAACCAAAGTTAGATGTGACACAGAGCCAACTTCTGTCTGAGTAGATTCGACATTGACTTGCTCACCCTCTTTCACCTCACTGAAAGAATTATAAACAAAAAATTAAAAAAAGAGGGAGAAAATTGAAGGAAAAAAGAAACAAAATTCAGCAATTGAGGCTATGCAACATTAGAAGAAATTAATGTTTCATGAAAAAAAATCATTTCATCCCCAACATTGGATTATGGGTATAAACAATTTAGACATATTTAAGCCATGCAGCTAAAACAAAAATATTACCTATAAACTACATCAGCAGATGTTGGTTTTAAGCGCAATAACTTTCCTTTATTTGCTTGGAGGTTACCCAGGATATTGCTATCAAAGCATGTAGCAAAACAGACCTGGAAAACTTGAAAACTGGAAGTTAGTAATTGATACATTGTCAATATGTATGGAAGTCTTATTCACAACAAAAATATTCTTCTATATTACAAATAAAAAATTAGGCTTGGAAACCTTGTTATTTCCCTTGAACTCTACTTTTATTATTTCTGAATCAATTTCAATTGTAATAAACAACATCATATCAATGTATATCTAAATTGTTTCTAATATAAGACTCGACATTTATAGATTCTTTTTTTTTTTTTTTTTATGGGAAGATGTAATTGCTAATAAAGTGTGCCAGTTTGCAATTTGGCCATACACCAAATATATTATTGCTTATAAAGAGTGTTTGATTCAGTTAGACCATACACTGACCACATATCAAATTATACTAAATTCAAAAGTTGCCTAAATTATAAAGCAAGAAAAGTGGTTATCGAGACCATAATACCTTGCTGTTTCTTGCTCGTACAGAAACATGAGATAGGACATCTGGCATATCAGGTGTTAGCACAGCAACTGCACCATCTGGAATTTCTTCCTCTCCTTTCACGCTCCTTACTACCAAAATTGTGGGCCGATCATATGATTTATTCTGAACAGCAAGCAACTCATCCACAACCTCAACATATCCAACAGTTTCAACTGGACTAATGACCTGCCAGCTGTTCAAGGTTGCCAGAGATGATTTAGAAGGTTATCACAGCAACTGGATAATGCTATTACCCTATTACGGTCTAACATGCTAAGTATAAAAAATTGACATCGTAGACTCATATGATTAAGTTGAATAAGCATGGACACTTCCACCTTCCAAGATGAGCGGTCTTTCGCAGGACTGGATCCAGTCGATTAAGAAGAGAAGACAAAGAGGCAGCAGATCCAGCACGGATAATTTCTTCGGTGAATATTTCCACCTGCAATAGGGAACTCAGGAGAGAAACAACACAGAAAAGTATAGAAGAAGTAAGAATCAAATAATAACATACAGCCCATCTGTCCACCCCAAGCAGTGATCCAAGATATTCTGCTGATGGTTGAAGAATATTCTGGTACGACTCTGCCTTGTTTGAAAGAGCAAGGCGTGTTCTGTCAAGGACTGATTTTGCAAACAATGCCCAATGAGTCTCTTTACTCTCACACATGCTTAAGGCAACATGCCATCCCTTCAAGAGCAAAGAGAAATGTCAATATGGTGGATATTCTTCATTATCTAGACAAACAGATAATGAACATATACAACATTTTAGTCATTTACTCGCATTTAGCACCTACATTATAGTAGCATCTATTTTTCTAGCATTACCATGAATCCCATATAATCAGTTTGAAATAATTTTCCTGAAAGTGGTCTCAATAATTGTTTGGTAAGTATATTCAGAATTGATGCTGATGAAAAAAAAACTCATGTTTGACTCTATCACTTCAAATTATAAGATCTGACCTGACCAAAGAACAATCACACATAGAAATGTATTAAATAATAAAATGAAGGACAAGACAGTGCTAACATGAGACAACCAAACCGCACATCATGATTATAAGTTTGTTTGTGCTTGCTCATCACTGAATATTAAGCTTAGATTTCAGTGAAAACAAACAAAATAATCAAGGAAATCCACAATTCCACACGATGCAGTCAAATAAATATTCTTCAGATGATAGATCACAATCCAGAAACACAGGCTTCATAGAATCCATTCTGCATCTTCAGATGATGACATATCTGATAAGCAAGAAATCAAAACTGCCACAGATTCACAAGACCATTATACCTTCAAGCAGTAGATGAGATCTTCGTTGTCATCCCATGAAAGTGCAAGATTTTCAAGAACCATACTGATGAAGTACATTATTTTCTGCATAATCCGTAAATCAGCTTATCAGATTTCATATTCTTACATATTTCAAAAATAAAGAAAATTTAATTTAAAAAGGACATATAACAAGATAGATAAACTAAGAGAGCTTATCTTTAGAATAATAAAACCCTCAGAAAATGAATTACCCCTGGTGCAGCATTATTTAGTTCCTCATATCCCCTCTCCACGGCTGTCCTAACAGCAGAATCAAGGGCAATGTCCAAAAACAGAAGATCTTTCAGACGACCCTGGGGCTTATCTAGTAGTGGTCGGAGATCTTGACGAGCCTCTAGCAAACCCTAATTCAGAAACACAGAAAAGAAAATATCAGTATAGTAAAAGCTATGTACTCAAACAAAATAATTATTGATAGTGTTTAAGCAGCGTAAACCTCAAGAAGCGGTTCAACATTCTTAACTTCAATGTGATTCAGTACAAACTGAAGTAATTCCTGCGTGAGAGACAGATCAAACAATTATTTTTCATAATTCAGGAGACAAAAATAACATTATAAACAGTTTCAAATAAAGTTAAAAACATTACTGGAAAACCAGACGGCAAACCAGGCACAGGATTTATCTTCACCCCAACCATGAAGCCCTGACCCTGAAGAAGAATATAAAAAGTTTAAGTGTATCATGAAATCTTAGGAACAAGATGGTGCCTTGGCCACAGAAGCCAGTCACTGTTGTTACCTCAGATTTGTAGCCCATACAGTTTCCAATAGCAGACTCTAGATCTGCACCTGAATGAACAGCCTGCATAGGTATACTCAAACCCCTATTATGATTTGGCAGTATATAATTTATAAGGTAAGCCAACTAACTCAAAGCTAGGCAATATATAACAAAATTCTCGAATGATCTGTAGCAGTAGTGAGTGCCTATAGAATTTTTATTTATTTATTTTAATTAAAGAAGAAATTTTATTAGTCTGAGTGAGAGGGAGAGTAAATAGATGGAAGATCAGGCACCCTCCTCCGTCAGCAAATTAAAGCACAAGAAGTGACNACAAGAAAATCAGCAAGAGTATATCACAGGTGCCTATAGAATGTAATATAGAATACAATATAGCGATCCCAACTTTTTAGAGTTGGCGAAAATCCTTATCTAACAGAAATTGAGCTCCGACGTGTTGACCCTCTTTTTGCAGTCAGCCACATATATAGCTCTATGCAGCAATATATGCACACACACAACCCCAAACANCCCCCCAAAAAAAAAAAAACCAAAAAAAGAAAGAACATAAGCATAGAGCATTTTGACTAATGTCAAATAACTTAAGCAAGAAAGGAGGGGTGAATAGAATACAGAAATAAACCACAAAATATACAAGTCCAACCTTCAAAGTCCTCATGTAATTTCCCAGATCACGCAAAAGACCATCCTTCTGATCTCTCCTGAAATTTGGTTCAGAATGGATGCCACGGTCATAGCTCAGAAGTCGTTCTTTTGTTATTCCATTGTCATTCAATGTTTTCCAGTAAACACCAATATCAAAGTCACTATTTATATGATCAATCAGTGCCTGGAGAGATTACCAAAACATCAAAGAAGAGAATAATGAGGCAAACCATAAAGAAGTCCAATGAGATTCACAACTGCAATACCTGACAGATTACAACATCATCAGGACTGGTATTGTTATGCAACTTCTGATGCCATTCCTCCATTATTCCGCCCTTGCAATCATTATTTCTCTGCAAATCATTCAGCAATTTTCCATGTGATTTAAGATCCTGTATGTGGATGGGAAAGGGAAAAAGTAGACAACAAGAAAAGCATATAACAAATCATATCCACCTGGATAACAAGGATCTCATCCCGAATCCGCTGTCCCACATCACCTTCACCTCCACGACCAACAGTAGACAAGATCATCCGCAGAAGTTCCCTATACTGTGGATAAGTTATATAAACATGCTGGAGCAAATCTGTAAGGCTATCCTGTGCTTTGCTTATCTCACTGTTGCAATAGGTACATATAATCAATACTCATGATCAGAGGATGGCCAAGCATGGACACAGAGACAAGATTAGAGAACATCTGCAGATGACTTAGCTTGTCCATAGAGAACATAACAAACTAAGCCGAACCTAAAGCAGAAAGTGAGATCTGTGTGCAATTCAAAATGGCGGGTATTTATTAACAGAAAGAGAAAAAATCTCAATTGTCCAGAATAGGAGGCCTACCGTGGCTTCACATTGTAATTTTTGTTCCAGATGAGCTGCCTTGTAGCCATGAATCTCATCCACACCAAAATACCTGCAAGACCCAATTGGCCAGCATCTTTCGCTTGACATATTAAATCTGCTGCAATGTTGAATCTGAGAAAAAGAATATGAATCATCAATCCAGATCCAACTGACTAAAGTTGATAATAACGACCATTTTGGCAAGCACATCAAATCAACAATATATTGATCAAGAGAACAGACTAAAAACTTGCTCATTGAAGTGGCATCTGCTATGGCAAAATTCAGACGACTATATTGGGAACAAGACAGGAAACTGTCAGGGACAAGAACATAACAATTTATAGAGCACAGATTTAAAACAAGCACAGTATATATTTCTTTGAGGGAATATATGGAGAGAAAAAATTAACAGGATGATTTGCCCTATTATAATTAAGTAAAAAAGAACCAAAGTGCACACAACACTGAACAAACTTGGAATAATGGGTTAGACCTTGACAGCTACTCCATATACCAAATTTGTAAAGTGGCTTTCCTGTAATTAAACAGAAACATAAATCAAACCAATGGTCCAATTAAAGATTATCTCTTTTTCACTTCTAATAATAAAGCTCTGTTACAATTAGAGATTTGTTACTGACTTCCACCATTGTAGTTCCATGGATATGATTCTATAACAGGGATCTTAGCTCTTCATGGACTCCAAAGCAAATAAATATGCTAATTACAATGCTTGAATGATAAAAATCTCCAATAAGCCAAAAGCAACTTCAAACCAAGGGGGAAAAACATCAAAGGCAACTGAATCAAATCTTGCAATATATACATGCAAATAATACAAAGACACAATATCAGGCATGCTGGCTGGGCTCAGAAGTTTAATATACATCCATATCTACAAGACTACAACTATCAATTGGAGACCCTAGGTGTTCTTTAAGCCACATGCTTTGCTACAAAGATACTAGGCAAATAAGGTTTACTGAAGATCCTGTCGGAAAATCTTATATCTAGCAGACAATAGTGCAACAGCATTTGATTTCATGAAAGATAACATTAATGTAATTAAGCAGTCATAGTCTTTAAGAGATTACTGACCGATGCATAAAGGACTTTTGTGCCTCACTTTCCATTTCTGCTATTTTATTTAGCAAAGACTTGGCTGTACCTTTTCCATCAGCAGTGTCCTTTTAAAGGACAACATCTTGTCATTCAATTTGGCAAGGTAATACAAATTAAGTTTATTAAAAGGAATTGTCATCATAATGTCAGAAAGTGAAACCTTTTTTATCTGCTTCTTCCCCCCATCAAACTCAATATAAAAGTTTGACCCATTGTTTTTTATCCATTTTCCATCAGATACAAGGACAAAAGGCATTCCTTTAAATGTATCATCTTCAACTTCTATATCTAAGGATTGGACCTGAAAATTTAATTGAGGCTATCAGGACTTCTGTCTACAGACTCAAAAACATTAGAGAATTAAGAATACAACAATAGATTGTAAGACACCTCATGAGAAGGATCAGGCGAAGAACTACTTTTAAGTTGTGTTTCAGCGGCCTCATTCAGTGAAACTGAGCCGTGGGGCAACGCACTTGGAGGTGGTACCTGAAATTGCCATCATATTTCATGTAACTAACATTTTCTATAAAAGAAACAGTACCACAAATTTCAACGGCCAGCATCTTCCTGTCAATTAACATTGACAAATTACTACACTCACCAACCACTCTCCAGGCCCTGATCTAGATAAGGCCCAGTGAAGAGTAACAGGTGTTTTGAAATCTGTAGCAAAGTGAACCTTTGTCTTGCCAGCATCCTTGGTAACAAAGACCTAAAAATTTTGAAAGTATGAAGATTAGAATAATCAACAAACAGAACCTGCCAGCAGGAAAAAGACATGAGAAGATAGGAAAATATCGATGAGACATTCTTGTCTCACCAGAAGTTCATTATCAGCAAGCTTGTAGATTTTCTTATTCACAAGAAGGCCCCTATTCTGCTCTTCCCTTGCCTTGGCGTAACGTTCAATTGCTGTCAAGGCTTTTGGTATTGCTAAATCTTGCTCAGCTATGTCTTTGGAACCATGTTTTTTGATAAGCTGCATCAAATCTCTCTTTTTCCTGTGGATTCTTTCAACACTAAAATATTTTTTGGTTTTCAGTTGCTTGGCAACCTTAGTTTGTATTTCTCCTTTGGTAATCTTCTTCCGTATCTCATCTAGAGAAGTACCTTTCTCAAGCTCAGCTAGCAAATCTTTTCTTGCTTCCTCAAATTCCCTCTGTTTAAGGAACAGGGAAATCAACTAAGCAATGCAACTGAAAACTCTCATTAAATATACAAAGAAGTGAAATGAGCAGTATAATTTTTTTCATTTGACTCAGTAATACTCAACAGAAAAAGAAGGATCAGAAGGAATATTAGAAAGTTACAAGTTGTTGATCTGGTGGGTAGTTAGGCTTCCCAGATTTTTCCCAGCGTATATATGCTTGTATTTGTACAAGTTCATCAGGGATTGTCTTTGTCTTTGTCTTTGTCTTTGTCTTTGTCTTTGTTTCGGAAGCAGAAGGCTCCCTCACTTCAGTGGCATTATTTTTGTCTGTTAACCTTGCCCGGAGGTCTTGAACAGAAGTACCCCGTGCTACTTCCTCCAATAGTTCTACTCGGGCTGCTTCATACTCCACCTACCAAAATAAGAAACAAAATTGATATGAAGTATATATATATGTAGACAAATGAAAAATCTGAACTTCAGTGAAATATATCGAGTCAACAGCTCCATTTAATTTCACAAATGACAGCATTTTGATGAGTCTCTTTTTCCCAGATCATGTTAGAGTTTCAACGTATGAACCATACAGGCTTTCATAATAAATCTATGGTGATCAAATTTCTACTAAAAGAAAAAAAAAATTGAAAATCTATAAGTTTCTGGTCATAAGTAGTCAAGCACAATAACTTCTTTTTTTTAAGTTTTCAAATCAATTTCATGTAAAGGACTATTTAGAATCTAAGCGAAGACAATAAAAGAGAGAGGAAAACAGTAATATTATGCATATAATGAATAATAATAAATTTCTACTTCATGTTAGAGATGAAAAAGAATCTGCTCTTGGTAGTTTCTTTTTCTCCATCCACAAGTGGAAGTTCTGCTATTTTATCCAACTACTATTTCAAAGAACCTAAAAGATAGGAACCAGGCAATCTGTTTTGACACAAGAACCACACATAGGAAAGCAGTAGAGCTGAAGAATAGATGAGCTCACATAAGCAAGCTTTAGTAGATCATACAAGATTAAGCCCATTTTCAAGGGAAGATTTTCTTGCCATGCATAAGCATGGAATCGTACACAATTAATTTAAACTATAAAATCTGATATACTCACCAAAAACAAAAACAGCAATGCAATGTATGCAATGAAGTGAGATAAAAATAAATGCAAATACATATAAATGATAGAAAGAAATAGGAAAGAGTTGGTGAAAGAAATGTAGTAGGGAGCAAAGGGGAAAGATTGCAGTTAAATGGAAGACATGAAGATCTCTTAATTACTGACCTTCTCTTGCTCTGGGGTGTACATCTGCTTACCCTTTCTTTCCCACCTAAGATATGCTTGAATCTGTACAAGGTCTTCAGGAACTGAAACTTCTTGAACTAACTTATCTTGCACGGGTAACTTGATGTGAAAGTTCTCACCGTTGTTTTTAAACCTGTAATTAGAAAATATCATATATATATTGCTTCAGTTTTACTACATACACGTTAATTTACTGAAGAAGATAACATGAATGAAAACCCACCACTTATTCTGAGCTTCATCAACTATAAGGAACTCTATAGCTTGTACAGCAGGATCATCAATTTCAATTTTGAGGAAGGATCCTGAGCCAGACTAATAAAAGAAAAGTGAAGCAAAACAATAGATAGACAACAATCAATTCCATAGTGAATTTACCAATAAAACAATATCCCTAAAAATCTTTGCAGTCATTATTGGAAACTTACTTTCACAAAAGGACTTCTGAGAGCTCTATTCTTATACACTATTGTTCCATCTGGGCAACAAGAAGGAAGTACCCACTTCCTGGAAACAGATAAGATAAAAGATGAGAACGTATTTCAATTTAAATGAGAGGTTACAGGAAATTAGTAATTAATTCATTTTACTAAGACTTTTGAGAAAATTAGAAATCACTTGCAACTAGAGCTGAACATACCCTGGCCTATCACGTATAACTCCCCAATGCAAAAACAGAGAAGCACTACTATTTGTGACCTGAATATCTACTTGTCTAATGGCCCCTGGTGCTGAAGAACTAACACTGACCTGCTCCATTGCATACAAGCTTCCATTAGTTCATATTTTATGACTGTATCATATCATTGCCTAAAGGAATCCAATATTTTAAGCCAGCTGTATACCTGCAATTCAATGTTCCCTTCAAGGTTGAATCTGCCTGAAAGCTGCTCCAGGGCCAAACTCAGTCAACATAATATTCAAGTATAAGCTAACAATTTTAAAAAGGCATGTAAAGGCAATGTTGATTAACTATTGATGTATTAATAAAGAAAACAAGATAGCGAGGAAACTATTGTCCATAACTTTTGTTATAAAGCTATTGATCAAACCATGGCCATGAATTAGTATGTGTATTAAGTAAATAATAGCTAATTGGTAATTGCTCAGAAATAAGTATTTGAAGCCTCAAGCATAAGTACCTATCATTTTTAAGATTTGACCTTACTCTCCAATAAGGGACAAATGTTCCTTAGTAGAGGGAGTCACGGGCCAAAGAAAATGCATGGAACTGTTACCTGTCATCCCTGGGAACCCCAAGAGTATCCTCCCCTTTCACATATTACAGTAGGAGTACGCTTTTTTTCCGTCTAAAGACAGGTAAGTTTACATTCAAAAATTCAAATCATAACCATGATCATAATTTTTCAATGTTTGGAGCTTACCTCAGAAGTTGTATCCGTGGTTAATACAGCATGTGGAATGGCCGCAACTTTCCTATGTCCTCCCATGGCTAACTTTCGTTTCCTCAAAGACAAATTGTTTCCACAAAAATTTTTCGAAAGCAGACAATTCTGTGCTTGTGCTGGACCTTGATTCACGCAGACAGCTTGGAATAAAGTGTTTGCAGGAATGCCAGAAGAATTAACCTTACTTGGATATTCTGTAACCGTTGGACGAAGCAAAGTCTGGTGGAAGAGACTATGGCTGACCGTATTACTCATTGTGGAATATACTCCGTATTACTCAATCGTAAAATCAATCCAAACTTCTAAAAAAATGAAATATATTTCAGTCTCTTCTATCATATTCCTGGCACTCAAACGGGTTACGATATGAAAGTAATGTACAATTGAAAGATAAATGTATAAACACGCATTTATCTTCAAAATCCATCTATAGATTCAAAAGAAAACCCTAGAACTTCGCAAATGTGCAGAATCAGCAAATCTCAACCAAATTGCAAAGAAAATCAGCTAAACTTCATCAAATAATTTGAACAGAAAAATAAAGTCCAATTGTTGGAACTACCTCTAGTTCGAGCTCGAGAACACAAAGCGATCAAAATCTTGAGGAAAATGAGAATGATCAAGAAAGAAAAAAACTACGTAGTATAGCAAGTGAGAAAATGCAAGAGCTCCGTGCAAGGAACTGAGTTGGTTCTCTTTGTGCTCGACGCTGTAACCGGAAATGAAGACGTTGGAAATGTGGCATTTATCAACGTCGTCTCATACGTGGAGCCACACCATTTGGGCGCGGTTCGAAGAAGCTTGGAAATAGAAGCTTGTCACGTGCGATATGGAATGGCACGAGGTTGACGTGAAGACAAACCCGTGGGGTCCGTGAGCCAATACTTTCTGATATTTAAGACAGTCTCTATTATTTGCCCTTCTTTTGGACCTAAAATTTCAGCTATAGCCCTTGCTCTTATGATATTTTTAATCCTTTTATGTCGTTTATATTTCTGTGGTACGTAGAAATTTAAACATATTTACTTATTTAGAACAATGAACATCAATATATATGAAAAAAAAAAAAAGAACAAATACTTTTGAGAAAAAGTCTAAAAAATTCTCTTGAACTATATACTGTGTGTAATTTACCCCCAAAACTTTAAAAATATAGGGAAGACCTCATTCAACTATTAAAATGTGCAGTTTACCCCCAAGATNGATTCAAACAAACTTCCAATAATGGACAGAAATAAGCACGTGTCGTACACATGATGTGTTTAAATGAAAATAAATTTATAAAATTGGGGTCAAAAATTTTTAGGGCTAAATAATAATATTTAAAATTTATTATCTCCTCTCTCTCTCTCTCTCTCTCTAAACTTGCAGAAACAATGGTTCCAATTTTTTTTTCTCTTGCCCAAAACGATGTAGCTCATTTTCATATTGAAAATTCAATTCTCCAAAGGCTTCAATGGTTCTGCTACAAATCTGAGCAAAACGAAAATGATATTCTTTAGTTTCTGCCTATAGATGAAACTACAAAGAGAACATTAAGCAACTCCATCTGCCAAGAATAATTTCTTTGGTTCTAGATTTTCGAATTGCCTTCAAGAGGGCAAGCTATAGCCCTTGCTCTTATGATATTTTTAATCCTTTTATGTCGTTTATATTTCTGTGGTATGTAGAAATTTAAACATATTTACTTATTTAGAACAATGAACATCAATATATATGAAAAAAAAAAAAAGAACAAATACTTTTGAGAAAAAGTCTAAAAAATTCTCTTGAACTATATACTGTGTGTAATTTACCCCCAAAACTTTAAAAATATAGGGAAGACCTCATTCAACTATTAAAATGTGCAGTTTACCCCCAAGATTCAAACAGACTTCCAATAATGGACAGAAATAAGCACATGTCGTGTACATGATGTGTTTAAATGAAAATAAATTTATAAAATTGGGGTCAAAAATTTTTAGGGCTAAATAATAATATTTAAAATTTATTATCTCCTCTCTCTCTCTCTGTAAACTTGCAGAAACAATGGTTCCATTTTTTTTTCTCTTGCCCAAAACGATGTAGCTCATTTTCATATTGAAAATTCAAATCTCCAAAGGCTCCAATGGTTCTGCTACAAATCTGAGCAGAACGAAAATGATATTCTTTGGTTTCTGCCTATAGATGAAACTGCAAAGAGAACATTAGGCAACTCCATCTGCCAAGAATAATTTCTTTGGTTCTAGATTTTCAAATTGCCTTCAAGAGGGCAAGCTATAGCCCTTGCTCTTATGATATTTTTAATCCTTTTATGTCGTTTATATTTCTGTGGTATGTAGAAATTTAAACATATTTACTTATTTAGAACAATGAACATCAATATATATGGAAAAAAAAAAGAACAAATACTTTTTAGAAGAATGATTTGGAAAACCATTTTTTTGGGTGGAATTTTGAAAAAATATTTGATATATATAAAATATCATATTTATTTAGCAGAAATAATTTATTTTATCTATATCATAAATGTACTTATTCATTGATTTATGTTCTTATTAAATGATAAGAATATTCAAGAATATAATTATCTTCGATACAAAAGGAAATACAGAAGTATTCCATATTTGTTATCATATATTATCATATTAAAAAAAATGGACAATCAGGTATTGAACATACATTTAATAAGTTAAGATATATTTGTTTTTTGGTGTACAATAAAAAAAAANAAAAAAAAAAAAAAAAAAAAAAAAAAAAAAAAAAGAGGCTATGTCCTAGAACCCATCTTTTTGCATGCGGACACGATTTTTTTTCTTTTTTGACATGTTCAATGTGGATTCTTTTCTTCTCTCTTGCTATCGAATGCCATTTATGTAATTTCACTCATTGGACCAGCTGCCTTTGTAAATTCTTATTGCGCTTTTCTAGATACGAGTCGTTGATGGATCCAAGGTGCACTAGATAGATATTTGATGGTATATTATTCATTTGTTTGATTTATTTCATTTATTCTGTACATGATTAATGCATCTACGGCTTTGGAGAAAGATCGGACTTAAAAATCTTATCTTACACTATGTTGCTTTTTTTTTTTTTCTACTATTTTTGCTAGGATATAATATTATGTCGGCAATTTTGCTTTCTTATCTATGATCTTTTTCAATTTCAGCTTGAACTTTTTTCTTTTGAAAAATAGTATATATTTTAAAAAAATTATTCAAATTATTGGTTTTAAAATTTTGAAAAAAAATTAATTGGTTTCAAACAAAATAGTTTTCAAATTTTTTTATACCATGTAAAATATTTAAAATATTTTTTGAAACTATATTAACATATATTATTATCTTTTGATATTATATAATTATTGTGTTTATATATATATTTATCTTTTAATTTTATATAATTATTTTATTTTTCATATGATCATGTTAAAAAATAAACAAAATAATTATATAACATATTTTAAACATTTAATACGGTATAAAAAAACAATTAAAAATGTTTATTTAAAATTAAATAATATTTTTCTAAAAAAAAATCATTATCTTGCATTATCAATAAAAAAATATATGGATGCAAACAGATTTAGGGGCAAGGAAAACGAAAGGCGGTGTCCAAAACTGCAGAACCTTTCAAGTCACGAGCTACGAAACAACTCAAAGCAAAGTAGATGAGAAGGAACAAAATGATTTGTGCTTAGTCACATGAAAATGCAGGCCTAATAGGGGAGACACTTTACCCAACTACGCAAGCAAAGCCACCCTTCATTGCTTTTTATTTGTTTAAGCATAGCCGTAGGCTTGTGATGTGCATGCTTTTGCCTCACTCTAAAAATCATAGGCATCTAGATTTTTCGGTCGACGGGTCGTATGAACCGTTGGATCTCAAACATTGTTAAATTTGTGGGGCCTAAATCCAAAAATAGAAGAAGAACCGGAAAAGAAAGGAATACGCTTTAACTTAAATATCATGAGGGTTTTAGCCAAAAAAGAAGAAGAAGAATAAGCTTTTTTTGGTTATGATTGTCAATGTCTGTTGCAATTAACTTTGTCTAATTTGGTCTCTCTGCCTTTAAATCGTAAGGATATTCTCTTACTATGATGTCGGTTTGCCTTGTGCATTGTGATTATATATGTGATTAGGATAGAAGTAATGAATTGTAATGAGGTTGTTTCCTTTTGGTTAGCCGGTGCCTATAATTAAGAAGGTTCTTGTCTTCTTAATGAGTTTCTTAAGTACATTTATTAATGAGTATATGTTAGGGTAGAATTACTATCACTAAACAGTAACATTGTGATTTAGTAGTAAAAGTGATCAATTTCTTTATTCAAGGCTTACATTTAAGTTGTCCCTATGACATTTGATAATGATAAACGTCATATAGAAACTTATAAGTCACTAGACATCTTAATGATCGTTATTGAATATTCTATCATGAAGTAACAAAACTCCTTCACTTAATAAGATTAATTATGATAAAACTTATCTTGTTTCCTTAATATTGTCAATCATTGAACATCAACAGCATATTGGCAGGAAACTCATTCTCCCATTTGAATCATGTATTACTATCATCTATTAATGCATTATTCTCAAGCTACATTTTTAAAAGAAAGTTTGTGCACTTAAAATTTCAATAAGGTATGTGAAATCTCAATGGGCCCAATTAAACTAAAATATTATCAAATTACACCCTCTTTAATTTATTTATTTATTTTGCTGAAAAATTCTAAAGCATGCTTCNTGTGCACTTAATATTTCAATAAGGTATGTGAAATTTCAATGGGCCCAATTAAACTAAAATATTATCAAATTACACCCTCTTTAATTTATTTATTTATTTTGCTGAAAAATTCTAAAGCATGCTTCTAATTTGTTTTTTTTTTTCTGAATTTTTTAATATTTTTGCTGAAAAATGCCTTGTTTATTAACAATAAGGCCCAAAAAGTTTCTCAAAACTTATAAAGAAAAAAAAAAAGACCTCCATAGCCCATTAGCCTTCTGCAAGCAGTCCAACATCACACCTTAAGGCCCATACAGGGAATAGAACAGGCCCAAAAAGAATATTAAACAGACCCGGAAAAAAAAAGTACTCAAAAATATTGTTCTTTGCAAAAATCAATAATTAATAGATTCTAGGGTTTAAGTCTGAAGACAAGGGATTAACAAACACAAAAGCAAGGCGGAAAACAGAGTAAGAAACAGGGAAATAAATTGGAAGAACTTTCATAGAGTCGATTTCCAGAGGAAGGAAATTGGTAAGTCACTGCAGTTTCCATTGGTTTCCCGAGCTATGACTTTATTCATGAATATCATCCTCTGTTTTTCTGTTTCTTTTTCTTACTCCCTCTCCTAATATCATTTTATGTGAATAGTAATTGATTTTCTTCATTAACTTAGTGATATTGAAACTAAAAATTGTAACTTGGGTGGTATATTGATATCTTTTCCTCTGTGTATGGTGTGCTAAATGATATCCTTGTGTTGAACGTATTTTTGATGTTATGCTTTTAATATGTAGTTTAGGTTGGTCACTGTTAAGGAAAATAATATGGAGAATAGAAAAGGTATTTTAGTAACTGGTATTTTAGTAATTGTATTCTGATATTCAGTAGCCAGAGTTCTTATATCTGTATTAGAAATATTTATTATAGATCTTATTGTGTATTCTTTCTTTTTCAGCAGGGTTAAATAAGACAATGTATCTGCAGTGTTACATAAACGAGAATGGTGATAAAGTTTACACTACTAAGGTAATTATCGATGTTTAGATTAACTTCAGTAGTTCAAACCAAAATAAATTAATTACTGAATTGCTGATTTGCCATTGGATCAAAATTGGGATTGGCTACTCTATGTTATTCTTCATTTTAAGTTTCAGCTGAAGTTCTTTATTCATCAACCATGCTGGTATGGTATGCAGTGGAAACTGGAAAATTACATATTGGCATGAATGATTTTAAGCATATCAATTAGTAATGCGTGTTTTGTCTAATCCTATATCGTTACCCATGTGACAGATTTTTCATATTTTTAGCAGTTATTTATTTTGATCTACTCTCTGCATGCAGAAAGAATCACCACTGGGTTTGGCTACTCAGTCTGCTCATCCAGGTAATATAGCTATTTTTTTTTTCGGCTATAGTGACTCTTTTTTATTTTTCTTTCTTTTCAAGAAACATGCCTTCTGCCCACTCCCTTCTGAGTGAGATTAATTTCTATCTACTTGTACCTTATGATAATTTTACTCTTCTTGCATTAAGAAAATGTTATACAACTTAGAATTTGCTCCTAAAGACACCACTTCTTTTCATATCTTGGAATTGCATCGATCATCCAGATATGCTGGGTATCTAAGCTGTTCTATTCAGGGTTTACTTTCTGGTACAAATTCTATTGAGGGTTCATTGTTAGGTAAGATGCATAAACATTGTAATTATGTTGGAACTGGTCTATTGGAAATGAAGATGTGTATGTGTCACTACCAGCATTTGCACTATACTATAAATCCATCCCTCTCGCTATCTCTGGTGTTAGTCTCTCACAATAGTATCTCTTGCTTTATTTTTAACATGAGCAATTTCTCATCAATAATGCTTGCATTATTTTGTTCCTTATGCAGCACGCTTTTCACCAGATGATAAATACTCAAGGCAAAGAGTTCTTTTGAAGAAGCGCTTTGGTCTGCTGCCAACCCAGCTGCCACCTCCAAAGTACTGAGTCAATATGTGCCTTATCTTTTGGAGATTTCTTTTAAAGACTCTTAACTCTAGATTTTGTGCTTTCCATATCACTTCCTTTTCCAGTATGTAGTGCAGATACCCTGTAGCAAGTGTAACGGTTGAAATTGAATGGTTGGAGATAGATCCTTGGAATTGATATTTTGCAATCATATTGTTTAATAACTTCATGTCTCTAATTTGTTGTTGGTTCCCTAATGGACCTCGATAATGAGATAGAAGGCTGTGCAGATGCAATTAAAAGCCCATCAAGTTGAATTTGCTTCATAAAGTGGTGACTCATTTGAAAGTGGAAGCACGTAGAGAAGACCATGTTGATCACTTTATTAAAGGGAGTACTGTGGCAGCACTTGAGTTGGGAAGGCATAAAAGCACTAGTTAGCTTTTACGAATGAAACCCACAAGCCACAACTATGAGATTCAATTCAATCCCCATTCACCAGGCATAGAAGGCATGGAATATATCAGCATCTATTAAGCAACTTAGGTGATTAGAAATTGACTAAGGTTAGAGTTAACTGAAGGGTGCTGAAAGAAGATCAATAAGCCTATGATATGATTCCAAAGTACAATATTTCTGTTTTCTGAGATCATCTCCCAATTCTTCCAGTTTGGTGGCTTTCAAATTTTCAATCACTGCCTACAGGCTACAACCTACCTCCAGGATCCAATACCATTACACCGCTGTTTTGGTTGGTTGGGAGGGAAATGCCACAACACTTTTACGTGACTCTGTTGAAACTTTGAAATGCCGACTCAAATTTATTTCAGACCATTTCATCAGTAGCAAAGGACATAGAATAATTATTTCTCATTAAATATTCTAAGATTAATGTGCATGTCAATTCGATCTTACTAGTATTTCCACTTCTTTATCATACATTGAACTTGGACAATTGTCATATAACAAAGTGGGGTAAAAGAGCAATACAATGGAAAATGAGAATAAAAGGCTAGCTGCTATGCCTGAGTGCTTTTCCTCTCGCATGAATATGAATTAATTTACATATTCTTTTGAACAAATATACATATTTAGTGAATCTAATCATTTTTTTTTATGTATACAACTTTTTAAGAAATGTTACCTTGCAAATCTATTAAACTAATTTATAAAATAAGTATATCTTAACTGATAAAAGTTGCCACTTGATTGATCAGCATATGAGTCTTTTTCGCCAAGTAACTGAATTTCATGGCTATATTTGCAGCTAAGGAAGGAGATATTATTCTCTTTTTAGTTCCCACATGACATGAATATAATTTTCATTTTATCTTAAAAAACCTTTTCTTTTCTCAATAATTTATTTGTCATTTAATCCAACTACCTTTCATTGAATAGGGACTTGATTGAGAAGCAATACCAACTTAACCAAGCATATTAATATAATATATTTTTTTTTCTTTCCCAAAGGTATTCAGTAATTAGTTTGTCGTAATTTTCACACTTCTTCACAAGTTTTATGTAATCTTAGATTATAAAATTGAATTGTGATATTTGATATGTTAAAAATTCAAAGTTACACATTATAATTCAATATCTCCAGAATTGCTAGGAATATAAAATTACTCTTTTTTTTTTTTTTTACCTAAATTACTCTCTTTGCTATATTAAACAAGTGTATTATATATTTCATGATATGTATACGACATACTAAACACCTCTAATAATATTATATATTCATCTATGCAAAAAAAGACGCCACGAGATTCTCATTTTAATATTTTCTATCGATAATTATTTTGCCTCTTAGCTTTTATCAACTCTGTTCCCTCCACGTGGTACGGGGAGATTTTATAATGACAAGGAGGCATAAGAATGATTATCAGATTCATCGAAATGATTTAGTATTCGAATTGAATATTCCAGGCGCAGAAAATAACGACATGATTCCTTAATTGCCATTGAATATTCTTCGTAGATCGCGACTTCATCTTGTTACTCACGATTCAGCCATTAAGGTCAGCATTACTGAAATGACCCATGAACCCTCCTCAAGTTCATTAAGCACCACTCAAGATCAAAGTCGTTCTGGTATAAAGGTTCCCTCGGTCAATCAACTATATATGAAAGTTATTTTTTCTCCAATGCTCTACTAAATGACCAAAAAACCGTAAAAACAAAATGATAAAAAATAAAAACACTAACGTCTATTTATTTTTCTCCAATACTCTTCAAGAAGCATATATCATATTTGTTATAAGGAAGAGTAACATATATTCTCCTATCTTAGAAGGAGAGTACATGAATAATCTATGAGTCTATGACTTATCATCCAATGAACAAAAGTCTAAAGACTCTGAAGTCTAAACAACTCTTACTATGAATAAAATTCCAATGATATTTGATAAAAGAAAAACAGACAAATAGATAAGCTCCAATGATCTCAACCTATATTCTGTACAAACAAATGACATCACAAAACAACTAAAATCAGATGAATCCCTTCAAATAACAGCCAGATCAGTCTGTCATGTTTATCTGAACTCTACACTAAGAGGGCAATAGAAGGAAAAAGAAAAATTCTTATTGCTACTTTCGGTGCTCTAGCCCAATAGATATATAGCCATGTAACAAAAGCAAAGGAAGGTATAACACTGTAGGTTTCGCTGCCATGGAGAGTTAAAAAGACTTCCAAATATGCAAGTGCTCCACAGTAATCAGAGATGAGCAGATAAGTGTTAGGATACATTAGTCATTTACACATACAGCAAAATTCTATATAGAAAAAGAATCTTTTACCAAGTCAATATATGCCGTTTCTTCAGTTTCTTTGTTGTGGGGAGTTCTCCAAAGTCAATGGATGATGATACAACTTGTTTGCTAGGATCTCTTTGCTTGGCAGAGACAGCTTCATTCAAAATCCAGCAAGTAAAAGTCAAATTTGGAACTTACTTGTTGCCAACTACTTCTTTTCTTTGTCTTTCATTTAAAAGCTGTTCACTCTTCCACATCTGAAACTCAAGTAAAATCAATGAGACTCGGCGTCAGGAGGGAAGCTTGAAAATTCAACTGTGCCTTTCTTGCCAATGAAAAGTCATCTGGTACGGACACTATTCTCCAAGTCGCAGTTTTAGAACCAATGAATTGGAGAAAGTTTCTTTGTCTGGTAAGCCTGAAAAGTCAAAAATAGCTATCGTAATATCATTACTTAGCTATCCGCTGTAATTTGAGTAAAAAGTATCACATCTTCCTTATAAAGAAATATCCTAGTTTCTGAAAAAACAAATCCACAAAATGTTTGCAACTAAGAGAGACCTTAGCTTTGGCACCTTATAAATTCCGCCAATCACATTAATCAAGTTCCCTTTTCTGCAAGAAAGGGTTGAGTGGCCTAGTTTTGTTGATGCATTAACTGTCTCAGAGTGAGGGGTCTTACCATCTTCATATTTCTCCAAATCAAGATTAACCCTTCTTGTTTAGGCCAATTCAATCAAATGGCAAGTATGGAAATCTCAGGTTCTGCCATTGAATCTCAGGAACCAAAATTTGCTCTTCCTGTGGATTCTGAACACAAGGCCACTGAATTTAGATTATTCTCAGTGGCTAAGCCCCACATGCGGGCATTTCATCTATCTTGGATCTCCTTCTTTTCATGCTTTGTGTCCAGTTTTGCAGCACCACCCCTCGTTCCCATCATTCGTGATAACCTCAACCTCACAGCCACTGACATTGGTAATGCTGGGGTTGCATCAGTTTCTGGTGCAGTTTTTGCTCGAATTGCAATGGGGACTGCCTGTGACTTAATTGGACCCCGTCTTGCTTCTGCCTCTCTCATCCTCCTCACTGCACCTGCAGTCTATTTCACTTCCATTGCCTCATCTGCCACCTCCTTCCTCCTAGTACGCTTTTTCACAGGCTTCTCCTTAGCTACCTTTGTCTCAACTCAATTCTGGATGAGCTCTATGTTTTCTACTCCAGTAGTTGGTTCAGCCAATGGAGTTGCAGGTGGATGGGGCAACCTTGGAGGAGGAGCCACACAACTCATTATGCCCCTTGTATTTGGCCTTATCCGTGATATTGGTGCTGCCGAATTCACGGCATGGCGAATTGCATTTTTCGTTCCTGCATTGTTTCAAATGTCAACTGCATTTACCATATTACTATTTGGCCAGGATATGCCAGATGGGAACTTCCATGGCTTGAAGAAATCAGGGGAAAAGCCAAAAGACGATTTCTCACGAGTGCTGTATAATGGGATCACGAATTACAGAGGGTGGATTCTGGCATTGACTTATGGGTATTGCTTTGGGGTAGAGCTGACTGTGGACAACATAATAGCTGAATACTTCTATGATAGATTTGATCTAAAACTCCACACAGCAGGAATAATTGCTGCAAGTTTTGGATTAGCCAATGTTGTTTCTCGACCTGCAGGGGGAATTATATCAGATGCAATGGCAAAGAAGTTTGGAATGAGAGGTAGGCTATGGGCCTTATGGCTGTGCCAAACCTTGGGAGGTGTGTTCTGTGTAATCCTTGGCTTGGTGGGATCTTTAAGTGTATCTATCATTGTAATGATCATATTCTCAATGTTTGTCCAAGCTGCATGTGGGCTGACATTTGGGGTGGTTCCTTTTGTCTCAAGAAGGTATGTTTTTCTGCCAATTTTTCAATCGATTAAAACATTATCATAAGCCTTACATTCTTAAACAAAAAATATAGTTGTCCATTTGTATCTATGAACATAGAAGCATTGTCAAGAGTTTCATGTTTAACAATAATGTGCAAACAGTCTATAGCACATTTTTTAAATTCCAAATTTCCATTACAAGTTTCATATTCAGTAGTTAAATCAATTGTGAGATTCACCCAAAAAGATAAAAACAAATGAAAATTTTAACCTAGTAATTTAATATGTTAGGAACCATCATATCAAACATTACAAATTGAGAAAAAATGGATGAGAAAATAACATGTTATGTGAAGTTATCCTTACCTCTTGGAGATGCTAACAGGTCAAAGGCTCTTCTCCTACAGCCTCCCTTGTCAACGTGCATGCACAATCACAGACACATCCACATACTTAAACACAGATACAAATACAGAAGGCGATCAAGTTTCTTTATAAAAGACAGAATTATATTAACAAATTGCATAGCACTATTTGTGGCTAATTCTAATAATTCGAATTCATATATACTTCTTCAGGTCATTGGGAGTCATATCTGGAATGACAGGAGGCGGAGGCAATGTGGGTGCAGTTTTGACCCAACTAATTTTCTTCAAAGGATCCAAATTTTCAAAAGAAAGAGGAATAACCTTAATGGGTGTCATNAGACAGAATTATATTAACAAATTGCATAGCACTATTTGTGGTTAATTCTAATAATTCGAATTCATATATACTTCTTCAGGTCATTGGGAGTCATATCTGGAATGACAGGAGGCGGAGGCAATGTGGGTGCAGTTTTGACCCAACTAATTTTCTTCAAAGGATCCAAATTTTCAAAAGAAAGAGGAATAACCTTAATGGGTGTCATGATCATAATCTGCACCCTCCCAATATGTTTAATCAACTTTCCACAATGGGGTGGGATGTTCTGTGGTCCATCATCTAAAAAGATTTACACAGAAGAAGACTACTACTTGTCTGAGTGGAACTCCAAGGAGCAGGAGAAGGGCTCACATCATGCAAGCCTCAAATTTGCTGATAACAGCAGAAGTGAAAGAGGCAGAAGAGAGAACATTGCAACCAGGCCTTCTGAGGAAGCCACAACACCACATGTTTGATTGCTCATTACAACTCTTGAACATGTAAACCCTGCCACACAAAGCCCCTCCCCATGAGCCATGGCCCTGAAGTTTGTGATATTTATGTCTCTTTATATATTTTCTGCACAATAAAGTTTTCATTATGACGTCAAATGGTTGGAAGCCTATGTACAGGGTGAATGTCTCATTGTTCCTTTGGTCCAGGTCCAGAAGGTTTGTGAAAGATTGCATAATCTGTCATACATCGTTTGTAATTAGCAATAGTTTCACTCTTGTGAAATATCAAGGTTTGAGCTTCAAGCACAATTGTTGGTACTGCATACTTATTGCATGAAAAACAAAATTGACACCAGTATAAAGTGGCATTGGTTTGCTTATGAACTTGGATGAACATCACAGCATCCAATCCAGATTTCAATTATCTATGAACTAATATGACTTGGATCAGTACCATGTTTAACCAAAATTCCCTAATAATTTGCACTCTATTCATCAGTAGGATGTTGTTTTTCAGTTTCAATTTTCAAACATTTACTAAATTCAACTTCAATCAGATAAGCAATCTATCTATGAAAAAGAAAATGAAAGCAAGTACACAGTCACAATCTCATCCAACCAAACAACATGTGAATTATGAGTTATGAAAGTTTCCTTTTCGATCAACAGAACACAACTGATGATGTAGTTCCAAAAACAAAAAAAAAAAAACACAAGTGGAAATAGGCAAAAGGNAAAAAAAAAACACTAGTGGAAATAGGCAAAAGGAAATTCTAACACAGAAAACATACCAACAACACAAGTTACACAACCATTGCCTTTCTCAAGTTACATGCACCAAAAGCAGTATCAAGAACAGAAGCAATAATGGCGGTAAATTCAACAGAAATTGATAGTTCTTACATAGTTTAACTAAAAATATGACTAATACACATAGTCAGCATTGCGTGTCATCTATCTTTAAAAATATTTTGTTTAGAAATCATCCCGAAAATCCTTTACATTTGCAACATTATGGTTTAAAAGCTTTTGTGACCTCATTAAAAAAAAAAAAAAAAAGCTTTTGTAACNAAAAAAAAAAAAAAAAAAAAAAGCTTTTGTAACCTTTATGTATGTCTCTTTCTTAAATTTACGCTATTGGCAAGTGGCAACAAAACAAATGAACACATCATAGTGGTAGTAGAAGTTTTTTTCAAGTCAATTAAAAGTAAAGCATGAATGATATAGCTATGTGAAATTCTTTGATCTTTCTTTACCCTTTTGATCTTTTTCTATGGAGTTGTGACCCTTTTACACAGACACCAAAAAGCTATGAACCTGAATTTGCTCTGCTATCACAAAATTTCATGGTTGCAACTTGCAAGTGCAACAGTGAAATCAGATTCATGCTCTAATAACAGCGCCACAATCATGACAAAGTGTAGTTTTAACTTTTAAGCAAAAGCAAGAAAGCAGACAAACTCAAACGGCCGTTAAAGAGTTCTCATTTATTTATTTATGGTTGAATAGTACAAACTTTGGCTGTTTTAATCTCATAAAACATACGAGGCAATTTAAGTTGTAGTTCATGGTTCTAAACCTTAAATGGAACAAAATGATTAAAAGAATTGATGGTTCAGACTAATCAAATCTAATTCAGAGTCATTCATTAACATTTTGTCACATTAGAGTTTAAACTCAAAACTTAAGAAGTAGGCACGCCTTAAAATATGTTGGACAAAAAGTTAGTTTGCAAAAATTAAATGGATTAGAATAACTGTTAGAATAAAGTTATTGATTCTTTTTAAAAGGTTGTGTTTGTTTAATTTAAAATTAACATATATTTTTTTATACAGACACAATGGTGTTTATTTGCAGAGGTATATATTTTTATACAGACACAATGGTATTTGTTTGTAAATCCATGTTTTTCTATATAAACATAATGATTCAATTCACTTATTATAAATAAGTGGTAATCCAAAATGATTTTATAACTAATACTCTCATTTCATATTTTCCTAAAATCATTCAGAATAGTTCTCAGAGGAGAGAACGATATAAATTGCTGAATATTGTTTTCTAGGTGCTTAGATAAATCCTAGAGACGTATTTGTCAAATCTCTACAGCAACTAGTGAGGGCAAATAACGTCTTAAGGATAATGTCCTATCACATTCTGAGCATATAGATTTCTATCTTTCCGTCTTCTACCCTCATTTTGTTTATCAAAACATGGTACATGATCATCTTACCACAAGACAAAGGTAATTTATTTATTAAATAAGTGTAAAACGACATATTGTTACATTGTCTGTTAGAACGTGTTTTAAAATCAGACATATTGAGTTTGCTGTATAAAAGACATAAAGAAAGATCGAATTAAGAATTCTTACTGATTAGCAGAGAAAGGACATAGTAGTTTTAAACAATTTTCATTTTCTTGAGCAAGTGTGAGACTGATGTAAGAATTTTATAGTAGCACATTACCAGCACAGTATGGGAGGGGAAATAAAGAAACCCTTTGGCACCTCACTCTGTGGGGTTGTCTGTGATCACCTAAGTTGGTCCAACAAGACACAGAGTCCATCTTACATCAGTTCCATGAACACATCTGCAGTTTTTGATGGCACAGACAAAAAGGTCATTTGAGCTATTTGAACCTTAAAAGCATTTGCTCTACTTTCAATCTCTTCTGTCCTAGAATGGAAGGAAGGAACATGCCTCCCACAACCCTATTCTGCCCTTCCCACTATCCTACTTTTAGCATTCTTTGTTCTTTTTTAAGAGAAAAACTTCCTTTCTCTCTCCTCAAGAGCAGACAAAAAGAGTATAAAGGACAAACCCAAAACAGTTTTTCTCTCTTAACACTAAACTACTAAATTCAGTACATTACTGGGAGAAAAAGAAATAAAATATTACACTATCACCTTCCCAAAGTTAAAAAAATTTGTAGAAGGGAAGCCTAATTCCACACTAAAGTTCACATCTTTAGTAGCATACACTATGATCATGTGACCTTGCTATTCTCTTGAATGAACCACCACCACTTCTTAAGCAATAATCAATGCTTGAAGGTAGCAAGGGGCCTGTTGATTTCCCATAAGAGTTCCAACATAAAGCTTGTTGAAAACCTCTACGGTTGAGAGAGGGACTGAGCTGGATATCAGTGAGATCAACATCAGTGCAGGGTATGGAGTTGCTGCAAGCTAGATGGATAGGCTGCACTGCATAAGTCCCACTAATTTGATCAAAGTTAACACCCGAAATCGCCACGGTTCTTGTCTGGTTCTTGCAGATATGCTTGTCACAGTAATATTGGTCTATCGATATTGGAACCTTCACATCATACACTTGGATTCTGGAAAATGACACATTCTTAACCATTCCAATGCCCCCCTAATTGACCAAGAGAATTCTATTAGTACAAAGAAAAAACTATCTTAACTATAACCAGAATTAATTAGAACAAGTATTTCGTTCAATACCTGCCATGTTTTGATCCTTACACCATATAGAGTGTTCTGCATCGCAATATCCTCAATGATGATGTTGGAGACACATGCTACACTACTATCTTTCCCTAATCCTCCCAAGCTATGATCAGTAAATTCAAAACAATGATATTGATAAGTGATTTGCTCAGTAGTATTAATGAGGGTTTAAATTTTCACTAGCTAGGCCATAAATAAATAAATATTTTTTTTTTACCTTATACCATGGCCAGGGCCACAATTAATATTGTGAACATGCACATTAGAGCAACCAGTTTGGATGGATACACAGTCATCTCCTGTTAACGTACAAAAATAAAAAAAAAAGTATTCAATATTTTAAGATTCAGATATAGAAAGTATAGATTACTGTATATATATGCATTATGCAGTCTGGTTTAGTTGCACACCTAGCATGCCCATAGAGTAGCAAAAATAAAAGCTAGTTCTGTTATTAGTATATTTTTTTAAGCTGCACGTTTCAAAAGTTAGTTGTGGTGACAGTTTACCGTTTAAGCTTCAATAGGGTCTATCCGTCAATCATTCTTTTTGTCAAAGCAGACATATTTTTTGCTTAACAAACTCTGAAAGTGTGTAATGCACCACATAGGCCCTATTAATTATTAACCAAGATTCCACTTTTCAGGTAGGAGTGGAATGTGCAGTAACTTAAAATGAAATTCAATGGCTCACCACTTCCAATATGAGAATGTTGAATCTCCACGTCCTGTGTATTCTGCAGGTGAATGCCATCAGTGTTTGGGCTGTTCTCTGGGGAAGAAATTGTTATGTTATTGACTTTAATTCCCTTTGAACTGTCAAATTTTAGATGGCATTGAGGACTGTTAATGATTCTGATATCGCGAACAGTTATATCACTGCTGGAGTAGAATCTTATAGCCTGCATGTGGAAGTGTCCAACAAATTAGTTAGAAACACTAATCTCACAACAATATACACAAATTTGTTGGGGGGAGAAAGGAAATCTTACGGTTGGTTTGATGTCTGGAATGTGCTTAGAATTTCTCTTCTGCGCGAATTCATGAAAAAGAAAGTCAGTTTCTGTTAGAATTTTCCAGTAAGTTTTTTCATGGGAAACTAAATATCATTTTTGTGAATTTCACCTGCATATAATAAACTTGTGAAGTGCTCCACCAGTTAGAGCCTTGGCCATTGACAGTGCCTGAGCCTTTGATGGTGAAGTTGTGAACCCATTTGAAATTTATCCACTGAAACAAACTGAGTGTTGGCCAGGAATATGCTTCAGGAGGCGCAAATAGAGTTCCATCTATCTGTCAAAATTCAATTTGCAATATAATGCAACAGAATATACTTTCTTTCTTTCTTACTTTCAGTTTTTGTAAAATATTACTTATTTAAGCTTCGGTCAGAAAAAAAAAAAAAAAAGAGAAAGCAAANAAAAAAAAAAAAAGAAGAGAAAGCAAACCTGAAGAGTAAGGCCAGGCATACAAGGGCCTTGTAAGGTAATGGGCATGATGAAAAACTTGAGTTGTGCTGGAATTTTCAAAGTAGCACCAGCAACTTTGCAGGCAGCTTTCCATGCTGCAAGAAGTGCCTGGTTTATTAACATTCTCAAGGAAGTTAGAACTTAGAAAAAAAGGTATCAAAACTCACTTTCTCTCATAATTCATAGCCTTTTTTTGCTTTACCTTTGAGTCATCAAAAAAGCCATCACCCTTGGCTCCAAAAGACAAGACATCAAAAGTGCTCATTTGGGTTGGAGGAGAAGCATAAGGAGGAAGAGGAGCTGGTGCATGACTAGGAGAATGCGAGCCTCGAGCATGGCCATTGTTGCCATCTTTCTCATGTTTATGAGATTTTGTCTCCTTGGTGTGGTTCTTTCTTGCCTCTACAGAAATTATAGAGAATGTGACAAAGACAATGACCAACAAGAACAGGAAAAAGAGAAGAGAACAACTTCTGTTTCTCTTCATTTCTTTAGACCCTTATTTGACTTGAGAATTCTAGGAACTTCAGGTGGTATCGTGCTTTATACAGGGAAGTAGTATGGTAGTTATAGACAGTTTATGTAGTGTAAGATATTGCAGAAAGGGTGTTGAATTTCATATAATTTTCGAGCATGCCCTGTTTTAAGATTTGTTAATAAACCACTATTTTACAAGAGTAGCCCATTACAGGGACGTGGATAACTAGATGCCCTTCAATACAATATGAAGATTCCCGTCAATTTGAGTTGGGTTGTGTACTGTGTACTTTCTTTTTTTGTATAATTTTTTAAGATGTTAAACCAAACTCAGTTAAGGTTATTCTTCTCCAATGAATATCTTGGATTCCTACTTGCCTCTGACACCAATAATCTCATTATGACGATGATCATCGACTCATTGGCAAAATAACCACACAAGGCATATTACTAACATTATTTCACTCCGTTTCTCTCTTTTGTTATCACTATATTAAATTAATAAAAAATTCTATTTTTACGACTATTTGTATTCATGTTACTCGCTATTTTTTTTTTTTTTTTTTTTTTTTTTTTTTTTTTTTTTTTTTTTNTTCTACTGTTTTTTCTGTTTCTCTTCTTTCTTCATAAGTCTACTTTCTCTGTTTTATTATCAACCCATGCATTAAACGAGATTATAGCTAGTTTCTACTAAACATAAAAACAATGAGCAGGAGCATTCAAAATGAATATGTTTGGAGAAAACAAAGACAGTGACTGTGAAAACAAACTGAAATATTCCCTTTAGTGGAATTGCTGGACCAGAACTTATCTTATAGTAGGTCACTCTGATATTAAGTTGGGTTATTTCGTTTTCAATGTAATGAAGCAAATGCTCTACGTACGATATCACTAGTTAAGCAGTGAATAGTGACTAGAATAAACACAATAAACCTAATCTTTCATATACCATAATTTTCTGTTGTTAATTAATGCTGGTCTAATCATGCGAAACTACAACTTCATAATGTAGTTCATTATTCAGGTTAGTGGACGTGGATGAAGCTAGTCATTTTATTTAAAATATAATTTTTCAACTTAATGGATAGCATAATTTAAGCTTTAACTTCATTGATTACATATGCTGCTGTCGGAATTGATCAAGGATAATAATATGGTTGGTTGGTGTTGTTTTGTGATCAATGGAAAGACAAAATTACCCTAATTGTACCATTTGATCATCTTATTTTGAGAAGGATAATACAGTCATGGTATTATTATGTCAATTGGATAAAAGGCATGCAACTCACTCAGCAAATTTAATCAGTAATGGATAACCAGGTCACCGACCTACTAAATAAAGTCCTTATCTTCAACTTGTTCTGACCAGAAAGTATACACACAAGGTGCAATTGTTATTTATTAATAATACTAAATTCCTAGGTTTATAAGTTACAGACAAATGAGAGTTGGCCACTGAAGCACACACTATTAAGGTATAATTCTATAATATTTATTTATACTATCCTATGAAAAAGCCGTAAAGTGCCTTCACCTCAAAAACCCATGTCATAGAAGGCAAGCTGAGGACCCTCTTTGGAATCAAAGGCATTTTTTATGGTTATGCAGAATGAACCCCAACACCAACTGGTTTACTTTAATGGTATTATTATATGGTATATGCATAAACCAGAAGGTGGTTTACACTTTACACGAATAGAGGATTATAAAACAGGGGATGTTCTAGCATGTAAATGACCTTAAATTGTGCAAGCTACTTTGTATGTGTTTGTCTTGTTCTTGCACGCGGGTGGGCCGTAAGTGGGCCCAGTCGGTGCCACTCTTGTAAACTGTTACTCTTGTAATGGGGTCTGCAACTGCAACGGAACCAAGCTGCAAATGCAGTGCTACTTGGAGAAATGGAAGAGTCGTTCGATTGGGGGGTTCAAATTTTCCACAAAAACACGTGTTTGATTCCAGCAAGTTAGTATTATCACATAATAAATGACAGATTAATCTAAGGTCATAAAAATAAGTGTGTCTCTTGCACTTTTTTAAGATCAATTTCTTAAATTTCAGGATGGGAAATGAAAATATTCACCTGCTGTTGCAGAGAATCAAAAGTCTAATTTGTTAACAAGAGAATGATAAAAAGAAAATGTTAATATATGGCAACTTATTCCAAAAAATTGTTGAGAGATTGATTACAAATTTTTATGTCTCTACCAGGACATTTGTGATGAAAATTCTTTAAACTTAAGAAGCAAGAAACTTAAGAGAAGATCTAATAATGATTTTAATTTATATCTCTAAGAAGTTTACTCGAGTAGTTTGACCTGTATATTATAGTTTAAAAATAAAATTACGCATCTATCATACATTATAACTTAATCACTGAAATATTATGGTTTTAAACAAGGTACTAAATGTCGTGTCGTTTCATCCGAAACGCACAAAAAATTTTCATTTCCTTCATGCACGACACGACACAAGGGTGCAGTTCAGAAATTCTCCTGTTTCCATGGAAACATGCTGGTGTCGGTGCATTTCGGTGGAAACTGACAGAAACAAACGAAATTTCCAGCTAGGTATGGAAACAAACTGAATGAACAGCATGGTGGGTGGCCAATGTCTTCGGTGAGAAGAGTACTCGAACCGAAAACCCAGAAGCTCAATTCCACGAATTACCAAATACACAATAATCCCAAATACGAGAGAGATGAGGGAGACTATAATTTGAGAGACGATGACGGTAACCAGGAGGGGGAAGAAGGAGATGAAGAGGGATTTGATAGCGGAGATGAGCTTGACGGGTCGGCCATAGAAGCCGTGAAAGACGCTGTAGCTGATGGTGCCAAGGGCACAGAGGGAGATAATGAGAACGAACAGGGAGTATATAAGAGAGAAAAAAAATGGTATTTTTGGTAATTGGTTGGTCTTGGAAACTGAAACGGAGGAGGATCTTGGAGGTGGGGTTTGTGAAGGAATCGCTGAGGAGCTCTTGGAGGGTGGGGTAGACGATGAGGGAGAAGGAGAGGGGGAGGAGGAAGATGACAGACAGAGCGAGGAAGTGGCGGGAGTGAGCGTTGATGATGCGCTTTGATTCGAAGAGAACGGCCCAGAGATCGAGGGGAGCTCCTCGCTCGGTTGCCATGGCGGTTGTTCCCTGTAGAGAGAGAAAGAGATTAGAGAGAGAGAGAGATGAAGATGAAATGTGGCAGATGAGGAAGAAGACAGGTCAGAGGTGGCGTATGTGGAAATAGAAGTTAGTCGAAGAAATTGAACTTTTTAATATGTTTTTGTTGATTATGTATTGTGTAATTTGAAACTTAAAGTATAATATGTACTTTTAATTAAGTTTTATGTATCTCAAATGTTTTAAACATTTTTGGACATTGATTATATTAATGTCATTTGGTTACAAATGTAATTATTCAATACTATATTATCTAATTTTATATATTTTTATCACTATTATTATGTTAGAATCTTTTAAAATTAAAAAAAGTTATTGCTTAAAATTATTTAAAACGTTTCTTAAAAAATCTTCCGTTTCCACGAAATTTCCGAAACGTTTCCGTTTCTTGAGTGACCGAAACGGTACCTCGACACGACATTTAATTCCTTGGTTTTAAAAAAAGTAAAAATTAAAAAAAAAATTTAAACAGGTGGGGACCACCAAACACGCCGGTTGCCATGCGGTGTGTCCCTACAGATGAACCACATGGCTGCTGGCGTTGTCCAGTCTTGTCCACTTCATGCATGCTTTTTTTTAAGTTTTTTAGAGACATGGTAGGTGAGACAGCTAACATACCAGCAGTCAGGTGACGCATTTGGTGGGAATACGTCGTGTGGCAACCGACGCATCTTGTGGTCTCCACTTGTCTAAATTTATTTTTTTTATAATTTTTAATTTTGAAAAAATTGTAATTTTTAAATAATTAAGTTATAAAATATAATAAATATGTAATTTTTTTTTTAAAATTGTAATTATCCAAGTCAATGAGCGATTTACTCGTATTACAAGTCAATAGTCTTCTCCTACAAAAGATTATGGGCTAGACTTAATTTTCTAGGGAAATTTTTTAGGGTACAATCTTGGTCCAATTATTTGACGCGTTCCACTCTTCTTCTTAATCATTTCTCTAATCAAAATTAGAGATCTTCCAGATCAGAAAGAAACGAATACAAGGAGAGAACATAATAAATATTTGGTGGCTCGATATTCAAAAGAAGAAACCAGAAAAGAGGTAGAAAAAACGTAAATTACCTGAAAAACTTAATCTAAATACAAGAAAGCTAACTCAAAAAAAAATACTATAATCGTTAAACTAAAAAATATTTAAAAGAAATCATTTATGTGTTTCTCTGGAGGAGGAGAAATATCTGATTTCTCGTCCATAATGGTATTTTCCCTCGCAATTGGGTGTCCCCTCCACACCGAAGCCCATTATCTGTATCTACGAGTCTGTGACACGCTTTGACTTTTAACATTCCCGAGACGACACATTCCCAACAACGGACGCAAATGTTGCAACTTGCAACCATCTCCACCTTGCTTCACCCAGCCACCTCCCTTATCTATCTATCATTCCCGACTCGGCCCTCGCTTTTAATAGTGTACACAGTTGACTTGAGTGCATTTACTCGTTTTCTTTATCCCAATTGAGAGATGGAATCGAATGGAAGAAATATCCTTAATTTCTTTACTTACGCAGCTACAATGCTATCTTCCTCACTTTCTCGCCGACTCTGTTTTTCCCCCTCGCATTATTTTCTCGCATGCCAAACGCCAATTTCTTTCACCATCCATCAAACAAGTACCACCATTTTTTTCCCGCCTCAATGTGTCGTGCTCCCTTTGTCCTCCTCTTCCTTTGTTGCTTTGCAAGTCCTGCTCTTTCTGACCCAAGAGCCACTGGGGCAGCCCTCTTGTGCACCAACCGAACTGCATCAATGCCTGAGCGTGAAACTTTCGTAGCGAATTTTTTAGCTGCTCTGGAGACTATGAGCCCTCTAATTGCGACGCAAAGATACGGAGCTGTTGTTAATGGGACTGGCAATGCCATTGTCTATGCTTTTGGTGAGTGCATGAAGGATCTTTCTCAATCAGATTGCGATGTCTGCTTTGCACAGTGCAAGACCCAGATTCTTAAATGCTTTCCGTTTCAAAGAGGAATTCGTGGTGGAAGGAACTTCTTTGATGGGTGTTACCTCAGGTACGATGATTACAATTTCTTCAATCAAAGTCTCAGTGATCAAGATAGCACTGTGTGCGCAAAGAACGATTTTGGTGGGAATCAGACTATTTATAAAGCTAATACTTTAGAGTTAGCGAGGAATTTGAGTGTGGAAGCACCAAGGAATGAGGGGTTTTTTGTGGGCTTTGTGAATCGAACGAATGTTACTGTTTATGGGTTGGCTCAGTGCTGGGAATTTGTTAATGGGAGTGCCTGTGAGAAGTGTTTGGCAGATGCTGTTACTGAGATTAGTTCATGTACTCCAAAAGAAGAAGGGAGGGTGCTCAATGCTGGTTGTTATCTCAGGTATTCAACGCAAAAGTTCTACAACAATTCAACTATTAGCGAGCCTGGAAGAAATCAAGGTGAATTGGACTTTTATTAGGAAATTAAAATTTCCCTTATTTCTCTGTTTTGGCATCTATTTCATGTTTGATTATATCCTCCTCTCCAAGGAATAAATAATCAAGTTTATTAAGCATTAGCTAGACATATTAATAGTGAATTCCCCTTTTCCCCAAAAGTGTTTCTCTCATTTGATGCGAATTAAAGATGCATATATGCCATATGCAGGCAATAGAACTCATATATACCCAAAAGCAGTGATTTTAAGCATCCATCTGTTACCCATTTGATTCTCAGTAGACAGGGTATCTTAGTTCTTTCTCATTTTTTTAAGTAATTTCAGGTGCAATGTTTGCCCATGATGTGTTCCTTACCTTATGAAATTTCAATTTTATAGTATCTTGTAAATTCTTCAAAACTTGTTTTCAATTCTGAAAGATTTTTTTTATGTACTTATGTGTTACTTTGTGTTAGGACGACGTGTGGCTATAATAGCAGCTGCATCGTCATCTGCCTTGGCTTTTCTGCTTATTGTTGCAACAGTTGCTTTCTTCGCAAGGAAGAATGTGCTGAAGAAGAGGAGAGGTAACCTTATTTGATATTTGAACTTGATGTATTGTTCAAAGTTTAAGTTATTATTATCTTTAGTGATTTTTTTTATCTATATCTTTCAAAATTCAGAAAGAAGGCAGCTTGGTCCCCTTTTGGATACAGTGAACAAGTCCAAGCTCAATATGCCATATGAAACTCTTGAAAGGGCTACAAATTATTTTGATGGTTCCAATAAGTTAGGACAGGGAGGATCAGGATCAGTTTATAAAGTAATTTCTGCTCTTATCAATTATTATCTGGCAGCAACCTAAGCTTATTGCACTTGGATTAGCTGACTAAATTCTATGTCAACATAGGGAATTCTGCCAGATGGAAGTACTGTTGCCATTAAAAGGCTTTTTTTTAATACAACACAATGGGTAGATCATTTCTTCAATGAGGTCAATTTGATCAGTGGCATTCATCACAAAAATCTTGTAAAACTTTTGGGTTGCAGCATTACAGGACCTGAGAGCCTTCTTGTTTATGAATATGTGCCAAACCAAAGCCTTCATGATCACTTTTCTGGTTGTAATCTCATCTCTAATATCCTGTCTTCAAAAATTTCCCTTTTCAGTTTATTTACTTACATATTTGTTCATTTGGTCTATAGTTAAAAGGAATGCTCAGCCATTGACATGGGAAGTCAGATCTAAAATCATACTGGGAACAGCTGAGGGTTTGTCCTATCTTCATGAGGAATCACAACTGAGGATAATTCATAGAGATATAAAATTAAGCAACGTTTTGCTTGACGAAGACTTCACACCCAAGATTGCTGATTTTGGACTTGCTAGATTATTTCCTGAAGACAAGACTCACATTAGCACTGCCATTGCTGGCACACTGTAAGTGCAACACCCTCTTTAGCTATCTTACCTCATCAATCACAATCTATTTTATTGTACTGTCCATATAAAAATCAAAGGTTGCTTCTTCCCCTATGTACATTGAACTTCCTTGCATCACTGGATGTGTCTCATAGCAATTATGTACCAGATTCCAATACTTAGTACTCTTTCTGAACATTTTTACTATATTGTTTATTTGATGTGCTCCTATAGTGGTTACATGGCTCCAGAATATGTAGTTCAAGGGAAGTTGACGGAGAAGGCAGATGTATACAGTTTTGGACTTCTAGTCATTGAAATTGTATCTGGGAAGAGGAACAGTTTCTTTGTTCTAAACTCATCCTCTATCCTACAAATGGTAACTCTTTTCACTAGGCAAGCCAGCTAATTCATTTCATACTTTAACAGGAGGAGAAATGCTGATCCTTTCTCATATTTTCTTCTTTCATACAAGGTTTGGAGCCTTTATAGATCAGATAGGCTATGTGACATCGTTGATCCAACCCTAGAGAGCAATTATCAAGCTGAGGAAGCATGTCGACTGCTGAAGATAGGGTTGCTTTGTGCACAAGCTTCCGCAGAGCTGCGACCATCAATGTCAGCAGTTGTTAAAATGATTACCAGCAATGATGAAATCCCTCACCCAACACCACCACCATTTCTTGTTTCAAGTAGTGAAGAATTCAGCACACCAACAACTCCTCCATATAACTCGGAGCCTGGAACCCAGAGCCAGTCTTCAGGGAACAGCATGACAAAAAGCTTGCTTGAGTCTAGATGATGTAGCAACAATGTTCACATGTTTCTCCTGGAACATTATTGTACACTCAATCCATGAGGAACCATATAAGCAGCTATTCGCGAGCTTTCATCCGCAGAGAGATGGCGTGGCGGCCAAAAATGGATTCCATAATCAGGATGTTACTGTCCTTAATTGCCTCTGGACATAAGGAGCTGTGACATAACCCCGACCCGATAATACAGACTACAGCCTACAGGGTTTTGCATGTATAGCAGTTTTATGCGGTATAAGAAAAATTACCTTCTACCAATACAGAACCCCCAGTTAAGTGTTTCTCAATACATGTACATGTCACAGATCATCTTGTAATAAAATGGAATCGATTAATAAGCTTCTCTATGCAATTATGCGAATCTTATACATAGTCCATACCTTTCCAATGTTCTGCGAAGTTGTGGACTATGGCTTTTTTGGACGTTGACCTTAGTTCTCTTTTTCTACATATTGAGATCAACTGCGCCTGTGTAATGTTAATTGAAGCCAGAGAAATCGCATTTTAAATGAGTTGAGTATTGCTATGCTACACCTTTTGAGGATGACTTATGTCACATTTTAAAAAGTAAAAGTTTGACTTGTTATTGTTTGTGAAAAAAGAAATTGTCCAGCTCTGTTTCTGCTGTAAAACCATGCACATGCTAAAGTAGCTGTATTTTTCTCAAGCACCGGCCATGTTGATGTTGCTTAATATATTTTGTTAAACTCATCAACAGTTTCAAATAAAACCAAATCCTTGTCTACAAAATAACTATTACTTGGTGGCAATATTCTAGTACAATTGACTCTTGCTTTGATTTCTGGAAGGGGGTCCATTTAATTAGAAAGAAATTTACATCGAAACAACACAGACTATTAGTTGCAGAAGTCAGCATAGGTATGTTCTCTGAATTTTCTTACATATAAGGTGGAAAAATTAAATACCTTAAGAAGGGCAAAATGGTAAATCCGGAGGAAACCGAATTCCTTCAGTTCAACAGTCAAAGGCTGTAGAAGTAACCGCGTAATTGCATTATCTCTCTGTTTGTTTAGAAAGACTTTGAGCAGTCTCTCTCACACTCTGTTTTGCTCTGTTTTTCAACGAGCGAGTATTTGCTTTCTAACAACATCATGCTTCCTTGACTCGCCTGTATAAGCTTTACACCTTCCTTCTTGACTTGGAGAACATTACCAACAACAAAATCGAGAGTGCAAGTTCGAATTTTGGACTTGGGATCTCACAGAGAACTTGAACTCAGTTCTGGGTTTTCTATGCAGAGCACAGGTAAGAACTCCCAACAGCACTTCAATTTCTTTCTGCAATAATCTTTACAATTTATACACAGCCTTGTCTACTTCAGTTTCTGATTTGCTAAGTTTGAACGTAATAGTTTCCTTCAAAAATTATTCAGTCTGAAATTCATGCTAATTCTATCCATCTTCTATCTTCTCATTTGATTTTTTGCTTCTGTGAGCAGTGAGCCAGTTATCATTGGATATACAGATACTTCATCAGGAGCCTATTAATCTCTTAAACTCAAACATTATCCATTAACCTTAACTATTTTTGGTAATTAGCTATGATCACTGTTCTTTTTTTCATATTTCTTTGCTTCCCCAGAAAGATCACTGGTTTCTAAGGCGATGCGTGGGCTAGTTGCAAATAGGGTTTAGGTGGGGCCTAATCTCTTTGGATAATAAATGGGGTAAGAGTAGGTATCCGGTATTTCGTGAAGCTTTTAATATCACTGTACAACTAGAAATACAAGTCAAATTTGTGAAGCATTTAGCTGCTTCTGGTTATGAAAGCTCATGAAGACCCTCAAGAGCCAAATGGGTCCCTTTTTAAGTAGATATCAGAGGCACAGCCATTTGATGTTGATGGATTAACCAAAGTGGGGTAATGGAAGAGGCAACAGCTCATGATTCTCATTTCGTCTATGAATTCTTCACCGTCATTCATAAACTGTGCAAGTGTAAACTAAACTTTTTACTGCGAGCAATAAAAACAAGATCTACTTTTTTGAGTAGTAATGGCGAAATGCTCACCCTTCTGAAACTTCTAAGGATGGAAGGAAACAAAAACTGGTGCCGACGTTGGTTCCTGTCCTCTTTTCACACACTAGCCCTTCGATTCATACGAGACTTTTCTACATTATGCACACTTGACAGCCCTGAATAAAATCTGTACAGAGAGGTGCTCCTCTTTGTCTTGAATTTGCCTAATGTTGTGACTTTTTAAAATTGAAGCATCAAAACCTATCATGTATTAAAGAAGAATGCTCAATTATATTGCTTGAAATTTGGTTTCATTCCCTAAAAAATATTCTTCAGTGAAAACATGTATGAAGATGCAATCATAAACCCAAAATTACAAATATTCTAACTTGTCCTTTTACTGCAGTTTCTTGTTGTTGAACAGCCCAACAATCAGTACCAGAGAAAGTGATTCAAATTGGATCATCCCCAAATGAAGAACGTTGTCCCTCTTGTCTCTTGTCAATGTTTTATTCTCATTCTCATCAAGTTACTATTACTATCAGAAACAGTAGTGGGGGATGCAAGAGCCAAGACTGTCCAAATAATATGTGGCCATCAGCCAGAGCACAATACCACTATCTATGTTCAAAATTTTGTTGCAACCATGGAGAATATCAGCAATCAGATGCGCAATTCCGGCTATGGCACAGCAATTACAGGGACAGGACCTAACACAAACTATGGCCTGGCTCAATGCTATGGAGATCTCTCATTACTAGATTGTGTCCTATGTTATGCCGAGGCACGAACAGTTCTTCCCCAATGCTTCCCTAACAATGGCGGCCGCATTTACCTTGATGGTTGCTTCATGAGAGCTGAGAACTATAGCTTCTTTGATGAGTATTTAGGAGCAGGAGACAAAGCTGTATGTGGTAACAATACCAAGAAAAACTTAAGTTTTCACGCAGCAGCAAGGCAAGCAGTTTTGAGTGCAGTTCAGGATGCACCTTATAATAAAGGCTATGCAAGAGGAAAGATTGCTGTGTCAGGAACAGCAAATGAATCAGCTTATGTTCTAGCTGATTGTTGGAGGAGTCTCAACACAAGCTCTTGCAAAGCATGTCTTGAGAAAGCATCTTCGTCGATATTGAGATGCTTGCCATGGTCAGAAGGAAGAGCATTGTATACTGGGTGCTTTATGAGGTACTCAGACAGAGATTTTCTTAACAAGGAACTGGAAGATAGAAGTTCAAGAGGTACATGGATTGCAATTTTCTTCAAGTCTAATGATGTAATTAGTTGGTGAGATTAGCATGTAAGAGAAATTCACATCTAATAGTGGCGAATCCTGAGTACAAATTTACATTGATGACTTGTGCAGGTAATATAGTAGTGATAGTGGTAGCAGTTGTTAGTTCAGTGATTGTTTTGGTGGTTGGAGTAACCTTTGGGGTTTATGTCTGGAAACAAAGATACATTCAAAAGAAACGAAGAGGTAAGTGACTTGCTTAATAACTTCCCTTCATTTGTCCTATTCTTGAAATGGTGGAGTAGCAAATTGAGGAATTATCATGTATTTTCACACAACTGTCTTCAAGATGTTTACTGATCTCAACAATCTCATTCTGGCTTGCTTGCAGGTTCAAATGAAGCACAAAAGTTGGTGAAGACCCTTCACCACAGCAGTTTGAACTTCAAGTTCTCTACACTGGAGAAGGCTACAGGATCCTTTAATGAAACTAACAAGCTTGGACAAGGAGGATTTGGAACAGTTTATAAGGTAGTTCTGTTTTTCTGCAGACATATTTAGCCAACATTTAACATATCACTCAAACCACTTCTAACATCGGTTATTGCAGGGAGTTCTGCCTGATGGAAGAGAAATTGCTGTCAAGAGATTATTTTTTAACAACAGACATAGAGCAGCAGATTTCTACAATGAAGTCAACATAATCAGTAGTGTTGAACACAAGAATCTAGTGAGACTGTTAGGCTGCAGTTTTTCCGGACCCGAAAGCCTACTTGTGTATGAGTTTCTGCCTAACAGGAGTCTTGATCGCTTCATTTTTGGTAATTACTGAACTCTTGTAGTAGGGAATCTCTTTTCAAAGTTGAAGATGACTTTCCATTCCATAGGACTACTGATGCTTGTTCAAAGCTATATTTGCACCTCTCTTTGACCTTAAATACCTCTCACAATGCATATCAATGTAATGCTTCTCTATGCTTGCTATACATGATAGATAAAAACAAGGGCAAAGAACTGACTTGGGAGAAAAGATACGAAATTATCATCGGAACAGCTGAAGGATTAGTCTACCTGCATGAGAACTCCAAGATTAGAATTATTCACAGAGATATAAAAGCCAGTAATATCTTATTAGATACAAGGCTTCGTGCAAAAATTGCAGATTTTGGTTTAGCCAGGTCCTTTCAAGAAGACAAGAGCCACATAAGTACAGCTATTGCAGGAACATTGTAAGTGTCTCATTCTATATTCCATTTTCTCATAAGGAAATTGCTGATATTTTCCTACGCTCTTGTTCCTGAACCTGCAGGGGATATATGTCACCAGAGTACCTAGCCCATGGTCAATTAACTGAGAAAGCAGATGTATATAGTTTTGGTGTTGTATTGCTAGAAATAGTTACTGGGAGACAGAACAACAGGAGCAAAACCTCAGAATATTCAGACAGCCTAGTCACAGTGGTCAGTTTCACAATATTACATAAGCTACTTGATTGCATTTGTTTCCCAAATTTACAAAGCTAATCTATCTAATTTCTTTTTGGCAAATCAGACATGGAAACATTTTCAGTCAGGAACTGCAGAACAACTATGTGATCCAAATCTGTCATTGCAGGACAGCCACAATAGCAACATTAAGGATGAGGTTTCAAGAGTGTTACATATAGGACTTCTATGTACACAAGAGGTCCCAGCATTACGACCAACTATGTCAAAGGCACTAAAGATGCTAAAAAATAAGGAGGAGCATCTTCCTGCTCCCACTAATCCACCATTCATAGATGAAACCATGGAACTCCACAACACCAGTAATGACCCATTTTACCCTCTCAATGCAGCAAGTTCCAGTTCAATTGCTACTATGTCCTATAGTTCTTTTTATCCTAGGTGAGTCAACCAAGAAATTGGGAGAAAAACATTGCATATAACGCTGTTGCAGCCTTGCTTCCCTTGTGCTCCTAAGGAGTTGTAGATACTGACAATGAAGAGATTTTTTTCTTTGGGGGATTGTGAGAAAATGAATTTAAGTTAAGGCGGCATTAGATGGAATTTCCAGAAACAAATGATGTAAACGTTTATACCATGAATTAACATGTAATATAATTTTGGTCCGATCTGATATGTAAGAGGTTTGTTTGCTACAGCTCTCAATACTTACAGAAGACTAGTTTCTGTTGAAAAAAGAAAGAAGGAAAAGCAGAATTACTGGTTAGTATTCATTTGCACTGTCATCTCTTTAGTGAAACAAATCAAATAAGCATTACAACCTAACAACCTTGACAAAGTCCCTATTTGAAAAAGAAAAGAAAACGACAGTATGAAGTGTGAATGGTTCCTTGCCTTGAAGATGTGAAATCTGTAAAGAAGATAATAGGGCTTAATTACAATTTTAGTCTTTATATTTAAATAATTTTTACTAATCAGTCCCTCTATTTTAAAACTCTACGATTTAGTCTTCGTGTTTATCTAAATTTTGCAACTTCAGTCCAATCGTCAGTCTTCCGTTTATATACTGACTGAGGAAGCTAACATGGCACTAAAAAAACTTATCTTTTACTCTTAATATGCTAAATGATTTGCCACATACGCAATTTTACCTTTAAATATAGTTTTTAAGTTTGTCACGTGCTGGGCACATGACTAGTTATTATCTTCTCCACTAAAATTGAAGATCTGCCCCTCGACTGAGAGCTTGAAGCACGCCTTCGAGTTTCCAAAGAGAAAAACCTGCAAGAACTTCGCATAAACTTGATCCCCTTTCAATTTAATTTTTAATTTATCCTAATTTAACATCTAGAGCTGTACAAGAGAATCTATGTGACTCTATGCTAATACAAAACGGTGTCTTTTCTCTTCTAATTGAGAAGTGAGAACTGTTTCTTATAGATTTTTTGCTTTTGCTTCTAAAAATGTGTTGTTTTGAATTATAAAACTTGGACCAGTTTTAGCTTCATTTGATACTCGACCAGCTTTTCTTATTGGTTGCAAAATAGACCAATTTGCATAAATAACGGATCCCTAGAAATTGCAGGCTGCAAATCCTGGAGTGTTTTTCCATGTTCTATTTCTTTCTTCCTCCTTTTAGCTATTCTCCTATCCCTCACGACTTTGGGGCTAGGGTTCATAAGAATGGAATTGGGAATTTGGCTCTTCGTGTAGTTTAGTTAAGAAGAGAGGGAGAACTTGAGCACGTGACTCTACATCTATCAGATTTGGAGAAAAATACTCAAATGTCTTAATTATGAATTAATTGTGTGCCACATCACTCTTATTTGGTATTTTAATAATAAAAAATGTATTTTTTCGACATGGCAGCAGCTCCTGTTAGTTTTTAAACGATTGAGTGACGAAGGGATTAAATCCTTCAAACTCAGCAAAATATGAGAACTGAATTGTAAAGTTTTAAAATTGGAATACGAACTCATAAAAACGATATAAATCCCAAACGTTTTGTTATCAAGCAGCCCATGATGGCTGATGATTATTAGGTGATGGGCAACCTAATTTTCCACGATAGGTGAGATTGATAGTATTTGTTCAAATAACCAAAAATTTTGTATCCATATTAAACAATCAAAAGCTGTGAATTATACATTTAAATTATTTAATATACAATACTTTTACTTAAGAATCTATGTAAATAATATTTTACTTCCAACATAAAAATGATACAATTATTTGCTAAAATATAAAAAGAACAAAATCATACGTAATTACTATTTATGTGCATTTCACAGGAAAGGGCTAGGTCTCTTGACTCTGCCTCGGCTCAATTTCCATTGGGCAGAGACTAGGCCTTGGCGTATATATTTACAGGGAATAATAATCAGAAAAAAACAAAAAAAAAATTTACCACGCCATAAACCATCCCATAGACCTTTCTTATGAATTGTAACCCAACCACCATTTTTTCATCACAATAATGTATATGCAAGATTGTCTGTTGTCTAGAAACACATTCTACAATCCTTTGAAAACTTGTGTAGAACCTCAATATTAGGCTGAGAAATTTAGGTTTTCAGATTCATTTACTTCAGCCTCTAAACTAGTTACCATGATGCAAGCAACAAGACTGGGCTTTACGAACATGGTTTGATTGAAAAAGAATGACCACAAAGCATTCGATGTGAAATCACTTGATATAAATATCCCATCGATAAAGTCTTCTCTCATTATTTATAGCAAGATTACACTTGGAGCAAATTACAATCTCTTCCCATTCTCTTTTACGGGAAAATAAGCATTTCAATATCAGTAATCCTTCTGATATGTAATTTACAGAAGCACAAGCAATAATTAATTAATCAGAATATACATTTGCAAATGTACATACACCTCATTCATCAGTAAAGAATCGTCCAGTCAGATTATCCATCATAGAAAATTGCATGTTCTCAGATGGTTTCCAGTGACGCTTTCTTTGATTTATAAACCAATTGTTAATTTGCTTCTGGTCTAGCCCTGTTGACTTGGCCAGTGCAATCTTATCAGCTTCCTGGATAATTAAGAAAACACAAGATTCTTATATCAATGCTTACTCTAACTTCAGTAACATGATTCCTGTAAGATAATACGAAGAATTAAGTTTTAATAATTAAATGCTTACCGTTGGGTATGGCCATTTGTAATGAACATTCCACCACTCAAGCAGTGTTAGCCTGGCTTCTTTTGGTAGCTTACCCTTCTTTTTCTTCTTTGAGAACTCCAACTTCAAAGTACTAATGTGACTCCCGAACTTGCGTAGAAGCCTATCCTTCAGCTCTCGATCTTCACCCCGTGACTGACCATCTTGAGCATCACCATCTCCAGTGCTAAAATCGTCTTCTGAAGACACCACCCCATCATCTAAATGATAGCAAAACCGAAATCATGAAAACGCCACTTTTAATCAAGCAAAAGTGAAAGTAAAAAATAGAAAAAGCAAAATTAGACCCATCTCAACTGCAGACTAATCCCCAATCAAAAATAGTGCATAATAAATTGACAATATCGTCTTTGACTACATAGATTGATAGACCCAAATCAAAGAATCATCAAATTGCATACCTACTGAAACTTTGAAGTTTTCTACTTTCGAGCTTAACGATAATCGCAACATATTTTGGAGAAAATTAAACCGGCAAATTGAAGAAATAATAACAGCTTTCAACATCAACCACATATAAACATGAAATGAAAAATTAACCAATCAAATTATAATAGACAAACCTAGAAAACTTGTACAACTCCTTGTGAATAGGTACGGAGGTCACTACTCAGTAATCGCAAGAGAAAACACTAACATTACCCTTGACTTAAAAATCACGTCTCCTACTAATAAAAATCAAGGCCAATTTTCATATCTAACTTCTTTTCATAAAGGAAAATTTTTGTTCAGTCTATGAAGAGGCCATAAGTCTAAATCTGAAATAAATTTCAATAAATCTTCCGCGTCTTTTCTCGTCATTTCCTCTTTTTCTTCACCCACCCTTTCTTGCAATTTTAATATTAACAAAATTCTAATTTTCATACGTACATAGAAAAATACCTACCCATGTTAAAATAATGTGCCCCACTACACTTCCATATTAATGGCTCTCTATTTGAGCGTGTAATCTGGAATTTTCACTTGCGCAGAGGCCGGCCCATACTAATGCAGAACCAAGCGATCATTCATCAATGGCGAAAAATTAATAGTAAGAAATGTTGGGTGATACTTCTGACCCGCCCATCCAATAGAAGGCGAAATAGCGGTGCTAGGCTCAGGAGCCCACGAGCACCCACATATTGCTTCTGACAACCACATGCAATCAATCCGACAAGGATTTGACCATCGCATGAGAGTACACTGTACACACCAGGCCTAGCCTAGGTTGCAAAACAAAAGTAAAAAGAAAAGTGAAAAAAGAAAAGGAAAAAAAAAGGGATCAGTGTCAGCGTCTGGTTCCGTCGCTTATCAATCAACAGACAGCTAGGGAGACTCCAAGTCATAGTCAGCCAAAGACCAGAATTCCAAGTCATACTCATCATTTATAACTCAATAGACATTAATTCCTGGCTTGCCCAAAGAGACTTTGTTTATGGAAAATTATTGGAATCGTACCCAAAATAATAAAGGTATATGGATTTGCATTCACAAGGTATATATATAGGATAAGGGATAAGGCCTAACATCGGATTCTCTTTTCTTAGCTTCAATTCCCAAAATACACATTCTAATGCGCAATTTAACTCATAATCGACATGTTAAAACAGAAGGGTAACATACATAGTGGTGGAAGTTTTATGCCAAAATCACATGCTCCAATAATTTCTTTCCTTTTAAGTGAAAAAGAAACAAATATCAACTCCGAAGTGGGCTCGAGAGAAATAAATTGTACCGCAGGGGCCCCTCTTATCAAAAAATAGACTGTCTGAGAGATAGCCACGTATGTTGCAGACTGTGAAAGACACAGAGGCCCGTAAATGGGCCACAAGAGAACAAATGTCCATAGCAATGACAAGCACTAAGCTAAGCAGAGTGCGTGGGGGAAGACTTGGTAATGCCATTGAATCGTTCTCTCTACACAAAAAAGCTGCTTCACATTACAGCGAAAACTGCGGGAGTGCATGTGAAAGTGTTGACTCTTAAATTATCCACTGTCATGGAGGCTTTTTTTTAAAGCTAATATTCACACAACCATTTATTATCGAACTGCCCCATAAGGCTCTTCACCAGTTCTCCTTTACAACTATAGGCGTGTGTAGCCTTAGAAAAGAACCATGACCATCTTAAAAGGAAAATAACTTTGACCCGAATATGAAAACTCGTCAAACTATAAGAACCTAAGATATTTTTGGAAAAGGGTACACAATCATTTCAAACTTCATGCAGAAGAAGATAACAGGCTAACAGCACAGAAGAAACAGGAGATAAATACAAACCTGTCAGCCACGCTAAGGCTTAAGAATAATTATCTAATTCTCCAACATCAGTGTCCTGTACGCCACTGAATTAGAAAAACAAGCATATACACAGGTAGGTATTATAAAAAACTGACAATGCCCCTCAACCTAAGAAAACAACTGCTTCTAACATAGAATACTATGACCCATTCATTTTTCATCACTAAACATCCAATATACTGAACAAGTAAGACATATAAGTCTAGTTCATAGTATCTGTACGGTGAAAGATATGATTCAAGCTACGGACAGCAAAGAAAAACATATTCAGAGGAATTTAGGTTACTCGTTATCTTCTTCGTGCTACATCCACCAGTATATGATCGTTAAAAGATAAAGATGAGAGATGTAACATGGTTATAGTAACAAAAATTGCTCCCATCAAATTTCTCATTTTAGCCTAAGCACCAATATCGAGCAAATTACTTAACATGGCCTTTTCGCACCAGATTTTTTCCATGCTTCAAACAACCAAAACTTGTATCTTATTTCAAAATGAGGAAATCTTGATTGTTTTATGTTACATTTACAGTTAACATGACACAGAAAGACATCCCATTACTTATTACCACATACTCAACCATACTTTCTATTTAAATACCACATGCAACTATAATGTTCATTACCTTTGCATATTGATAACGTTTAATGGACACATCAAATCAACCTCAGTTTTAATTGACACATAGAAGTTACATGACAGATTTACTGGATCAAATTCTTGACACGCTATTCCAAGGAATTTAAACGTAAGATACAAAATTCCAAACATGAATGCGTTTCAAGATCATAGACAAATACATTGTTTCGTTGCAAGATAACTTGGGAGCACATCAGAAACGTTTCTGACTGATATTCAACCCATATATAAAGATCACGCCGGATGGCTTGAGAAACAAGGTATAAATAGTTTCAGAAGAGATTGATTCGAAAGGTGTTATGGGATAAATTCCTGAGAGCAATAACACAAGCAATCAAAACCAAGAATACCTCACTGATGCCATGGAGAAAACATCAGTTTGCCAGAGACACCTTAACCCAGTCCACAAAGCTGAAAATGTTCCGCTAGCAATACAAGATCCAAAAATTTCATGCCAGCAGTGGTCGCAGTACAAACAAAAAAACAACGAAAATAAAAAGAAGAGGAAGAAGAAAGAAATGGGAAATCAAAGAACCACACATTCTGTTCCCTTTGCTTTCCAGGCACACGTTCAAGGAATATAAAATTATAAAGAGGAGGATTAGGGAGAACTAAACAAATCATGCAAGATTAAGCCAATTAAAAAATTATAACACCACCTTTGAAAAGGTAATCTGTACTTTCAAAAACAAATAATAATAGTTAACAACCACAACCAACCTGACCACCATTGGCGACATCAATTGTTAATTATATGATGAACAATTAATCATCAGAACCCACTGTACAAGGCTGCTTTTCTCATGCCAAATGCCAGCCTTCAGAGTAAGAAACAATAAAAAATCTCTTCTTGCCTACCAAAGTAAAATATACCACATCTACTTCTGTTTTTCTTTTTTTCTTTTTTTTTTTTTAACTTTAGCTTTATCTAGGATTTCGATTTCAAATACGCAATCAAAACTTCATTAGAAAATGAGGCAAAAACTGGATGTCAAAGAAGCAGAAGGGAATAAAACAGTAATTAATCAACCCCCTACCAACATAATAATTAATATTCGCATATTTAATTTTCTTGAACATAAGAATGCCAAACAGAAAAACCGGACAACAATTATGCTGAGTTCATCCTTAGAAATTTTATTCTCCCAAAGCTGCTTTCAATATATAAATAAAATATTTAATTAATATTTACATACGTTACCAGCAAACTGTCAATCAGCCCTAAGATTCCCAATGGGCATTTTTTTATCTCACACGTACCTGTATCACCAGATACTTGTGCTGTATTGAAACTCCATACACTAATAAAGTATAAAAGCAGACATTATTACATGGAATTACTGTCATATCTTGTTATATTCATCTATTCCAAAATGACTAAACTTCATACATTATATATAGGATATATAATATTACTATAGGAAACTTTTAAACGTGTAAACTTCATATTTACAAGAAGAAATCAGAAAGAGACCAAGTTTCTATATACATACATATATATAACAAAGGAGTGTGTATTTGGATGCTCAAGTACATTCTGCTGATAAATTATCTAAGCATATCTTCAGCTTAGGCTCCACTATCAAATTTTACATTGAATTTCTATTAAATTCTTCCACAATCGTACAATAATTTGATCCGGAGCAAGTACACCTTTACTCAGTTTCTTTTTGAAAGTTCTAACCAGACACATGACTTTCATACAATTTGAACATAATAAAATCAAGTCTTTTTTCAACCCAAAGATATTTAAAAACAAAACACACACACTCAAGTCCAAACTGAACCTTCTCCAAGATATTTATTGTATTAAAGCTAGAAAAACTGTGTTATCATATTCAAAATATATTCATCAAAAACAGTATTAGTTATTCTAACTTGTATAAGATTCCCAAAAAAAAAAAAATCTAAACATTTAAAAATTGAAAACACAATGAATTAATAATGCAAGTAAAGTATAACTGTGTTATTACCCTTGTCTTTTCTAGCATGAAATTAGATGTTGCAATCAAACAATTAGCAGAATTAAAAGTAAGTCATGCCACGCAGCATTTAATTCAAGAATATTACAAGCATACGACAACTAGCAACCAGGCAAGGAATTAACATTAAATAGAAGACTTCTACACAGATACTTAATCAAAGAAAACATGCACCAAGCATATTGATGAGGATGACAATATGGATGGTAGCCTGTAATACAAATTTCACAAATGAAGCAATAAGCAAAAGTAATACAAGCGAGGTGCAAGAAGGCCCCTTTAAGATCAGTGGGATTTTGGAACACAACATTTATTGTTTCGTTGGTTCAAATTTTCACACTACTATTTGAGATGTCATCAAGAATGTCTGCGATGTCAAAATTAGAAACCCAAATGCAAAAGTTCGTTGTTTGTCAAACTACAAATTACTGGCAGTAAGCTGAAAAGAAAATAGAATAGAAGAGAGTGGAAGAAACAAGCGCAAGCAAAACAAATAAGGCCAGTCCAAGGTGCAATTAATTCAAGACCCATATAAAGAAGGAACTGAAAAAGTGAATGGCTCATACAGTGTTGCTAGCCCATGAATGACCAAACATTTCAAGCTTTTATCCGATAATGAAAGAAGCAAGAAGCACGAGCCAACAGTGAAAGCATACATAAACAAAGAATTTTTAAAAGCTAGATATTTTAACTGCAGAAGGCAGTTAAATAAGAAACACTGAGAGACAGTCATAATCCAATGAAGAGTGTCTTGTTGGTTCTTAGGGTTTTCTTTTCTTTATTTTACTCTAAAGATGTGCAGTGTGTGCCATCTATTATTGCTGTTACCGAGCTAGATTATTCCGCGACGATTATTATTGGTGTTCTTAACCAATGGTTCTCTTCGAGAAAAGCAAGGAGAAAAGGACTACACATGTGGGTACTCTAAGCTAATAAACGAGAGCTAAAACTGGGTATTGTTACACCCCAAAAATTAAAAGGCTTTCAAAACCACGGCACCCCAAGCTTGTTTTTCCAGAAATAATAAGCCACAAGAAAGAGCATGAGCATCATCACAGATTCCAACGAACATGGAGTTCCTAAACAATAGTACAGCACATAACCATAGTACTGATAGAGAAAAAGAGATGGAACTAACCGGAAAGTGTTGGAACAGAAGCACTAGTTCGGAGATCGCTGAGCTGCATTTCGATCTTGTTGAGGAACGTGGTTGCTTCATCAAAAGGGCGCGCGAGATCAGATTTATACTTGACCAGCATGTCACAGTAGGTTTCCTGAGAGAAACAAGAAACCAAGCTTAAGTAATTATTATTATAGTTATAGAGAGAAAGAGAGAAAAAAAAATGGAATTTAGAGACACAATCTGCACCAAAAGTTGTATTTTGGTTGAATATATATATAAGTGTGAGCCGTGAGCGTGAGCATGTACATATATATAAGAGAGAGAAAGAAGAAAGGGAGAGGGGGTGGGGGGGGACCATAACCATGAACTCGTCGAGCTCGGGATCGGCTCCAAAGCACGTGGAAACAATGTTTCGCTTACAAAGGTCGTTTTCTCGCCGGATTTCGTCTAACAAACATGCAATTTCCGGAGGCGCTCCCACCTATAATCACAATAAATAACTCAGATTCATATTAGTGAAAATTTCTCATCCAACTACTATAGGGTTCAAGAGAAAGCAAAACCAAAAACCAAAAAATTCTCAGCCATTTTTTGGGTTACTCCAACGTGTTTGAGATCTCCTCCAATTCAAAAATGAGAATGTAAAACTCCGATTCGTGCAGCTCAAGAATTATAGCACCGCAGACAGGTGCTACTATGTGTACAAGTAGAAGTAGAAGCAGAAGCAGAAGCAGCTTAAGCTGAGCTCGAGCTTTTGAATCAGATACAAAGCAGTTAAGCACAAGCAAAATCGCAGTGGCTCAGTTTCTTCCATTTTTTGTTGCTTTTACTTCTCTGGCTTATTTTGTCAAACACCATAACAACATAAAAAGAAGTGAAAATACAAAAGCAAAAGCACAAGAGGATTCACCTTCTGGCACTCGATGTAAGCTTGAAGGAGACGAGGATAGTGAGGATGGGAAGCAATTTTGGCTTTGATGAGGGAGGAGGCGTCCTCTTCGCGCTGAACATCGGGAGTGATGGAAGCTTCAGCTTCTGTAATAGCGGAAGCAGCAGACAGCAACTCCTCCGATCCGAACATCGGAATCCGATCACGGAACACGCCGGAGGACATGAAAAAGCTCTGGTAATCCGCCGGTAAGATCAGATTCTCCGGCGTCATCAACGCCTTCTCTGAAAACTCCCCCGTCGATGCCAGTCCGTACATTTCCTCCATGAGCACAACGTTGCGTTGTTGCTGCTATCTTCGCTGCTGCTCCTGCCACAGCCAGACTTCTTCTAGAACTAGAAATAAATAAATAAATAACACTTGTAACTCGCTTTTATAATTATTGCTTAATCCCTTTTTTTCCCCTTATAAAATTATTAATTAAATAATTTCGCCACACCGGTAGTAACGAGAAGATTATCCAAATCTTTATTATAATATTATATATAACTAAATGTTTATTATTAATAATTAATAAATAAGAATTTAAAGTTTAGGACTCGGCAAGCAGCGCTGCAGCAGAAGAGAACTGAGAGAGAGAAGAGAGAGATAGTGAGTGTTCTGTTATCGGGGATTGTGATTTTTCGGGTGAGGAACCGGAAACACTGAGCGAACAGGCAGTGGTGGTAAGAAGAGGCAAGTTGAAGACAAGGTTGTTAGGAGTTAGGAGCAGGAAAACCAGTGAACGGAAGGAAGGGCCTTTCTTTTACTTTTACCACTTCTTTTTTCTTTTTTCTTTTTTCTTTTTCTTTTAAAGGGAATATGAAAAGATAAATATCAGGTGCGTGCGGGTTTACGGCATTTCCCAATTTAATAAAGGGATAAACCAAAACATGCTTTGGGTTCTCTAGGCCTAGAAGCCTTATTATAGTAGGCCTTAGTTTACCCCTGCTTTCTGAACTGTCAGCGTCAGTACTACTCCTATTCCATTTCCAATCCCTCTTTAATAATAATCCTTTTTTTTGGCTTAATTCTTTAAAACAAAAGCGACTTATTAGTTATTACAGACAATAGATAAAATTGGATTATGAGTAGAATCTTATTAATTGATCATATTCCTGCAAATAAGGTAACATAAAAGGATAGAGACTTGTTTTGCTATAGTGAGTTCAAAACATGGCATCTTTATTTTGTACTTCTCATAATAAATATAAACAATTATATAATTAATCCTATATGCACCTTCACTAAATTAAAAAAAATAATATATGTACTGTTTTTAGTACATTTTTTATTTTTTAACTTATAACTCTGTTAAGCATTGTAGTTTTCAACAACCATTAAATTATGAATTAGCTATAGCTCGTAATTATAGAATTACAAAATAGATGGAATAACTTGTTGGAATTGTTATTGCTATTTCAAAATAAAAATAAAAATAAAACGTGATTACAATTTGCAACCAGCAGCTACCCACACAGGAAAACTACTTTTAAGGATACTGTATTCTTAAATGTAGACATTCCATTAAAATTATGCTTTAAGATTATATTTTAAGCCATAAATAAATATTTCACAGCAATTATATGTAAACAGCTCCAAAAAAAGTGATAGTATCACTTTTAATTGTCATTTTGGTGTGCATACATGTGATGAACTATAAAAATTTCTCTCATATTTGAATCCATATCATCCATTATGAAATAATGCATATCAAGAAAAATTATGAATTAATCAACATCATAAACTACTAACATTCGCCTGTGCGTTTAATATTAGTGTTTGGTGCAAGGTAATAAATTGTTTACACAATCATACTTGTTCTAAGGATCTCTTAGAAGATTAATGCCATAGATTTCAATTCAGATTCTTTTAATATGTATAATTAAATATATATATTTTTAATCTATTAAAGGCTACATAACAAAGACAATCTATTTTCTTTTAAAATCATGTTCTACTTATATCTAATGAAATTTAAATTTGATATATTTTCTATAAAATATCAAATACTCAATTACTAAAATACCTCATTTGAAACATGCAAAGTTGAAATATCCAACTTTATCTGATAGCAAAAAAAGAGTACTAATTTTGTACAAATGAAGTTGTAGGACAAGTAAGTAGAATCTTGAAGAAAGAAGCAAATCTATATTTTAAATTTCATATTCGATAGGTCATATCAAAACCTAAATGTCGGTTAAAGCGCTGTTAAATATAATAGTGCCATTATCAATTGGTAAGTAAAAGATCTCAACTCAGTATATATGTTTAGATCCCTCGTGTTTCACCATTATTGATATGTAGCTCCTAACCTAGTTCCCAGTATACTTTCTGATCTAATGCTTCTTAATTTTCAGTTTAATGCATTAGTTATCGTCTCAAAGAAAGGGGGCCAACAAAGAATAACCTCGTAACATGTTTTCGTTTGGCCCAAAATCACTTTTATTCCCAAAATAATTATATTTTTTTTATCTACTTTTTGGTTTTGAGTGAATTTTTTATCTACTTTAGTTGCAGTAGATCCACAAATCATGAAATTGAGGATTATTTAATATGCTAAATGAAACTTGCACTTCCCCCTTGCTTATTTTGCTAATATTCTATATTCACCTTCTAATAATGACTATATTGGAAATGAATATCAGTACGTAATATACTTGTAACTTTTAAAATCATTATATATCGTTATTCTATAACTTTTTAATATTTATATTGACAAGTATTATGCTCACCAATGGATCGTAGATCAAGAGAAGTGTGCCAATATCCAATAATATTTTGGTCTATCCGTAAGTTATACACTAGAAAGTAACCTAAGATTTTTTTAAAAGAAAATAAAGATAAGAGAGAAAAGGTAACACACAATAAATACTTTTTTAAGAATAAATTATACAAATTATATTTTTTGTAGAACCCTATCTTAAACGTTAATATAATATAAAACTCTCATTTAGATTGTGTAAAAAAAGGAACTATATGTAAATTTATAAATATGAAAAGAGATTTATGTAATTTCATTAAACTTTGATAAATTTAAATTTGTCTAATTTGCTTTTCTCGCTTTGATCAATATAATTTAATGTCAAATCTCTACAACAAGAAAAAGAAACCCTAGAAACTAACACCTTAAACCAATACTTTATTAAAAATAAAAATAAAAAGTCATATGATCGTGCACACTCGTATAATGAAATGAAATTATGTATAAAGATACAAAATTGAATACATCAAGGTTATGGGTTTATAAGCAAAAGATAGTGAATATCATATATACTGGACTCTGAATAAGCATACCCTAAACTAAATTTAAAGCCAGACTATATACTAAAATTTAATTGATTCTTCCATTCTTTTGTTGTTTTTATTCGTGAATAAATTATTCGGATCTTTACTTAAAGACCTGCTATATCTCAAATAAACAACTTGCCCTGAAAAGACCTGAAAAAAGGAAGGAAGCTACCTTCCCATATCGTCTAAGATTATGTTTGCACCTCATCTAAGCATTTATTTATACTTTTAGGATACTACAAAGGTAAAAAANAAACGAGGTTTTGAATTTAATTAATATATTAGAATCAATTATATTCGTTCATATTGATATCTTATAGTTCAAGTGTTCAAGCAAAGAACTCTTGGAATTTTTTAATTAAATATTTGCTGCCAAAAAAGATGGGTGATGTACCGTTATATACAATTATATTGGGAGGCTGGAGGAAGTGTACAAAACTTCTATGCCTTTTCGGAGTGTGGCCGACACGATTCTGAGTGCGATCAAATTGTTAAATATATAATACTTTAAATTTTGTGGCCAGAATAATAATACTTTAATTAGATTAAATTTTTTTTATATGATAAGAATTAAATTGTTCTGAGTCTAAAGCATATGAATTTAACGTAGTTCTTTTTGCTATTATAAGAAAAAATTGTATAGACCACTCTCTAAAAGTAATTCCAATCCACTTAATGTAAAAAACTAAAACAACATTAAACATACAATTGGAACTTTTAACATAAAAATATATAACAAGAAAAACTTACAATACTCTTAAAAGAGGATATTTGATATGGATATTATATTTTGATAATTTATTTATTTTATTAATATAATTTTAATATTATAAAAGTTTATTTAAAAAAAATATCAATCATTGAACACACGACATATTATATGATATGTTTTCAAATGATACATCGCATGACATGTGACATGTTTAGTAGGCTTCATATGTAAAGTTACATCCCATTTTTTGTAAGGTGGAGCCCACCAAACATATCACATGTCATGTGTTATGTTCTTAAGGGACACACTATATGACATTTAGCGTGTCTAGTAAATCTTATTTATTGATATTTATTTAAAAAATAAAAAAAAATATATAATGTTAAGATAAATAATTTTAAAATTATAATAATAAAATAAATAGTTTATCAAAAAAAACAATATTCAAGTCAAAAAGGCAATTTTCTAAAAAATTTAAACCGCAAGATAATAAAAAAAAAAAAAGGAAGTGAAAGGCTCTGTATAAATATTGAATTTATGTTTTGTAAAATAAATGTCATGTGCATTTTAAAAAGTGAAATGTATGTGTAATTGTATATAACTTTTAAGAAGAAGATTAATGGCTTCACTTTCAAAGAAATGATAAATTCTTACTCACACCTTAGTATTTTATTGAACAATCAAACTGTTAATTTATACACATTTACTTTATTTGGTCAAATTTACCTAAAATAATTTCTCTTTTGTTTTTGGCTAAGACACCTAAATTAAAATACCCTGTACATTTCAAGAGTTAAATTTATAAAGGAGAATTACTAAAAAAAAATTAAGTAAAATCTCTTTTAAAATTAAAAAAATAAATTCTAAAAACACAGAGTAACTACTTATCATTGTTATTTACTTCTATTTCTAGAATAGATTTTTTCACATTCTGTTTTCGGTAATTCTTCTAAATGCAACACGTGGCCATACTGGGTACATTAGATGCGGAGGTAGAGAGTTGCAATCACATTTAATGAATCCTTGCTATCCGTACATCTAAAAATGTGGAATGGACATCCGTGGTTGAGAATTACTCTCTATCATGGGTCCAACCATAGTTTTATGTTTGGCTAGTTTTATAATATATAATATATATTTTTTTTGCCATGAATAATATACAATGTTATTATTGTATGTTCATATATAATTTGGCACAATTAGTTGTATGTGGTGGAATTAACGTTTTAATATATCAAGAAAATAAAATATTAAGTTTAGCATAATTGCAAAGATTTTAAAAGCACGATTGACATGGTGTGTGTCAAATACATAAGTAATTAAAAAAATCTGAGTTTAGTTTAATTAAAATTACACATTTTAGAAAGTTAGCTTAAAATGAGAAGTAAATTTAACTCAATTTTTTGGTTAAAAATAAAATACTTACATTACAATGTAAATATTTTTAAAAAGCTCGCATAAAAAAGAGTTGATATTTTAGTGGTCAATAATACTATTATAATAACATTATAATTACTAAGAACATGTTTAATCTTAAGTCCTAAGAATCTTTCAAATCTTAAGTATTAAACACATAATCATCTAAGTTATTTTTTAAAATCAATTAAATTTAAAATTTATTAATTATTTAAATATTTAACTCACATTTAATGACTTCATCTTTCTAAAATCTTTATAAACCACGGTGATACCATAATAGATGAATTGTGTCACCTACGACTAATTGTGTCAAATTATATTATACAAAATATTAGTTTTTATTATTGTAAAATTGCCTTTATATTTTTCTATAAAACTAAAATGAGATTGGGTGGACAAGTTCACTTGCGGAACGGCCTAGACTTTTAAGAAGTACATTTCCATGCCCGAAGCAGAGGCTGCAAAACAGGTGCATGTGCACTGTGTTTTTCGAGTGCACACCCAAAAAAGAAAAGGTTTTAAATTTAAAAACCTAAAAAAATTAATGATATTTTTAAGGAAGTATTTTAAGTGTTAATGGTATTATTTTTTATTAAAATATTATATATGTATTATTTTTATAATTCAGCTTCACTTTATTTTTTATTAATATTTTTTAAAATTTGACTCTGACCCACACTTAATTTTTTAATTACAAGACACCATAATTTCATATGGTTAAAGTTCTAGATTTCATTTCCTATTTTATCAATGTTTTCAATTAAAAAAATCTTCTATCTAATGTGCTAGAAAAAAGGAATACATGAATCAGTTTTAGGAGAACAAATTATTGCATATATACTACATAAAATAGTATTTAAAACTTGATTTATAGTAATAACATTTTAAGTGATCTTTTTAAATTCACTTACTATTGAGTGTAGCGAAAATATAAATAATATATGAGTAACATTACTCTCTTTAAAGATAAGAGAAATAGGAAGAGCACCAAAAAAGAAGCATAATTTTAAGATCGAATTCAAGCAATGCAACAATTATATGGATCAATGAGTTTGATTTGATATAATTTTTGGAAAATAAAGAGTTTTTTGTTGAGAAATTTTGAAAAGCTTAAAATTTTAAATTGAAAACGAGCTACTTCAAAATTTAGTAAAAGTTAAAATTGGTAACTTCTCCATTTTTTTCCCCAGAAAAATTCAATTAAGTCTGGAACTCCCTTGTTTAAGTTGCCACTATGCCGATATTTCATACAAGTTTTTAAATATTAGCAGGTACTTTAGTTATGTATTTATTAAGGTTTATAAATAGTGTTAAGGCATTCAATTAAAATTATATGACATATTTATACAGTTTATAGTTAAATAATACTAAAATTACACTTAAAATTTGTGGATTCGTATTTAAAAGAGTATACAAGTTTTTTATTTTGTTTTGTGGCAGCAACCGTATAATTATAATTTATAAGAAGAGAGTTATGCTTCTACCCTTTTTTTAAGGGTGACAGCGTTACATTATTTTTAGTTGAATGAGATTTATATTGTAATTTTGATGTCATTGTGAAGATCTCAAAAAATTGAGTCATTCAGTATGTGTCAAAATATACAATTTCTTATAAAATGTAAAAACAATATGATATAAAAAATATATATTAAAAAATAAACTTAAAAAAATTGTTTTATGATATGCTTTTGTATATCATATTATTGTTACATTTTACAGAAATTGTGTATTTTGGTATATATTGAATGACTCAATTTTTTAATATTTTTATAATAATATCAAAATTATTAAGTAAATTTTATCCAAATTTATTAAATTAAAAAAATATAATAATACCACCTCTAAAAATAAAAGATGATGACATAATACTCACCAATTTATAAATAATTAATAAAGTATAACGTAAGGAAATGTGCTTATAATTTTTGCTTTTGGCCTTTTGCTAAAAAAAAGCATAATGCTAGGTCTTAGCTTATGACCGGTCTCCTTGTCTCTTCAATGCTGCAGTTGACCTCACCTAGTCACCTGGCTCACCGGTCTGGGGGGCTGGGTGTATTTTTGTGTTTGGGTTGGGTGTTTGCTTATTTGGATAACCAAACCACTATGTAGAGCGAGCAAGTGAGTACAGTGTTTGGTTCTTTTTCATGATTCAATTTGATTGACTGATTGATTGATTGATTACTCAATCAGTCTTCTTTTTTCCTCTCTTATGGGCCACAGTCGTAAAAGTCTCTACCAAATCGCACTTGTTCGAGTTACTGACTACAACCCTACAACTATAGGCCCCTGCTAAGTGCTAACCCCTCACAACTTCACCCTACAACGTTTCCCTCCTTAAAATAATTTATAAAATTTAAAGACCGTTTGAAATCTGTTTTTAAAAATAATTTTTTGTTTTTAAAAATAATAAAACAAAAAAATTTATTTGATAAAACTGTTTTTAAAAATTTCTTCTCACAGAATTATTTTAAAAACAAAAACAAAAAATGATTATTTTTAAAAACTGTTTTTAAAAATAAAAAAATTAAAACACTTTCAAATATATCCTAAATTTCATTTAATAAAAAATAGGTGAAAATTTTAAAATATTTTTTAACACTGGTTTAATTAATTTAATTTTTTAAAATATTTACAATAAAATATCGAAGAGGGTTGGCCACAACACAAACTGTGCAATAAAGAGGAGAGTAGAACTACGACACTGTTGTGGTATAGTAAAGCAGAACAAGAATCCATTAAATTCGCCTGCTTGGGATCCCGGTTTCACGATGATTTTAATTTAATTTATATTTAAAAGAAAAAAATTACATTTTAAATTCTTAAATGTTATATACTTTTTTGTTCAGTTGATCCTTGTCAACCGAAACTCATGTAAAATTCCCATTTTAATATTGGGAAAGGGATGGGAGTGTGAGCTAGAAAAGAGAAAGTTAAAAAGGAAAAAATTGTCCTCATCCAATCTCTAATATGAGCTTGTGTTTTGCACTTTCCCAATCCACTAATGCTTGGTAATTGCAACTCTTATGTTGGTGGAGTTATGTTAATTACATATTATTTTATTTTAGTTCTTATGAAGCTGAGCAAATTAATTCATATAAAATTCTGCTATTTATAGCACAAATGTATAAAAAAAAATTCTCAGCACAAACTGAAGAAACCAATAAAAGGAAAAAAAGAAAAAGGCAATTAAACCTAAAGAGGGAATGGAATAGCATGTGTACCTGTTAGAAGGGCAAGCAATGAATAGGAGTTGAGGTGAGCTTGGCTTGTATGGTTGTACTTGTGGTTGTGGAGTATAAGCCACTGGCTAATTACTGCTTCTATTTAGAACTTGTACTTGTGCTTGTGGGAAGCATTATGACAATTTGGTGGGAGATTAGCGTGAAGAGAAATAAGAGAAGCAGAGGCATGATTTTAGCCTCCTATGTTTTGGTGGGTGCGGTTGAGGAGAATGGGATCTATGCTCCTTTATATAGCTTTGATTGAGCTAGAAAGTAACATAAAATGATCGAAGATGTAAAACTCTGCAGCTTGAAAAGGATTCTAGGACGGTGGAATATGGCCATGCTTTTGACGTAAAGACTAAAGTGCCAAAAACTGAGGATATCCTATTTAAATAACTTATCATGGAGATTGTAGAATCAAATCAATATATGAATTCCTCACTTGTCTTCCACATACAAACTTTCCAAAGCGCGTCCGTAGATTACATTACATCTTCAAACTCCAAAAAAGAAAAAAGTCTTCAATTTCTTGTTGGCTTGTTACTTTTTGCTATGGTTCTCACGTGTCAAAATATAAAGAAATATTTATACCTTTACAGAATGCACGTGCGTGGTTTCCCAACCACTCTCTTTTCTTATCCACACCTTTTTGATTGATTTAGAATGACGGCTCAGATTAGCCCTTAAATGCTGGACTTATTATGTTAAATCTATTAAATACAACAAGTCATAAAAGAGAAGCCAGTGATCACTCAACCTATTTTTCCCTCCCATTTCTTCTCTCATTTCAGCCATTGGATCTTCATTGTCAAATCTTAGACCGTTGACAAAATTTATTTTCCTCCTAAAACCATCATATCACTCACATGCCACTCTCACAAGTCACAACCGTTGGATTTGGGAATCTGGATCCTAACCATTCAATAGCTTCCTTCCCAAAAGCATCACCATATGCTCTTCTCCCTCACACACAGCCTTTCTCTTTTCCCGATTTCTGATTCTCATCTCGCTTCTTGCATTTCAAATCCATGCTCTTAAGTTCGGTTCTTTGGGAAGTTATTTATTATTTATTTTTTCCCTTTTTGTTTTCTATTAATTGGTTTGGATATTTATGTGGGTTGTTGTCTTACAGTTGTATTTCCAAGGTTTAGGGAATCTAATTTATTTGATTATTTTATTTGGAATTTAATATAACTCTTTTACCATTAGAGTAAAACTTGTGTCACTTATGTTTATTCGGGTAATGTATTTCTTTAATCATGATTTTATTATACTGTTAAAATTAATGTAGTCAACTTCTATCAGCATGGACTTGCTGTATTGTTATCATATGAATTATATATTCTGTTGCTTCGTATTTATCTTCTCTTTTAGGTTTTATTTTAAAGTTATTATATTTCTGTATTTTGCGTTCTTCCTTCTCTGCTGAACAAGTAAGGAATATGTCATTGCAACAGCGTTAAAAGCATTATTAATAGCAATAATGTAGAATTATTATAATTAAGGAATTCCAGAAATGTTTGACAAAAAATCTGATTATGTTTTGTTCCCTTGTGTTTTTCTTCATTGTCAAGGCCCAAAAATGGATACTGAAAAAATTATTGGAAAACTTGCAGGGTACTTCAGTGACAAAATGGATACTTTCCCTTATTTCCAAATGAGTAGGCAATATTGAATTATTTATTTTACAGGTATAGGATAGAAACACCTTTAAATTATACTTTTGTAATCATGCATGCCAAAGAAATAGCTCAAAGATCAGAGTATCTTCGTTAAAAATCCTAGGCTCATGAACACTAGTTGTATGGCCAAATTCGTCTGGAAAACTACCTTTCGTCAGGAAGATCTTCGGGTTAAGTCTGTGCAAGATAAATATCTCAAAGATCAGACTATGTATCTTCATTGCAAACCCTGCTTCTTTTGTTTGTCAATTGGTTGAAGTTACCAAAGATATTCACCAGGAATATTCACCTGGTAAATCAGTAATGGTGGCAGCGTAAATTACTAGACTGATCACTTAGTTTCTAAGATCAACCTCTATAATCACTCCATTGATAAACTCTACTAAGAATATAAATAACTGGATAATAATTCCATAAACTCTTTTGAAAATTGATTATTTATCAGAGAGTATCAAATTTCATTTTAATTTTGTAAGTATAAATATATAACCCTCACATGATAGTCGTATTGATTTTATTTTTAAAAAAAAGACATTGTTTTTTGGTAAATAAAAAATTAAGACATTTTGTTTGGGAGTAATATGACTCTCACCACTTCTCATCACAATTAATTTAGGTCGTATTTATAATTAGACTCACTTAATCTTAAATTACATGATTCAATTTTTTTTTATTTACTACACTTTTTTAATTTGAATGGTGAACCAAACATTTATTTTTGTTTAGAACAAAGGTGTTTTTTATGTATAAATAATATTAGGTATCTTGATGTGGTCCAAACTCCACGGCCCTGGATATTTAAGCGCCTAACAATGGGAACTCTTTTTGACTTAATTAACTTAATCATTAATTTGGTCCTTTTCCAAAACCTCCTTTTCATCTGATTCGCTCTTTTCTACTTTCCAATTTATGCACCTTCTGCAGTCTTCTTTTATAGGATGCTTCTTTTTCCTTAATTTTCAATCAATTTTTTTTTCTATCAAACATACTTAGTATCTTTATTACAATAACATGATTAAGTCAACATTCATATGGTATGAAAATAACTATTTACCTTTTTCAGGATAACTAAAGGACACGTGTTTATAACGATACCTCAATTTGTGGTCAAAGATCATTCGTTATCATCAACTTTATAAGTTAGTATAGAAAATAAAAAGGTATTAAAAGTTGGGTTAGTGAGCAAAAGGTTCATAAACCAACAACACCTGAAAGCAGTGCATTGTGACTAAAAAAAGTTATCGAAATCTCGAACAAATGCAAAAGTCAAACACAAAACATGGACTTTTAAGTTTTAATTCCACACTCGAAACAAGCTGAGTCACTTTCAAGAGATACCCAAATGATGAAATTGGGCTCTAAATCTCTTAGCAGCTGCTTTAGCACATTTTGTTCTATCTTTTACTGATTCACTCTCATAGCACAATTGACATTCAGAAAGAGCTAACAGACAAAGCTCGTGTAAGTTTAGTTTTTGGTGTGCGTCCTAATCAGAATTACTCATAACTATTAGACGGCTGACAAGGTGCTTGTGCTGTAAACCCTAATCAATTAAACATCTTCACATGTTAAGCTGTGGTTGGTTATGTTAGCCCACTAATTAAATAGATGTTTAGTTCAATAATTATGTTCAGTAAACGCAACCTTTTTCTTTAGCATTATGCAAATTCCATGCCCGAACTATGTGCTTGACCTTTTGAAATTCTTAAGATTTGTAGCCTTTGCACTTTTAAACTTTCTGCAAATTAAATCTGATCTGTTTAGAATTTTGTCTAAATAAAGTAGAGCAACAAGAAGATTCATGCTGGTTTTGTGAACTTTTGTCCTTGTCTTCTTCAATCTTTATAGGTTTAGAGTTGGCAGGTCAAAAAGGGATGTCATCGGTGGATGATGAGTTTAAGACCTATTGGATGACACTAATACATGAATCTGATATGCAATTTGAGACTCACCTTTAATATGCATGCTGCTTTTTCTCTTCGCAAAATTAGAAAAGAGACGAGGTTTTTAGAATATAAAACAAATGAATGGAACAACCTGGATACAACTCCAGAGCAAAGGTCTAAAGGTTGATCCTATTTATATATATATAGACGAATCTTTAAATATATATATATATATATATATCTCTAGGACGAATCTTAATTGATATTGTTTAGTTATGTTAGATATTTATGGCTTCTCAAATGTTACACAGAAATCAATTATTGTCTTAATTTCCTCAATTTTTGCGTTTGTTTAATTTCTTAAACTTTAGATGAGTAATTAACTAATTAATTCCGTTTGCTTTGCTGACATTAATATATGACTGAAAAAAAAGGAGATGATTTTTTTTAAAATATGAAAAGAGAAAGTGAGTGAGAGCACAGAAGAATAGAGAATACGTACGAAAAATAAAGTTTTTTTTAATGAGTGACAGTAACATTATTATTGTTGTTGTGCTTATTATTATTATGAAGTATTTTTCCTTTTAAGTTCCAGTTTAACACAAGTTATGTGGAAAATAAAAAAAAAAAAAAAATTGAAATATTAATTAGTTAGCAAAATAATTTATCGAAATTATATGTGTTAATTTATTTTTTAGTTATTCAGATAACTAGTTGCTGGTTTACTTATAAGCCAAACTAATCCATAATTATTCGTGAATTTTCTAATTTTTTAAGTGTGCAATGTAGGAACTATGACCAGCGAGTTTCAATGGATGATAAGTTCATATGTATTCTAATTCGTTATCTTAGCGTAAACTATAGCTTTTCTTTTCCAAAAGAAAAAACGAGGAACAACGAACTCAACTGTGAGTTTCTTCAGGAGCCAAAGAGGCGATAGAAAGAATTAAAGAAGAAAATGTTTTTCCATGGCAGTTAAAGTTCTAATGAGAAATATTTCCATACAAAAGAAGCAGCATGCATGAAGTAGCTTAGATTAAACAATTTTCACAGATTGCTATTTAATTATATTGCACGTACGCTGCTGCATGATTGCTCAAACAATTCTGGTGCTTATCACCAATTTTAATTGTTTGAAATTAAGTTACCGATAGTACTAGCTTTTTTGTGGTGACTTTCTTAATCACCTCCTTGTTCCAAGTAACATTTGACTTCTAGGAATGAAAATGTGGTCATAGAGGGTTTTTGAGGTATAGATGATTAGTTCAAACACCCCAAATGTAAGTTCCCTTTCTTCATCTATCATGAACCAAACCCAAAATAATTGGAACCCACCAGCACACAATTGGTAACAATTAACAAGATGACGTTATTTGGATTAGTGCCTTAATTGCGTCGTTGACTTCTTATGATCTGTTAATCTGGCATAACACAGGGCCTTTGTTAGACTCACAGGGATATACAAAGAACATTGGATGTATTATAGTAGTTATACTTTTCTTAGTAAATAAGAACAAATAAACTTATTCTTGGTAATTATACTTTCACATGAGAGCTAATCAAGCTTATTGGGATAACTAATTGAAACCCTTTTTTAAAATTTTGGACAAGTTGCACTAAACCATTTTGAAACTTTGATAATGTTCCATTATAAACCAGAAGAAGAACAAGGTAAATAGACACAAACACACTAGTGCACCATTGAACAATTCCTTCTGATCCAATTTAATTAGTTCTCGTTTAATTTGCTATGAAAACATATAGAAGTGGAAATGGTAATTATTGTAGACCGAAGAAACACATGAGTGCTAGCTAGGAAAGAGGTTCTTTGTGGTCAAAAAGTAGTAGGAACTAGCAAGTTCTCTTAGCCATTCTGGGATAAAGTATTATTTTAATAGTGCATTCTGGGAGACAAAAATAGAAGTAGATCCCAAAATGGAGGGCTTTAATGCGATACCTTATCTCTATCATTAAGTGAATGAAGAAAATTGCCATTATCATTTTGACCTAATGCCCACACTAATATAAACAACTTGCTGACAGAGTATAATTGCATATTTAAGTGGCCACTGTGTTTTGTGCTTTGCTTATAGAGTTCCAATTAAACTACATATATAATGAATTTTACCATTCCCTTAGAAGATCACTAATTTTTTTCCAAAAGGCATAAATAATATGAATCCATTTGTTTTATAAAGTATAGTTTTCTCCAACGATGCCTTCATAAGCAAAGTTGTAAAAAATTGAGGAAAAGTTATTGAAAGCAACTCAATCGCCTCACTTTGAAACAGTAATTTTTTTTCCTTTTATTTCATAAATTTTTATCAGACCAATCTACAACTATGATATGTGATAAAATTTGAGTTAAATAAAAAAAAATTATAAATAAACATTAAATTTGTCTTTTTTTAGATTTTTAGACATGTCATTAACACTTTGCTTAATAGTATTAAAGTAGCATATTCTTATTATTATTTTTTCAATACCAAAAGTGAGCTTTGTTTTTAAGATTTTAGACTGAAGAATCTAAATATAATTACTATTTTGATAACAATAATAATATACACACAAACTCTTTTTTATACAAATTCACAAACACGACAGAATTCAAAATTGAATTCATCTGGTTGTTTATTTTAAGCATAAGATGTTTAAATTTTTTTTTTTCAATTTTATGATGTAAATATTATCTTGTGTTGGGCTCAAACATTTTTGGGTTCAAGCAACCAGAAAGGAACTTGAGAATGTGTATGAATAACCTATTGGTCTAGTATTGTCTATTAAAACCTCCAAACAGAATAAGAGTTGGGCCAATTGAACTTTACCCAGGAAAGTAGGTGACCCCTTCAGAACTTTATTTTGTTGGTTATAGAGCTGTTTCGATTCTGGGTTTGGCCTACTATTCGAGTGGGGTAAGAGAAGGACTATTCAAGATTCCATTACCAGTTTAATCTAAAGATGTGACTAGAGGAGAAAAAAAAGAAGGATATGGTCACATCTTTCATATTGGAAGTGAAAGGAAAAATTAATTATTTTCAAGAATTCATAATTGGCTTAGTTAATATTACTAAAAGAGAAAATTCAATGAAAGGAATCTGGAGTTTCTTCTTGTACTTCTTTCCAAATTTCCACTTAAGATTCCGATCAATAATAATATTTAAATTCTAATGTTGTTTTTTGAAAAGAAAATAGACAAGTCCACTTCAATTTTTTTTTCTAGGAATTTTCTTTCCCCATCCAAACATAACATGAGTTTCCTAGAAAAAAAAAAAGAAAGTAACAGGTAGTGATTGTTCATATTAATCCTTCTTAAATGTGAGTTCTGGTGATGTTACACCTTCACCCAAAAAAAAAAAAAAAATTGTAGTCACAGCAAATGTTTTATCACTTGGAGTTGGGTAAAGATCAAAGTTCCAAAGAAAACCCATTAAAGATTGACCATTTTACTTTGGTATAGCTTTACCCAGTAACACATGCCATCCAAATTTGCACTAGACAAGTGGGAAACTACTTTCAACTTCTAATGGAACTTTTCAAAAAGTTCATAGACCCAGCTCATCAGTTTAGTATAATCTAGTCTTAGAGGTCACCTATTGGGTATCAATAACCAAAAGCTTTCTCTAGTCTTTTCAATGTGAAGAACAATGCTTGGGTTGTTGAGAGGTTGAGGGTAGACAGGATTTAAAATTAAAAATAATGGCATATACACTAAATTTGTCTCAACAATATATATAATTGACAAATGGTCTCATTTTTCTATCAAAATTAAATTATGTTACAAAATATTTTTTTTAACGAAGAGATAAATATTTTATCATTCAAGTTAAGTCCAAAAGATTAATGGGTAACTGGTACTGCATCTGAGTGAACTCCATTAACATTTCCTTGTTGAAGAAGATTCTCTTTCGTCAAATCCCTGCATTTATGAAAGAAGATTAAAAAAATCAAATTTCAAAGTCCAAATTAGATTAGAAATTGGCCTTTTTGATTTCATTAATTAAAAATTAGATTGTCTTTAGGTTTCTGTTTTGGCCCTTTTAGCAAGTGGCCTTAGAAAATTTATAATTGGTTGATTCTTAATTGAGGCCAAGGGCCACCTAAGAAAAGATATAAGAAGAAAAGGGCAACTAAGATTATGGAAAAACATACTGTTGAGATGGTATGCCCACTAAATACAGCTGGTGTGAAGAATATTGGAAGGTCTTCTAGTACCTGTAAATGGCTTGTATTGACCATGATCTATGACTATGAGAATCATAGAAAATATTGAGAAGGAATATGCAAACACAAACATAGACACAGAAAAGAAAAGTGGGTGTTAATCTTGAACTTGGACTGAAAAATAATGTGAAAGAGCACAAGGGAAGGGTCCCATGAGTTTGATTCCAAATTGAAACCACATCATGGAATTCGTCAGTTGTGTCTACGCCTTCCTTTGACGTGTGGAAAGTGAATGGCAACATATATAATTACTAGGATGATGACTCATAGAACAATCATCCAAAATTGAACGTAAATTAAACTAAATTCACAGTAAAACTTGGAAATTTTTGGATTACAAGGGACCCAAAAGGCCCAAGTTTTCATTGCAAATTGGAACCAACTCAGAGAGACTATATATATTTTCCTATGTTGTCCTTTGTTCATTGGATAATTAAGAGGTAGACAATAATGATACTTACTATTATTAATTAACACAAGGTTAATATTTTTTTTGTAGGAAATGGTTAAATTGAATTTTTCTAACCAAGTTAATTAAAGGGGTTTATTGTTTCAAAATAATGGCCAATAAGGAAAATTCAGGGAAATAGCTGTGATCTGTATCAGCGTATTCTAAAATTTGCCTTGGCAGCTATATATAAACTGTAAGTGCGTATGACAGTAATAAACAAATAGCAAAGTGAGATTATAAAAGGGAACATAAAAGCGATAACTATTTGTTTGTTTGCTTAAAGAAGAGGCAAACCCAAAAGGTTGAGTGGATAGTCTAGCTGCTATTATTGTATGCATTTCTGAGAGGGAAGATCACTGGTCTTTACTTTGGAACTCATCAAGGGTCTTCAAGGTAAGTTTGGGTTATCCCTAAAGCCAGTTAGAGAAAGTGAAAATGACCCTCTAACCAAAGTTCAAGCGATTGACTGCTAAATTTTATTTACCCTAGCTAGAAGAGGTAGCTTCACTGCTAGGAGATAATGGAATCAATCTTTTAAAAAAGAAGGTTAAAAAGGCCTTTAGAAAATATCAAAGGGAAAAAAAAAATATGATAGGGATTAACAGCTTAGTTAAACTAGTTTAGTTTGCATATAGAAGTGATTTTGATGTGTTTTGAGTTCTCAAATCACACGCATGGTGCTATGACACGTTAGATAGTACGAAAAAGAAAAAGAAAACAATATGACCTATTATAGCATAGCTTTGCTGGCATGGCTGCCACAAAGAAGGGAATTAGTGGACAATTAGGATGATCTATCGTTGAAAAAGGTGGGGATGAGTATCAGTTAGTGGATTCATAGATGCAATACATATATAGGCAAGAACCCTCCAATAATCAAAAGTCAAGCACAAATGAAAAAGCAAAGGGTGGGTACCCCATGTGTTATAAAAATTTTAAATTGACAGTCATGTCCTTCAATGATACAAAAATATCTCTCTTGTATGGAAATTTGGCATGATTCACTATTTCATATTTAATTTCCTAAAAAGACTTTGTGAAACAAAAATTAACATGTAGGGTAGTGTGTGGTTAGTCACATGGGCAAAGATACAATTAAAAGTAGAGTTCTTGCATTCAATTTTCTTATAAACAACATATAATTAACTTGATGAAGAAAATAAATGAGATTGCTTTATAAAGATCTAAGATTTGAATTTATATACGAGCCAAAGAAAAGGGAATTAGGGTAAGTCTGGACTAAATTTGAGTAATGATATTAATTATTACTTCGCTCAAGCGGTATCAAATTGAGATTCACAAAGAAGTTAGGTAATTAGGTTAAGGTTAAGATTGTCATAAAAATCAACTGAATACTTTTATTGATTTATTTTATTTTGGTTGGGGCAATAAAAATTAATGGTACACAGTACTAATTTCTTTGATGAAATATTCTAGTTGCAACTTTTGATGGCTTAATTTAAAGAAAAAAGGAAGAGGTATTTGGATAATGAATAGATGATAGCACTTGTTCTAAGCTCTTATTTCTGTCAATCATCAGCTATTTAAAGCAATGGTCAGAGAGTAAGTTGTCCACTTAGCTTTGTGGAGAACCCTTTGGGAAAGAAATTATCTATCAAATCCAGAATCTGGTTGTGATAGTAGGTATGGAGCTTTACTGGCAAAAATCCATCCATGGGTCTTGAAGAAGCATGGAGGATAGTGAGAGTGGGTTGAAGTGGTCACTCACACTTCCCCCCTCACACTCCTCCACTTCCAAAACAGTTTGCTTGTGCTTAGTTAAAAGGCTTCTCGGATCATCAAGAAAGCAATAAAGCATTCTCTAGCTATGAGTGGCAGAAGCAGAGAAGCTGAACAGAGAAGAGACTTTGGCTACAGCTAAGGCAAACCGGCAAGTCACAAAAAGGCAATGGACTCCATTAGGGGCCCTTATGGCAGGCTATGTTTTTCTTCTTCTATTCTAGTTCCTTCTTGCATTAGATTTAGAATGTAATAAACAAAAATGGTCTTCCTTTGAGATGCTACCAGTTTGAGCTGTTCAAATCACTCCAGCTGACTAGTAGATTTCAATTTTTTCTTCAGTTTCTGCAGATGACTAGGTAATCAATCTCTTTCTCTTTTGTGTCTCTGTTGGTTATGTTATCTTATGTTACATACACGGTTTTTGCCATGCGTATATGCTGGTTTGTGTTATGGGCAATAAAAGAATCATGTACTCTTCTGGTATCTTAATTGATGTTTAGCATTCTTCTAATTCATAAAACCTGTTATTAGCAAAGCTTCAGTGACCTTTGGATTAACGTTGGTAGAGCCAATAATGATCATGTCCCTTTTATTCCTACCCACTCCCCCTTTTCTTTTACGTTTCAGATTTTACTGACATTGAAAGTGTCTGTGTGGTTCATCCACTCCATATAGGAAAACACTCACCCAAATGATTTATTTGTTTTTTTGGGGTTCTGTAAGCTAACATGAACTCAATAATCACTATTGTAATTATTCAATCAAGGCCCTCTTCTTTTCTTTTCTGGGTTGTGTTAATCCGTTTGAACTGCAATGTTTCACTATTGAAAGTTAACCGACAAAAATTCTTTTAGATCAATGGGGATCATATCACCATTTAGTCAACGTGATGAGATGCATGTTGGTTGTGTATTGGATGCTTTTTATGTGTGTCTATGAGAGAGAGAGAGAGAGAGAGAGAGAGGGTACTGATTATAGAGGTAGATTTCGTTCAGTCTCTTTCGGCTTCTTTATTGGATTATGCGTGGACATTAGTTAGAATTTTAAATGTGGCAAATAAAAAAGGCACCTACTATGCCGTCTAGAGTAAACACATTGATGGAAATTTGGTCCAAAATCCAGACGTCATTGCAGATTGGATCTTAAATTCCTGGAATGGGAATTGATTGGAAAATCCTTCATTTTCCTGCATTTCGTTTCCTGCGTCAACTTTTACTTGGTATATAAAGCATGAAAAATCACTCTTTCACACAAGCTTGATACTCCATTTCGTTAGTTAATCCAAGTATCCAACACAATTTCAATTAAAAACACACACACACACACACACAATTTCAAATCGTACTTCTAAACTATTAATATTACAACCGTGCTTGCTACATAAATAAATACAAAACATATAAATCAGCTCAGCACTCTTCTCTTCTGCACAAACTATAACTCAGACACCCTTTTGGATGAACATGCCAAATTGGTGGAAACCTAGGAATATACGTGTTGAAAGTGGATAATGGATATGTATAAAGAATCAGAAAATGGGTATGCATCAATTTTGGGGAATCTTGCTCATGTTTTCCAAGTGCCCTTGCCATATTTTAAGAGAGAAACATAAAGCAATTCATTCCAAGTATCTGGAACTCCAGGCAGGCACCAATGGCTGCAATCTTGAGATCCCTCAACAGCAGCTTTTCTTTCTGCTTCTGTCTGATATTCCAATCTGTATATTGAAGGATGCGCATCTTTTCTGAAATCTGTAAGCCTACTTATATTCATATATAGAACTGGTGTTTTCATTGTTTTGATGACATATTCTAGGGCTTTCATTTTTGAGGGATAATTTTCCAAGAAAGTTTCATTAAATATTGGCTCGGTTTCTTTGTGGCACTGTCCTCCTGAATTCCATTGCCCACCACTGCAACCATGTCAGAAATTCAAGTAAGTTACTCATCACATCAAGGTCCCCCAAAGTTTAACAAATAAGCAGAAAATTCAACTACATGGTAGCAGGCCTTAAGAATTGAAGAACTAGAGAATATATTTTGAAGGTGACCATTTAAAAATCTCAATAATACCCAATATCTGAGTAGCGAGAAACTATTTGATTAAGTCTTTCCAAAATATCAGGTATGAGGTGTTATGGATTAAATGGCTGAAGAGGTTATGACAACTAGTTCATCAACTACTAATTAAAGTTTATTTAAATTCAGCAACCAAGAACTTTCTGTTTATGTAAAGATAAACTAATCTTGTGCAATATTGTAAGGATATATTACCAATTGGTTCTGAAATTTCCACCCTCCAACAAATGATCTATGCCGTGTTCAGCCACAAAAACAGATTTGGTCTAATGTTGAAGAAAGGCAAGTGAACGGTGAACCCAAGGAGTGTTATTATTAGATGAGATTGGACCTTAGCAAATGGCAACGTTACACCTCAAGTATTAAATGATATAAATTAGGAACAAATTTCCAGCCACAGAAAGTCACTTGAAGCTAATTTTGAGGTAAGGAAGTAAATGGTCGCAAGTTCAGAAATGATCCTACTTTTAAGGCTATGCAAACGAGGAAAGTACCTAAAATGGACAAGTGAAAATCCTCTGAAGAACACCTGGGTTCTTTTGCTGTCAATGTTTTTGTCAATCCACCTAGACCAAGTGGTCAAAGCCCTCGTAAATGCATTCAGAACCTTAAGTCTTGGGTGCACGTGGTTGCCTTCTTGATAATAATCTTCTCTGTAACGGTACCAAATGACAACAAAAACAACAAGCGTTAATTCCAAATGCTTAGGAGGAATACAAGCAGAATACAAGGCAGAAAAGAATTAATAGGGATCAGTTCAAGAAGAATAGTGGGATTAACATCTTCATGCCAAAGTTCTATTATTTGTAAATCTATGTATTTCAGGACTGTTTCTAAGCATAGACAAGTTGAATGTGAGCTTTCAGAGCAAAGGGACCAAACTCACCCTCTAGATGTTTTATCATGGGTCCACCAATGGCCTGTGTTAAAGATAATGATATCAGCATCGTGATACATAGGGGTTGTCTGGTCCATCAAATCCAATCTTAATGTCTCAAATGTCCCATTTTTGCCATTGAAAGTTGATTCTCGTACAAGGAATGGGGAACTTACATAATCCACTGAACAATTATAATCCTACAAATACATCATAAGAAATCAAGAATCACAGATACCATCACATCACAGCATCTATACTTTGCAACAAGCGATGGATAGTCTTAAAACTTGCCTCGAATCTGAAAGCATAGAAGCCTTTCTTCTTAAATTGTGACCTCCCTGAAATCTCATAAACAAGTTTCTTGTCTTTGATACTCTCACGAAGGAGACACACCAAGGACTCCCACATGTTCCTGTTCAATGAATCCCCCACAAAAACCAGCTTCTGTCCTCTCAACCTCTCCAGAAAATCAGTTGCATTCAAACTAGGAGAAGACATCAATGGTTAACAAATACATAAGAAAATCATCTACAATTCCCCAAAATTTGAAATGGTTGCTCTTAATGTGTCTAGAGTAAACTAACAATAGACCAAACATGAGCCTATAAAATTGAACATAGTAAACCCATGGTAAGTAAAATACACACTGAATACCGTAAAAGTCCATCATTTACCCAGATTGGTTAGGCAGATTCTGAGTGAAGAGTATTTCCAAAAAAATAGAGGACAAACCAATGAAGCCCATTAGAATTTAGAACTCCTAATGTTAATATTAAAAAATCATAGGCGGGGCCAGGTTCCAATTTTTGTATTCTGCAGACATCATGATCATCAAATTTTCTATCCTTTTCTTTTGTTACTATCATTATCAATCACTCCTATTCCAAATTCTCATTAAAGATCATTGATTTTCCTACTCTGCATGAACAATATAAAACAAATTTCTAGGTAGATAAATTCTCTTTCATTCAGAATCATCAATGGAATCACTGAAAATCTTACCTTGGAATGACGCATCCATTTGGCTGCCATCTCCATTTCACATATTCGCCATCTGGCCTTCCATTACGGTGGCAATCAAAATCCTTATCAATATGGGGGCAAGACCCCGGGGGATAGTATGGCTTTGAATCATCTCTTACCCACTTTCCATCATAAATGTCACAGTTTTTGAAATCAATCTGCTTTTTCTGGGAACCATCATAAAAAACAGTGACATTATTTTTCTCATCGGAATCCCCTCCATAATTTCCCGCTACATTGTTATTTCCTGCCGCATTATTAGTACTAAAATTGGCATTCGTCGGTGGCTCTCCTTCAACAGTTTTCTGTCTCACCGTCTTTGCCTCATCAGAAAGATTTGCATTCGCAATGATTCTTCTTTCTTCACCAAGCAAGCTGACATCTTCAACCAACGCCGAAGAATTTCCCCCACCAGTCTTCCCAGAACCAATTCCTTGCCCATTAGAATCCGAGAAATTTCCTTTTTCAGCCACAAATGCACCATCTCCTTCATGGCTTTTCTGTTGAACCCTTTGTTCTTCAACATGCAAGTTTTCATTATCACGATACTGGGTAAAATTTCCCAATTGAGTTCTGTCAATACCAGTATTGTCATTTTGTCGTACATCTGGCAAACTCACTTCTTCAGTCCTCTGCGGAGGACTCACAGGGTTCTGCAATTCTGAAGTACCAGTAACATTACCCACAGAAGAAGAGGGAGGATTAGGAGAAAATGAGAAGGGCCATGAAGCAAATGAAGAGTTTGCCCCAACACCATCAAATCCTTGCAGAAAAACTTGAACTTTGGGAACGTTAAGCGAATTATTGAGCAAAAGCACAGCAAAAATAATAAGAGAAGCTCCAACCCCCAAACTAAACCCAGAAATCACCTTCCTTCTCTGCGATATAAACGGTTCCGAAAATGCAAGTCTCTTGGTATCCATGGAAATAAACATGCATGCCCACTTTGGGACAATGCTATAACATGAACAACGTGTGAACTGTTAAGGAGGAGGAGGAGGAGAGCGGGAGGCCAATGCATCCATCATTCATTATTCTTGTGTCCACAGTGTCGTTTTGAAGGAAAGGTAAAGAGCGGTAAGGGAGAGACGACAGTGTTTGAGAAAGTTTTTTACTCCTTTGAGGGATAGAGAGAGAAAAGGGAGGGAACTGCAACCTGCAGGGGTGTGATTACCTTGCACCCTTGAATCCATTTACAGTATAACCCTCAAATATAACACAACTATTTAAACCACTCTATTTATTGCCTTCTACAAATCAAATTACTTTATTTACCGATTCATACAGGTCAAGCCTCAAAGTACTACTTAAAATTCAATTTCAGGAGAAGCTAAAAAAAATTACTTCTTTCTAAGTCAATTATTCCCTTATAACTTATTTTTAGAATCAATTCTCTACTTTTTCTGAAAACCAAAAACGAGAACAAGAAAAGCTTATACTGCCAAAAAAAAATTGAAACTTTCCACTAAAAGATTTGCAATTCGTTTATATTTAATGACTAGATTGGCACCATTTAATTATTGAATTAGTTTTAACTTTTAAGTGAATAATGACAACTTCCTATTTCTAGTAACCGATACATGTTTCTTTGTTTTTTTTGGTAACCTTAATTTATGTTTCTTAAATGAAGTAATAATTTGAGTAAGGGTTATGATTAGTAGGTTTTGTTTTTCGTTTAGGTTTTTGTTTTTGGGATTGGAGATTGAGATCAAGTAAGTTTTGAACCTTTTTCTTTCTTGCCTCTTCTAACTAAGTTTTGAATTCAAATTTCAAATCTCTAATTAGTTATACAATCTATTTATATATTAAAATTACACAAAAATTTAAGTTATTAGATGTGATTTAATAATAAAAAAAAATTAGTTGCATACATAAGATCAAAGATTTGAACTTCTTTAAGATAATGTAACAAAAAAAAAAAAGAATTACACAAATTTAAATAAAGAGATAGAAGATTTTCTTTTACATGAACTAAAATTTTACACGGTACACCTTATCAAAAGAAATATTACTTTTTTTTTTCATAATTTGGTTTTTGGATTAGCCAAAAGATATGCAGGTAAAACTACACATTCAATTGCATAAAATACCTGAATTTGAGACGATTAAGTACGCACTCATTAATNGCAGCTAAAACTACACATTCAATTGCATAAAATACCTGAATTTGAGACGATTAAGTACGCACTCATTAATTTCATCCCAAAATGGGCATTGTCTTTTGGTGCACCATTAATACGGTATTAGAGGGAACATTTATGTTGACAAGATAAGGGGTAGATTAGTAACTTCATACATTGTAGCATTGGGTTCTCCGTGGCCAACATTGTAACACTGGGTTCTCCGTGGTCAAAGAGTAAATTATGAACCAAAAAGGAAAAAAAAAAAAAGGTTGAGTTCTGTCTTAACCGTCACCAACAAACTACGGAAAACCAGTGTCACTAGTATTGAGAGGAGAGAGAGCATATTGTTTTATTTTTAAAAGGAGATGAGATGCCGCCGACATTTTGGGTGACACGTGGCATCATTAGAAGAGAACAAAACATAGCTTCATACTAAGTGATGTTGGAACTTACGCCATGTGGTGGTGTTTCCCGCGAGACAGTGTCGGCTTTGCGTAACACCGTCAGAGTTCATCGTTTAGATGATGACACGTGGCTAAGTATTTTCGAGAGTTTGCTTTTTCGTTGAGCGTGATTCCAGTGAGTGGAGCACGCTCGTCTGAACACACATGCAAACTTTTTTTTTTTTTTTTTTATATGTGTAAACTTTCCCTTCTAAGGCTTGCTGCTGTATGGTAACTGGTAAGTTGATAACGCGTGGGCCGAGTCGGTTTCGCTATTATTGCTTACCCTCCCTGACCCATATCTGATACTGATACCCCCACGCAGATGCGGAAATACGATGTCGTTGTCACCATTTCAAAAAGAAAAGAGTAACCTCCGTAATTACATTTCAAAAAGATTTAAACTTTAACAAAATAATATTTAAAATATTATTAATTATAAAATAATCATTTAATGATGAAAATTCCTAATAAAATGGTCTATCGTTATTAAATTTATTAACTATCGAGTAATAAATTAATAGTGTAACACCCGTTAAATTAGTTATGAGCCAACTAGACAAATGAAATGAACAAAAAAAATTTAAAAACTGATTAAAAAAAACTCTAAAGGCNGACAAATGAAATGAACAAAAAAAATTAAAAAACTGATTAAAAAAAACTCTAAAGGCCTGAAAAACAAACTTTCTCAAACACCAAATGCTACAAACCCAAAAAAACAGAGAAAATGGGGCTCTAAGATTACAAAATAAATGAAGCTCTTAATAAAAATCCCAATCTCTGATTTTTCTTTGACAGATCTTTCCATTTAGAACAACATAGTTTTTGTTCAGGAATTTGGGTTTTTTTTTTTTTTTNTTCAATGAATTTTTTAATTTATGTTTCCACTTCATTTGTCTTGTTCGCTCATAATTTTGCTAGTTAGGAATTTAACGTGTTACCCATGATCATCACTTTTATCAATTACTAACAAACCTCAATAATGATAGACTATTTTATTAAATTTTTTTGTAATTAATGATCTTTTAAGATTATTTTGTTAAAAGTATAATTTTTTTGAAGGATACAATGACAGTTTACTCAAAAGAAATGATACACTCTAATACCATTCTTCTTACACTGCAATTATACTTACTTAACAGAAGCATATTGTTGAAGGAACTCAACTTATATAGATAAAAACTAATTTAAGAGCTTAACTATGAAAATTATTAATTAAGGATCTCAATATGAACATATCAACAAAATAATCTTACATCACATAACTGAATGCTGATGTGAAACAAATAAATATATGTATGTCTCTCAAAAAAAAATTACATATATGGATTAAGAAAATCCTATACCATAAATATGAATTAATATTAATATAAATTACATGGTTTAATAAAAGAAAAAGAACAAATCTAATTAATCAAGTACTTAATAAAAAATAGTACTTAATAAAAATCACAGTATACCAAACACTTCAATTTTTTTCAGTCTTTTTTTGTTACTTTTTTAGTCTGTTTAGAACACAAGATTTTAATAATTGAATTGATATGAAAATCAATTCTTTAACAAAACTTATTGGAAAATTTATCAACTTAAAAATTGAATTAATTTTTAAATCATTTGTGTGTGTAATATATTATAATTTATAAATCTTATCTCTTTTGGTATATGATTTACAAATCATTTCTTTTCAAATTAAATCAATTCATTTGAAGCTAACAAAATGTTCCAAACATAATTTTTTTTTTTTTTTTATGTGAATGTTCCAAGCATACTCGAGCCTTAGGATATGTTTGGCAGGGAATAAAGGGATAAACATTAAGGAAATATCATTTACTTTTAAAAAGAGTAATAACAAGTGTAAACATTATTCTTCAATTATAAATATACTCAATAATTTAAGAAGATGAACAAAGGAAGAAGAAAGGAAAGTTGAAGGAGTGGAGGGATTGATGAAGAGAGTCCAAAATATTTTCTCCTTTATTAATTTATTTCAATTTATTTTTACAACTAAACACATTTAAAACATAATAAATTTTACTCCCCAGCCGATCATACCCTTAGAAGAAGCTATGTTTGGTCACGCAATATGGATGGCTTACCTACGGCTACTGTTGTATGGTTGAGATATTGGAAGGGGTTGGTCCTCCCTGTGGCCCTGACTCCAGAGGAAAAAATTGAAAGTCTAACAAGGGAAAATTGCTTTGTTTCAGAGGGCTCTCTTAAGCTATAATGCCAAGGCCCTTGTACATATGAACATGAAACTGTGCATTACCAGTCACCGCACCCTTCCATATACGAACTGTTGGTCAACGAACACTTACCAACCAATGCTATATGAGATCAGCTTAGCCTATTAGCCACCAAGACAAACAAACAGTAATAACAGGTTAAAGGCAACTAGGTACAAATTTCTAACATTGATTCAATTTTTTTCTGAACCAACTAAATTGACATTCCAACAAAGAAGAAGATGCTTATACATGACTTTCCTTTTTTCTTTTTACAGATGAATACAAGCATTCCACAACTATTGACACCAATGACAAATAACCTCTCATTTTTAACCACTTAAACTAAACCTTTTAAAGAGGGAGCTATAGTGGAAAACCAAGATGGTTGTCACCTAGGGCCAGAAAGCTCCATAGCTTCTACTATGAGCGAAGATTCTCCTATAAAATCTGAATATCTTTGTGGGGGGTTTTCACAAGACCGGAACCTTGGCGTCTCAATCTTCTGTGAGGCCTCCCATCTCTCAGCTAAGCCATCACCTTCCAACATCTTTAATACTTCAGACATCTTTGGACGGTGGGAAGGATTGAATTGTGTACATAACAGTGCAACCTGAACCATTTCTTCCAATTCAACTGGGTCAAAATTTCCCTTTAAATCTTTATCCACCATTTGACTTAGTCTACCATCCTGATGCAGCTTCTTAACCTGAAAGTTAGCTGCTTCACATTAGATACTAAAAAGAAAATAGTTTTCAGAATACCAACTATTCATCCATGTAAATTGGTGAATATACAATTTGTCATAGAATTTGTTACAGTTCCACATGACAACAAAGAAAAAAGATAAAACTCTGGATAAAGACCATACCCAATCAAGCATTACACCTTTCTGGTTTGTTGCTCGTCCAAAATCCAAAGCCTTATGACCTGTGATTAGCTCAAGCAGCAAGATTCCGAACCCAAACACATCAGTCTTTTCAGATGACTGACCAGTAGATAAGTATTCTGGAGCAATGTGACCAACAGTGCCACGCACAGCTGTGGTCACATGAGAATCTCTGTGATCCAGAAGCTTTGCCAAACCAAAATCCCCAACAACTGCTTCAAAGTCTTCATCCAACAAAATGTTGGCGGCTTTGACATCCCGGTGAATAATTTTAGGGTCACATTGCTCATGCAAATAAACCAACCCTCGTGCCGTACCTAATGCTATTCTTTTCCGCCTTGCCCAATCTAAAGCTGGCCGACCATGAATATGATCTGGTATAAAGTTCCAAAGCCAAGAATAATAAGTAACAATGCAAATGGTCATAAGGATTTAGGAATGTAATTAACGTTCTGAATAAAACAATTCCAAGCAGCATATGAAAATGGTAGCTCAGCAATCAAAACAAAAGCCAATGATATAACTGAAAAGAGCAAATACTGCCATAACAAATGGCATAATTCCCTTCTTTTTTTTTTTTAAGCAGAGTGGTTGACACTGAAAGGGGTCATTTGTGACATGGCAAACAGGTTTTACTCATGGAAGCCTGTGATAGCAATTCTAGATGTGTTTTAGCCTGTGAAGATAATTTGTGCAAATTGTTACATCCTAATAAAGATCACTTTAGAAAATTAAGCACAGGGTAACAAGGAATACTAGTTCGATATAACTGGTTATCCCAGAATACTACCTACATTAGTAGCCTAGTAGCTAGAAGGAAAAAGGAAGAGCCTAGCAACCCAAGCAGCAATTTGCGGCTGGCTGCTTATTAATGCACAAGTAGCAGTGGTGGTCATGGAAACAGGGAACATAAAGCATGCATCCGCAGTTATGATAGTGTATTCACCGCTGTGGCCAATTATTGCAATCCCAATTAACATGCACGGTTTTCTGGCTACAGTGCTGGTTGCAAAACAATGGCAATGTCAAGTTGGAGTGATCTTATATGACAGGTAGATGTCATGTTTTATAAAACAGTGAAAGCTGTAAATTTAGTTGCTTGGTTACTGGAGATTTAAAAAACAGAGTATAATCAACTGGGGCAACATGAAGAAAAAACTCATCACTGACAATATAAAGTCCAATGAGCTAACCTTTTAATCTAGAGGCCACACTTCCATTGGACATATATGGATAAACAAGGAGCCTTTCATTCTGAGTACTGCAAAACCCACAAAGCCTAAGAAGATTCCGATGAACAGCCAAACTTATCGTCTCAACTTCTGTCTGAAATTGAATTTCACCACCAGCAGCATTATAGTCTTTCAACCTTTTAACTGCCACGACAGACCCATCATTCAAGCACCCCTTGTAGACTATTCCAAAACCTCCCCTCCCTAGAATATTCTTCGAATTGAAATGATCTGTAGCAGCTCGGAGCTCCTTGAATGTGTACCTTCTTAAATGACCAAGGCGCACCTCTGGGTCATATTGTTCTGCAAAGTAAATTTTTTTACTGAAAATGCATCAAATCTATTGGAGCTAAAAAGGAAAATAAAAATATCTATGCATATCCAAATAAGTTCAGGGAAATATCAGAAAGAGAATGAGATTGGAGAACTGTATACTGTACAATGAAAGAGAGTAGAATTAGTAACGTATACAGGAGAATAAAATTATAATCTTATGCTGTGTTCAAAAATTAAACAAATGCTATGCCAATTCCAACTTCCAGGAGCTACAATGTCAAATCTCCCATTCCACGTTTAATTATACAGATTACATTCTCAGAAACTGACCTAACAAATTTAGTTGCTTCATGGCAAAAAGCTATAGCCAGGGAAAACAACATTTAATAACAATCATACTTCATAAAGTGTCAGCAAACAATCAAGGGAAAATGAAAACTAACAACTTTTACTCCAAAGTTTCCTAATACTGAGAAACAGAAAAATGGAACTTTAGAATAAGAAGAAAAAGGTAGAGAACACTTCAGCAAAGACTAACCATTAACATCAAAGAATATCTGTTGGTTGTGTCTATATCGCCACCAAACAAGAAAGCCAATAATAATCACGATAATAAAAGCAGCACCGAAACTTGCACCAAAAGCAACTGCCACACGATGGCTTTTTGTACCAGAGTCTGATTGTGCTAGACAAACAAAATCACAACATCCAAACACGTCATGGTACAGTTAGAGAGAAGTAAGCTGGAAGTAGAGTAACAAGATAGATGCCTATAACACCTCTTAAAGCATCTGGTGTGAAGGAAAGTGGCTCCGGCAAAACAGTGGAGCAGTTATTAGCCTTTGGACCACAAATTAAAGAATTACCCACAATCCTGGACATGCAAAGTTGATCAAGAAAATCACTATCATCATTTTATCAAAAACTTGTAGATAGAACTAAAGATTACAAGAAAAGTGAGAAGCACTTACTTGAATGTTCTTGCTGATATTCTTGGCAAGGAACCACTCAGATTGTTGTAAGAAAGGTCCCTACATGAATTTTCAACTCACAACAGTAAATATACCATTTTTTTGGAGAACCCAATACTTTAATTGTGTTCTTGAGGTTTCTTATGTAATCTGCAGATACAACAGAAAATAATGGGGTAAAGGGTAACAAGGACCTACACAAGGGTTAGACCTTCAATGTTGCCAAGAGACTCAGGGCAGGCTCCTTGAAGGCTGTTATTATTCAACCGCCTGAGATGGTCAAAAGACAATTTAAAAGCTTTTAAGAAATAAACTTTCATAACTAAACATCTAAGCAAGTATCTAGGCACAATCTCTGCAGCAGGATACCATATGTAAGATATAAATATAAACATATTTGAAACTCACAAATAATTCAGGTTCTTAAGACCTCCCAAAGAACTGGGTATCTCTCCAGTAAATGCATTATTGGAGAGATCAAGCGTCTGAAGCTTTTCCAGCTTTCCAATAGCAGAAGGAATTTGGCCAGAAATGGCATTGTTCTGCAGCAACCTACACAACAATTCAAGCATCAATACCTTCACTTTACTTCCTTATAACTCTTGGGAAGCATTAGTCCTAGTGAGCATAAGTTTGAAAAAGAAAGGAAATACCAAATCAGAACTATGCATATGCCAACCCCTACCGTGGAAAGAAAAACCCAGATATGGACAGTAAATAGTTACTTACACAGATTGCAAGTTAGTTAAGTTTCCAATCCCAGGAGATAGTGTACCGGACAAATTCTGACTAGGCAATCCCCTGATAAGAGAAAAACACTTATTTTAAAAGAAACCCAAATATCAAATGGATGAAGTTATAAGGCTCAATTTCTTTTATCAAAATCTCCAGGAACATGTTTGCCACTTTGAAAGCACTGAAAGAATAAACAACTTACAAAGCAGAAACAGAGCCATCTGTCGAACAAGTAACCATCCTCCAGCTACAAGGATCGACAGAATTAACATCCCAATTCTCCAGGACATTGTGTGGATCAATCAGGGCAGTTTTTATGGCCATCAGAGCTACAACTGTTCGAGGAAAATAAAGAGGGTAAGAAAAATGATGAAAGAAAAGAGGTACCGAAGCCTATGCCCATGGGACTGGTACAAGAGCAGCCAACCTCTCTTCCATGGTATAGGTAGCATTTACATTTTCCAGGAAAACGAAGAGATAAATATAAGTTTAAAAAATAACATTGAATCTTCCCGCTAATTGAATAGCTCAATTATTCGCCTTAAAGTGCCAATTAACAACCTTTCACAGTGAATAAAGTTTAAAAAAAAAAAGAGAGAGAGAAATTAANAGTGAATAAAGTTTTAAAAAAAAAAGAGAGAGAGAAATTAACCTTCATAGTTTATCCCAGAAGGAGAAAGGGCCGCAGAAGAAACCTTCAGCAACGCCAGAACCAGCACACCCAGTAGCCAGAATCTTGAACCACTCGTTTCCATACTCAATTGAGTTAATTCTCAGTTCAGCAACTCTGTTTTCTTTACACAACCAGCAACCACAGCTCAAAGCCACCATAATTAACAATTCTACCAGCCATTCCCACGAGAAGTTAAGCCTGCATCGCCTTATACAGAAAAAAATGTGCTCGGGGAATCAGATTCCCATAAAGCAAAGCCCACTCTTTACCAAAATAGGAACTTTACTTTCAACTTAAAAGCCCACTTAATGAGCATTAAACCAAAAGACCCAGATGCCAAAAATGCTCTCCCACTATGGAACCAGCTCGAGAGTGGAGAATTTGAATCGAACCTTGACGAATGAGCAGTGCCTGAGCTCAGAGAAGCAGCAAAAAGCAGGAAATTTTCTTGAGAATAAAGCAAACTTCAAGCCTGAAATGCTGAGATCCTTGAGATCTGAGAATGCTGGGTTTGATTTCTATATGTTTTGGACAATCCCCACAAATTCCATGTGAGTTTGTTGTTGGTTTCTAGCCTCTCTGGGTTGGTTCCCGGTGATTCCACAACCATTATCTTCTTTCTTATGCACACCCAGAGTAAAGAGCAAGAAACTCACTCACACCAAAAGAACCAAGCACACAAAGGCCAAAGCAAAATGCCAAATTCGACACAATTACAGATGCAGAATCAGTAACGAAAATTTTTGTTTAGTTTAAAAAATAAAGAACAGTGGAAATATTTATAAAAAGTCGTAATTTTAGTTTTAAAATTCAGTGATTGGACTGAAGGGATGTGTGGGATTGATCAGAGAGAACAATGGGATGTCTATGCAAAAAAGAAAAGAAAATTGCAGGTAAGTTTTTGACAGGTCACGTGGTTGGATTGTCTCGGTCTTTGTTTGCTTTTGGCTTGAAAAAGGAGGGTAACTTTTCCGGAAATTTAAAATACAGAAAGAAATTGAAACACAATCACATTCTGGTTTAAAGCTTTGAGGTGAGGGCCCACCGCGCTAAAATGCGCCAAATATTTAAATCTTAAATTGCTTAACAAAACCATTATACATAACTGTATCAAACTCGTCTTTTCTTTAGATGACATGCCACCGTCTAAATTGACACCTGTATGTAAATTTCTTTATATTTGAGTTAACAAAATCAGTAAAACTTAACTATAAACACTTTTCCGAGTATGTATATGTATAAGTGTGATATAAGATATATGTAAATAGAATGATTCATTCATATCTTATGAAGTTATAAGAAAAATCATTTTTTTGGCTTAAAATTTGAAAAAAAAAAAAACATCTATTTACATTTTTCAATAAACATTGGCATAACAAAACTCTTTTTTCTTTTTTCAAAGAGAAAATCTGTATAAAAAAGATATAAAATGTGCTTTAATGACACAAGCATATATAATATAATTAAATAATATTGAACACCAGGAGCTTTACATTAATCGCATGTGACTAACACTCTATTAGAATAACATTTTTTTATTATTTTTGTTAAAAAAAACAAAAAAAAAAAAGCTCTACATTGATCGATGGACTTTTCAAATATGCCTATGACAAGAGGTTGAACGACTAAGTCAGGTGGCAGCAGTAAGGCGTACATGGTACCATATCAGATTATCGAAAGGATGGAAGCATGCACCTAGATTTTTGAGAGAATTATCAAAATAGAAAATGAGAAGATTAAAAAATATTTTTTCAAAAACAAAAATAAAAAGTGATACTTATCTAAATAGAAAAATGATTATTGAACATCAGACAATTAGTCAAAAAATTCAATAGAGTGTTCATCGTAAGTGAGTACTAATATATAATAATAACTCATGATTATTATGTAATATTTAATGGTCTTTTTTTTTATCATTTTCACTTTTTATTTTTATTTTTGAAATAAATATTCGTTACATTTGTTTTCCCATATTCTTTGGTAATATAACAAAAGTAATACTTATTAAAAAAAGTTTTCGAACTTGAAGGAGAAGATAAATAGATACATTAATCAAGTGTTTGATATTATTTAAAAATAATTAAAATATTTGTAATATTATGTAATTATTATATTTATATTAGATAAAATAATTACATAATTTTTTAAAATTAAATGATCACATAACATTTAATATTATTTTAATTATTTTAAATGGCTCAAGCACCTCAGAATGATATTAAAATTACTATTTATTTTAGTTAACAATTACAAAATACTACACAGCAGGGAAGGAAAAAAAAAAGGGGGAGAGCTAACATACGCCACGGTGGAGGTGCGTGCCATTATGCTTCGTTGGATACCGTGAGATAGAATCTCTAAAATGCGCCAGCCGGGACATCCGCTCATGCCTTGAGCTACGTGGCAAATTTTGGAGTTACACTGTTGCGGCTTTTCTTCTCTAGCATATTTCCTCGAATTAATTAATCTATCCAAATTTTTATTAAATTTCACAAGTTATTTTTTTCTCTTTACTCTCAAATTCATGCAAAAAATTAATAATTTTTATCATTCAATAATATAAGTTCACTGACTTCCACTTAAAACAAAATTTTAGTGACTTCCAATTGATTAAAAAAATGAAAATTTAACATTAAAGAAGAGGATATATACCAAGCAGTAGCAAACATTGTTATAAATCTTTTTAGATTATAAATTATAATTATAATAAAGCGATGTTATTATTATTAGAGATTAAAATTCATTAATCACTAATCTCAAGATAAGAGAAAAACATCAATGCTATTGTTTTTAATTTTTAAAATTAGACATAAAACATAAAAAATTCTTAACAATTTTGATTTTTGGAATCCTCCATATTTCTTATACGTTTTTCATGTCCACTCATCATTCTTTAATAATTGCCACGTGACTGATCCTATGTTTCGAAAAAGTTTCTTCCATTGAATTTGCCTTATTTTGTTTCTAGTAACAACCTATTATTCCATGGAATTTGATTTGCGAACTAAAAATCTACTCAGTCTTTTTTCCTCTTCCCTTTTTTATATGGAAAAAAATTACTTGAGTCAGTTGAGTGAAAAACTAAAAAAAAAAAAATGTTTTTAATTTGATTCATTAACCACATCATCTAATAAAATAGTTATAATTTATCATAACAATAATATATATTATGGTAAAATAATCACTCTTATAGATAATAAAGTGAGAACGACTTTGTAGTTTATGCTCGAGTGTCTTAAGTTATAAATAAAAATACAAGTTTTAATTTAGATCAATTAAAAATTATATAGTAAATGAGACACAATAGATTTAGTATTCTTTTTTTTTTTTAATAATTTAACTACGATTAAGAGTTTAAATATAGAATCTATAAATTTTAAAAATAATTTTATTATCACTCGATCACAAATTATTTAGTCATACTTAGTATTATTGGTTTAACAATAATTTGCAATAAATCTTTATTCTCCTAATATTCTATAAAAAAAATATATATATAATTTGTCCATCTAATAACAAAAAATAAACTCCACAAGATGAGGTACATTATTCTCTCCCGTAAATTCTATCACTCGTTTTTAGCGAAAATTTAAACATTAATTTTTTTTTTAATATAATATCTGAATCAATAAAATCTCACGTTATAAATAGGCTTTCTTACTTACACGTGCAGTATGAAAAACCTTTCTTTTTTTCCCTTTTTGGTCTAAGATGCCACAATTTTGGTCGGGAGGAGAATGGGGATCTGCTGGCCAGCTACAATATCTTTTATACGCATCAATTGGTGTTAAAATCATGTTTACTGTATGCCAATTAACTCTTATATTGTTTACATTAGTGAGTTGATAAATTTTAAATAAATTCAATTAAATCTAAACTATATTAACTATTATAATATAAACAAATATGAATGTAATGAAGATGCATATGCCATTACTCTTAAAAAGAAAAAGAAAAGTACATTTATTAGGTTTTTTTTTTTTGTTTGCCATACAACTATTANTATTAGGTTTTTTTTTTTGTTTTTGTTTGCCATACAACTATTAGCATTACTAGTTTGGCCAACAAGTACAATTATTAGTTTACTAACCCCAGAGAGATCAATAATATAACTATACAATAGTTTATGGACCCAACTTCAAGGGTATTTTTGTCGCATTGGGAAAACCGAATATGGCCATAATGCCTAAAATGTGCAATAGTTTATAAACCCAACTCCAAGGGTATTTTTGTTGCATTGGAAAAGCTGAATATTCCCTAACCTATTATACAATTACTTTCTTTTAAATACTTAACTCCAAACCCGTGGCCCAAAATTTAAACAAGTGGAGAAGTGAATTACGATGTGTGCTAAAATTCATTGATCGCTTTGGGAATTGAAAATGAAAATTCGTGGCCGAGCATTATACTATTTATACGAGATTTAAGTGAGGATTAATTATTCGGTACTACAAATAATATTTGATAGTATATATATAATTAATTACTAAGATTATTTAGTTAATATATTTTATAAGTTTTATATATTTATTAAATAAAATAAATAATACATATTATTTTAATTATTAATTTTGTTTGTGATATAAATATTATTTATGATATCAAATAACTAACCATAAATAAATAAGTAGTAAATGGGATTGCCAATTGTCGATTGAGATTTTTCCCTCAATACATGTTTGGGTGTTCAAAAGGCATCGTTAACTTACTGGCAGGGTTTCCCTTTTAATGAAAGGCAAAATCCCATTTGTCGGATCTCAATCATTGAAACATTTGTAGGGTCTACCTCCTTTTATTTATTTTCATCATTATTTATTTTTGTTGTGAACTCACATTTATGTTTTTCCTATGTAATGTTGCTTTTTCAATAAACACAAACATTGGATTTCCAAAATCTAAGTTGGTCGGATTAGAATAAAGATCTTAGGTCACGTAACATCAACATTTTAAAATTTTCAGTAAATCACAAACTTATCTAACAAGTGGATCATTATCACTAGACAAACAAAAAAAAAAGTCACTTTAAATAAATCAGGCATTTCAATTTTAAAATTCTAAATAGAACTATCAATGGAAGAGTTAGTCAACCAACTCAATTTTTATTTTTGGGGATGAGTTGTTTATTCATATTTTTGTCATTAAATAAATAAAATTAAAAATTTTGAGTGAAAATGTAAAAAATAAAAATTTAAATATATAATCTCAACTTTTTTTTATTAAAAAAAAAAAAGCTCTAACACTTATTCACAAACTTATATTGGCATGATTTGAATTGATTTAAACCTATATTTCATATAATTTAAATTCCACCAACTCAATCAATATAGTGTATGTGATCAAAATATGTAACAATCATTTCCCCCTTTTATTTTTTGGAAAGTATGATACAAAAAGGAGAAGGATAAAATTTATTTATTCGAATGATTACTTTGTTTCCTTCCTCTCACTCATGCGCCTTCTACCAACTCAATTATTTACGAATTATTTAGTTTTTAATCTGCACATAACTTGAGTAAGAAATAGTTAATACACATCAATAATACGTGAGCTTTTAGTTTGGTGGAGTATGTTTCTAATCGTACCACTCTTTATTTATTTTATTGGTTTCAATCTATTTAATTGTAATTATAATTACTATTTATTTATAAATAAAAAAAAAATACATGCATTGTGTTACATTAATTGATACTTAGATTTATTATTCAATCATTATGTGTCATATGAATATAATTAAAATATATTATAAAATTAAAATAATATAACTTTATAATTAAAGTTATATTTTTTTCTTTTTACGAAGACATAATATGGCATATAAAATTTGAACATTTACTTAAAAATAAAACAAGAAAAAAATAAAGAAAGTAAAAGGGGTCGACAGTCGGAAAACATTGCCTCTATCTTTGCCTTTGGGTTATCCCATCCCATCATGATTAGAGGTCAAAGTCACACTTTGCAAAAAGTTATGATTGTAAAAAGCAGAGATACCTTTGTTGCCCATGGTTCTGGCCCACAGCCATGCCCCGAATTTTTTATTTATTTGAAGTAATATTAAATTTATCACAACTTTTTTCATTATATTCATCCCACACAATTCGTATCAACAAACTTACAATTTAAATTCATGTACTAAAAAAATCATCTAGATTCAAAACAAAATTATTTAAAATTCTTTATATAATTAAAAATTTAATTACTTTTATAACTTTTTTTTGAGTGATGTCATAAATATTTGTCTTGATTCCTCTGACTATTAACTTTCCCTGTGAGACAAGTCTGGGCAATTTTTTAGTACACAATATCTTTGACGAGCTTGCCTTTATGCAACTTATCCAAGTGATCATAAGAGGACAGTGGTAGGATGGGGCCCCTCTCCTCATTTCTTCCCAATCTCACCAAACCCTAGCGGAGAATACAGTGACTGACATTCATGAAAGGATATCCGTGTCTCAGTGATGTGGCTATTGGCTAAGCCTGATTTAGTGTTACCTTTTTTCCAAAGGAATAAACACCATCAATACATAATTTAGTTTTGAATTATTATAAATAATGAAATTCTAAACTCAGCCAACTAGAAGTAAGTAATGTGAGATTTATAAGGGACTTTTATTTATTAGATAAAAAAAATTAAATTTAACAAAAAAAAAAAGATAAGGAAAATAAAATTTATTTAGAAAAGAAAAAGAAAACTCCATCTCTATTATCTAGGTTGGTGATATTATTGATGAAATTCCTTTGGTCCATGATAGAGCGAATGCGATGAGAGTTTGGAGAGGTGGGCCCGGGGTTTGAAAATCATTGAAGGAAGCCTCAACTCAAGGTGGTCCAACAAGAGGCAGAGACAACTTTGGTATTGGTTCGCCATTCCATTTATAAAATGGGTATTAACTATCAAAATATCTCATTCTTTCTTTCCTTAGTTCGCCTTCTTATTCGATTCTTTCAACCAACTCATGACTCTTGGTAATTTGGTGACGCACATTTTATCGCCATGCTCTTACTCACCATTCTCATTTCTTCTACCCACTAACTACTCCACTACCTCACTACGCACTTTCTTAACTTTCCTTTGACATTCTTTGTATTTGAGTTTTTCCTAACTTCTTTCCTCCTCCTTTCTATTTTTTCTCTTTTTTTTTTTTTTTTTTGTAATCAAAAAAGTTTAAGGTAGAAGAAGGCTATTTTATTTTAAAGTCAAGATATATCACAGGTCTCAACAAGAACTTACAGTGATATTTACAAATTATCTATAAAAAAAAATTACTCACAATGGGATTCAAAACTTAAACTTTACAAATGAAGTAATTTGATGTTTACTAGCTGAACTAACCACCATTAGCTTCATCCACCTTTCTATGACAACATGTATTAACTTGTATTTAATTTATCATAGCTTAGTTTTAAAATAAAAAAATTACTACATTTTGATAATTGCTCTATTCATTTGGTTAAGAAGTCAAGCTTTCATAGGATCATATGTTCGTATGTATGCCTATTGGCATACATAATTGAAAAATCAATGAGTTTAGGATACTAGTTAGTGAATGTGTTGGTTCAAAACTGATATACACCTATACTCATTTTTGCACCAAAAATTATTCTAAGCAGATTTTTATTTNGATCATATGTTCGTATGTATGCCTATTGGCATACATAATTGAAAAATCAATGAGTTTAGGATACTAGTTAGTGAATGTGTTGGTTCAAAACTGATATATACCTATACTCATTTTTGCACCAAAAATTATTCTAAGCAGATTTTTATTTTAGATGGACTACCTTGCTAGTAAGTTATTTGTTGACTCTCTGGTCCAAAACAAGTTTTGACCCAAAGATATACTATTGTTTGAGCCCATTTCGATAACTATCCATTTTAGTTGGGCTGGGCCTATACTACATGTTCTAAAACTAATTTGTTTCATCTTCTCATAGAATGATATAGTAAAGGTTCATTATGATATTTTATTAGTATAAAAAAAAGTTATATCCATCACATAAAAAATGTTTCTTAAGATTATATATATTTTTTTTATTGAATTCATATATCTATTAAATTAAAACAATAAAATAACTCATATCGGTTGTGTATAAACATGTGATGTGGATACCACTTATTAAAGAGAAATGAATTTAATTAAATCTACAAAACGGTGTAAAGAGGACAAATGTAAATTCATTAAAATTTAAATGAATTTAATTAAATGTAAATATAGTCTTGTGTGCTGACGTAAAAGAGATGTAACTGATCTTAAAAGGAAAAGATACGGGTAGGCGGGTCCAAAAGACAATAGTGGTCCAATTGGGGTCCTATTGAGACTGTTTTATCCTTAATTCCCTATCAAAAGGAAAGGGACGCTAACGTAAAATGGAATTAAAAGAAAAAATATATTTTTTATCTGAAAAAAATAATATTAAATCCGAATGCGTGGTTATGCATAAATACCAGTTCCAGCAATATGATTTTCTTTTTCTTCTGTTGCTGCCATGGACCCCTCTCGATGCGGACGTCTCACAGTCCAAATTCTCAAAGTTGAAAAAAAAATTCCAATCCAATTTAATGAAATATTTTATTCGATTCTTTGTTGTGTTAGACATGGCATTTACCCACTCTTGTATAAAATTTTCGCATGCAAATTTAATCAAATATTTTATTCTTGGAGCAGATACACGTTTTGGGAATGGAAAATTGCCCCATCCAAAAACTCCTAATGTGATGTCAGTGAGCCGAGCTCATTTGGAATCATATTGTTGAGCATTGACGATTTTTTTTTTTTTTTTGGTAAATGAGCATTGAAGATTTTATAATAAAGTCTTTAAGTTGACATTTTATTAAGAACTTGTGAAATGGAATTTATTAAAAAAAAGAAGAAGCATAAGTTGTCTCTATTTTAAAGCTTAAATTCCAATATACTTTTATATAATATCATGTATTAGAACTTAGTTTAATTTAAGGATACTCGACAAGGCATAAATAGAATTCTAGACTTCCCATCCTCTAATATACCAACAAAACATTTAAATGTTTATGTCAATGTTTGATTTGCATCTTACTTTTGACAATACGAGCAGGATAGTTAGAAAATAGGTAGCGTATTAGCATGTCCTTTGCAGTAAGGTTTCAACTTTTGCACAATAAAGATGAAATAGTTATATTGAAAAAGGGTCTTGTTTTGCTAATGGTTCAAAAAGGGTCATGATACTTCACAAAAATAAGTCATCGTGATTTGTGAAGGTTATAGACTACTTTCCTTTCTTTTTTTTTTTTTTGCCTTAAGAAAATATACTGTCAATTTTTTACTTGAATAATATTATCCACACACTAATTCACATATCCTCGTAATAACATTATAACATAATTGGCACAGTATTAACTGGTCTACTCAAAATCTCAGACTCTTTAGAAACTCAACTAATATGAACTAGTATGAGATTAAAGTATGCAGTAAATAACTTGTGTTCCCACTTCCTCTATCGTAAATTTAACATTTTTATTCCTCATGTGGTACGCAGGAGTGTGTGTTACTGTAGAACTGGTCTCATCCAAGTCCAACCAATCACATATCTTTCACGGCGAACCTCCAATTCTCCGAAACCGCCCTCTGCAAAACCTCCATCGCTACGTCAGCGCAACTCACCACTAATCTGTGCATTCGAGTTCCATCGTTCAAAGCCACGTTCCGTACACACCCCCATTTACACTTCCCATGCTCAACCTCGCACACGATCATCTCCTCGGGCTCCGACGGATTATACATATACACGAAATCCCCCAATGAAGCCATCGCAATCGACGGCACATAACCACCCTCACCCTTCATCTTCTCCACCATCTCCTTCGGCATCTCACCCAATTCCTCGCAGCATTCCAATTCAGATTCGCCTTTGATTTCCCACAATTTTACGCTTTTGACATTCTCGGCGTCTCCCACTAGACCCGCCATGAAGAAGCGGTTGTGGATGGTTCCGGTGACGCAGAAGAACACATTCGGACCAGGACGCAGATCGTAGGGTCCGTGCCAGTTCTTGGTGTTCGGATCCAAGGAGTACGTCACGCCGGAGTTTTTATCCGTCACGTGCATCCGATGCTCGTCGACGGCGGCAGAAAGCCACGCGGAGGCCGTGGAGTACTTGAGGGTATCCGGCATGGACGCGCACGTCTCCCACGATCGGGTCTTCAAATTGTACATCTCCACCGCGAGGGGGTCGTCCTCGAAGTCGGACGTGCCACCAGCGACGACGACGCGGTGGCCCACCACGGCCACAACCGGGTCCGTTCGCCACACGCGCGGGGCGTCCACGTGGTGCCACGTGAGATGAAGCGGGTCGAAGGAGAAGGCGAACTTTGTAGGGGTGAGAGTGTAGAGCAGCGTAGAATGCGATGATCGAACGGCGGAGACGTGCTTCGTCGACGGCTCATGTATCTCGACCCACACGTGGGAGCGGGGGTCGTAAGCGTGCGTGGTTGTCACGTGCGGAGCCCTGTTGCTTTGACTGTGCACCATGAGCCATGGCTTGATGGGGTTTACATGCCCGATAGAGAAGGCTACCGCGCGGTTCCACGCCTTTGACACCTGACAAGCGGGCACAAGATCGGTCAGTGGCACGTGCGAGAGTATTGCCTCTAAGATATCTCCATGGATTGGAGCTTCAGCTTCTCTTTGTTCTTCTATGGCCATTGGGAAAGCAAAGCAAAGCTCTTTTTTTTCTGAGTGGTGTTTTGTTTCAGAGTAGAATGGGAGGGAAATGAAGGATTTGAGGGCGTTTATATAGAATAGAAAGCTTAAAATAAATTGAAAATGATAAGGGTGGTTGTGCTCCAATCCGTGAGTGACACGCTTATTATTTCTACAGTCATTGATGAGTATGGGACCTGTGTCTCAATGAGAAGGGTTTTTTCATGCCGTTTCCATATTTGATAACCACAAACGTATCCATCTCAATAGAGGTATACCATTATAGTACCCTGCATGAAACGACGGGTCACCAGACCAAACGGCGTGAAAGTTTTAATTTATTATTTGGTTACAAAATATAAAGAAGCTATCTTCAAATAGATTAATTATCCTAGAAAAATAGTTAATAACGTATCTTTTTAATTTCCATTCCTATTTCCTTTGTACTCGATTGCAGTACATGGTAATCCTTTCTAATTGGTAGCTTAGCTTAACCCGTTTTATTATCGGGCTCATGAATCCAACCAAACATTTCAAAACAGAGAGGCCCACGTTAATTAATAGAGTGTTGGTGTCATTGAACTTACACATAAAGTATTTATTTTTTTAATCTATTACGCTTTAAGATTTGTCCTATATATTATTATGTATAGAAAAAGGGTGTGTGTGCGTGATTGAATGTAAGTGTGTACATATATTTAAAAATTCATATAAATATGACTAATAAAAATAGTCTATATGTATATATTAGTTTGAGGTTCCCCAACCTTATGATTAATTGATTATTAGAATAATAAGTTGGCCAATTAGATGGCTGTGTAAAAGCGAGTGTTCATTGACAATATAAAAAAATCCCTATAATTAATTAGATTTAGATGTGATCACTAGCTATGGTGTAATGTCCACTTGCCCACATCAAAGGTTATTTTCCACTCAAGAGAGCCACTTGTGTGTCAGAAACTGGATAACAATTGTGAACTTGTATTGAACATAAGATCGCTTTTTTATGCACAAAATCAAGAAACTAGTAATGGCAAGCCATAATTGGTGAGTGGACTTTTAGTTAGAATTTGAGACTTTGAGTAGAGGTTGCATCACGAAGAAGCTAATCGGTGGGGAAATACTGATAACTATAAGAATTTTATTGACAAGAGTATATATTCTTAGTGTGACTATCTAAACTCAGATCCACAATAAATTCAAACATTCAATTACATATTTCCCTCGATCATCATTATAAATTAATCTTTCTACACCCTAGCGTCATTAATCATTTTATTTATTTATTTATTTAAAATTGGCAGTCCATTATAAAAGATAGAGAGAGAGAGAGAGAGAGATAGAAGAATAATTAATTAAAGCCAGAAGAGCTTCTAGATTTGGATTAAAGTAATAAACAGTGAAGTAATTAAGGTCTAAAGGATGATAATGATGTAGGCCAAACAACCCAAGTACCCAACAACTAACGTCTTGAGGTAAATGCGATAGGGATGAAATAAAGTAGGAAGAAAAAAAAAGAGTTTGCTTCTAGTTTCAGTCATTGAAGCACACAATTCAGCTTGAAACGGTGATGCACACTATTCTATTACGCATCAAAGTTGAAACCCATCAATTTTTCTTCTTTTTCAGCGTGCAAATCAATTTTTGGTTCTATTAACTCATCAAATCATTCAAGAGTCGAGACTAATTGGCATGGCCTCCATTAATTAATTTGGATTTGTGCATATATATCACAATTATTGTTTGGATACCTCTCTTCTCCATGTGTCTGAAATCTGAATATTCCAACCTAATTCACAACACTTGGCGTAAAATGCTAATTTTGCATACAAAGCAACCTTTAACAATATGTGTTTGAATACGCCACTCAGTACCTACTTAAGAAAGTTCCATTGATGTAGAAAATTGCAGTAAAACATAAAAACCCTTCTTCTTCCAATATCGAAGGATCATAATCTATGAACTCTGTGTTTAAACTAGACTTATAGTAAAACAAGTTTAAGTAAAGAGCATAAATAACTTGAATTTATTTTTTATTTTTTACGTAATGACATATATCTCCGGTAAATAATTTAAATAACTTAAAGTTAAGTAGATTTGAATATATTATCAAAAATGTTAAATTGAGCCCATTTGGCAACCAATACAAATATAAAAATGCAGCATATATCATTTTAGTAATTAGTGGAAGACATGATAATCAGTTCACAGTTTCACAGGTGACCTACATTCCACCAGCAACAAATATTGGTAAGACTTTTCTTTGGCTGTTGGTGCTTTTTGCAAGAAAAGGTGGCCGACTACCCACACAATAAGCCGCTGATGAGTATTATTTTATACGTCGCTAATCATTTTCACAGAATTTCCAAAAGGTCGCCAAAGCCACTCAATAAGTATTGACTTGAAAGAAAGGGAAAATCGCAAGATAATTTTTTTTTTTTTTAATGCCAAATGATACGAAGTTGATTAAAATCTAGATAGATTTAATTAAACTAAAACTATATTAAGTTGAAATTTCTTAAAAGATTGAGATTTAGATCTAAATTTTTAATTAGAATTAATTTTATTTATCTAGAATTAAAAAAAAAAAAGATGATAAATTATAGAACTCAAACGGCAATGTATGGAGTTCTTCTAGAAATTAATATGGACCGTACGTAGAGGCATGAAATGAGACAGAAGAGAAGACCTTCTAGAAATATGGAGTCCAACAATTATTTTTTATGAAATATTGTCAAGAAGACAAATCTCCTGATCGAACCACCAAAAACAATAAGGATTAATTAATGGTGCCCCCTTCCATACTCCTTATAGAACTCCAGGTATCAATACCTGGAACATGTGGTAAATTTTGGATCATGCCAAAGAGTATATTTAAAAAAATTATTTTTTTAGTATATTTTCTTATATCGTCTATTCTTGTATTTTATAAGAAATTATATGTCTTTGCATATATTAAATGACTTAATTTTTTAATATATTTACAACGACACCATATGTTGCGATCATCTTAGAGAGATAGAGGGAGAGGCTTATTGGTGTTGACATTTACCATATGTCCCCACCATCTTGGTGATACCATTTGGCTTCAAAATTAGTTAAAAAATTAAAACTACCATTTGAATTCAAGTGATTGTACCTAAGGCAGCAGCCACGAATAGCAAATAAAGGTAGAAGATAGTGGGCAGTGGGACGCTCACTAGACTCCATGCTTTAAAATTGGGGAGAAGAATTGCATTATTGAAGCTTGAGTCAGGAAAACGTGGTTTACTACTTTACTTGGCACTTATCGTCAGGTTCCGTGTTCGTTTTGGCCAATAACATGAGTAATAATGGTATAGGTATTATTTTCTATTCATGATTTTGTTTTTATTACTATGAGTTTTATTAAAGATATATTTTGAATGTTTAATTGAATTCATTTTAATTTTTTGAACAGCTTTAAATTTAACTAGGCTCTATAATGGTGAAAAAATGGGAAACAAAACACAAATNATTTTATAAGAAATTATATATTTTTGCATATATTAAATGACTTAATTTTTTAATATATTTACAACGACACCATATGTTGCTATCATCTTAGAGAGATAGAGTGAGAGACTTATTGATGTTGACATTTACCATATGTCGCCGCCATCTTGGTGATACCATTTGGCTTCAAAATTAGTTAAAAAATTAAAACTACCATTTGAATTCAAGTGATTGTACCTAAGGCAGCAGCCACGAATAGCAAATAAAGGTAGAAGATAGTGGGCAGTGGGACGCTCTCTAGACTCCATGCTTTAAAATTGGGGAGAAGAATTGCATTATTGAAGCTTGAGTCAGGAAAACGTGGTTTACTTCTTTACTTGGCACTTATCGTCAGGTTCCGTGTTCGTTTTGGCCAATAACATGAGTAATAATGGTATAGGTATTATTTTCTATTCATGATTTTGTTTTTATTACTATGAGTTTTATTAAAGATATATTTTGAATGTTTAATTGAATTCATTTTAATTTTTTGAACAGCTTTAAATTTAACTAGGCTCTATAATGGTGAAAAAATGGGAAACAAAACACAAATGATGAGACAAACATTTTCCTAATAACATTGCCCAATTTTTGTTTTTATCATTTTCTCTCTTTGAAATAAAAGTATAAATGAACCCAGTAATTTGGTCTCGGCATGAGCTCATTCATATGTTAAATGAACAAGCCTGAAATTTGTTGTAGGCTCGTTTAGTTTAATGAGCCGAGCGTGAGAACTTTAGTATTCGACTCCTGATGCTTGCGAGCCACTCATTTATCAGTAAAAAGCTAATTTTTATTATATAAATATTAATACTTATATATATATATATTTACCTTCATATGCTATGTTGTAGATTATATGTTATTTCTCATTTAGGCTGGTTTAGCTTGAATAAGCAAGTTTAATGAGCTCCAGCTTATTTATGGCTCATGTGTTTAGCTTGCATACTTAACGAGCTAATAAGAGCTGAGCTCGAGCTTTCAATTACTTAAACAAGCCGAGCTTGATCAGTTTAGTATTCGGCTTGCTCAGCTCGGCCGGTTTATACCCCTACTTTCAAACCACCTCAAGTTGTAGTTTCGAATTTGTGTTTCTCTTTTCTTTTGTCTATAAAATGAGTATAAAATTCAAGGCCCACCATATATAGAATGTTTGGGATCACCGTCTTGTTACCTGGGGTGGCTGCAGCTGCTAGAGCAACTAAGCAAGAGGTAAGCAATATCTCACAGTAAAAAGGAAAAACGAGGTAAGCGGTCTTGCTACAAGAGTGTGCCAATGGGTTTGAGCCTTTGAGGTCCACTGCCAGGCCATATAAATTTGTTGTTTTAATAATAAATTTCCAACCACCATGGGCTTAAGGCCCATAAGATGAATGGGCTTTTCAGCCCAAAAAACTATATGGGTATTCATTAGACAAGTGCTGTAGCCATTAAAGCAGAATTTGTCATCAGACCCACCCCCAAAAAAATAACAGAATTTGGAAATTTCTTTTTTTCTGGTAGTGACATCTAATGGGTTGAATTTAATATCATGGAATTTCAGAGTCCAGACCCTTCTTTGTTCCCTTGTACGTTTATGGATTATGATTTTTTTTTTTCACTTGAATTCATCAATTGATTACGTAGGAGGATTGGTGAACCTGAATGATTCCCTATGGTAACCAATTAGATACATATATAAATATATAACTAGAAGATATGGTTACTCCAGTCATCTAACCCATTCATGATGGTACAAATTTGCCTCCAGGTTCAAATAGCTTAAATAGTTAGGGCTTGGCGTGGGGTACCTCGGTTAGTGGTTTGTCTGAAATGATAATCACCACCGTCAGATTTCTTTTAACTTTTTATGACAACCGTCTAATTGTATAATAGAGAGCTGAAAATTGCTGCAAGGCTACACTATACTTTACAAGGAATTTTTTCAAGTTTCCGGAAAAGGGAAAAAACCGATTTAAATAACAAGCAAATTTTTTAGTCCCATGAAATAGCACCCAGAATTAAAGTAATAAATGAATAACATTGATCTTTTTATTATGGCAAGACAGTGCCATCAGCGTAAAGAAAAACATTCCTGGCCACTATTTTGGATGACTGGAATTGTGTAAGCCTATGCTCTAACTAACTTAATTTCTGAAATCTGGGAATGGAGAAGGAAATGAAGAATCAACAATGACTCATAGATTTGCCATGAAAATTCCTGTAAGAACAAGTATTGATCTAGGTATGGATAATTAAGCAGCTGCAGTGATGTACTGAATTGCCTCTTTGCATATGCCAGTCATAGTTGCTTCTGGCCCATAAACCTGTAAGGAGATAAAAAAAGATCAGAGGTGGTTCTTCAAAAGTATGTTCCTCATCAGGATCAGAGGGTTGGTTAATACTATCAAAAAAGCTTTCAGGGACTCAGTTATATAACCTCAATAGGGATGCCAATCTCGTCTCCAAGAGCTCGCATTTTTGCAAGACCTTTCTGGTAGTTGGGACCTCCTCTCCTCACATATATGTGCATGTTTGCTGCTTTTAGCTTGCCCTCCTGGTTTGTAATATCTCAATAATTAATTCATGCTACTACAAGCTAAGTTATATGATGGAATTGAGCAAATCTTTGACTAGGCTTACCTTCTCCTTCAATGCTCGAATTATGCCACTGAATGTAGCACCAACATCAGTAAAGTTAGCTATTCCTCCTCCAATCACAAGGGCTCTCTTTTGGCCATCAGGATTTGCAGTTGAACACTGCAAAGAAACAAAGAGATTTTTAAGGAGAGACAGGATAACTACAGTTTCAGGTGCAAAGTTAACATGCATTTCATAAGCTATCTTTACCACTCCAAGCAAGGACTACCCAACCTGTTGAATCTTTAGATTGATAAGTAGAACAAACATAAGGTGGAGATTGAATTACATACATCAATTACAACTCTAGCATACTGCAAGACTTCATCTTCCTTGGGTGCTCCACTATATTCTGCATAGTTTCCAAGCTCAGATGCATAGCCAAGATCTCCAACCTGTTTCAATAATATTATGTTTTGGTATAAGAAGTTGGTGGCATAATGATATGAGAGAACAGATATTAACTATGAGCTGGTTTTAAACTAAGAGAAACACACCGTATCAGCATAGATGACACTAGCACCTCCTCCAGCTACCATTGTCCAAATTCTGCCATGTGGGTTCAACACTGTGAACTTCAAAGATGCACTTGTCTGCAAAAATTAAATAAGTCATTTTATGGCAGTTTAACAAGTAGAGGCAATAGTAATATTGATGAGAGATCAAAATATGAGGAGCTTAATTCTTCTCAAAGATCTGCGAACCAGGTGTTAACATCACTTACAAATAACCTAAAAGGATTAAGTGTTACAGCATATCTAATTACACAAAATGAGATGTCTCTGGGAGGACTTCAGAATTAGTACAGGATCATTACTTGGAGTAAAATAAATAATTCTTAACTCTCATAAATGAGTAAAACACACACATGTAAATGAATTGAATACAATTGCAGATACAGGTCAAAGGCATATTTGCACACCTTTTCATCCAATCCATGAATGTAACTCTCTGAGGCACTCATAACCCTTCCAAATGGCAATGGAAATTCAATGTCTCCCCATCTACAAAAATAAAACTTTGTAAGAGAAGGTTTAAGGTACAAAATGATAATAAAGAATCTTAACTGCAAAATATTGTTCAGTTTTACAAGATGAATGCAATTAATAGTATTCATCCTTGAAAATAAGAGTTGATGTCTGTTAAAGGGAAGGAACTCACTTCTTGAAGTTCTTGAAAGCAGCAGTGTCATCTAGCTCGCCTCTCATATCCAAAGGATAAGGCTTTCTATCAACCAATGTGAAAGGATTCATCTCTAGGAAAGTGAAATCCAGGTCTAACACATGAACGAAGGTAAGGTTAAAATTCAAATTTTACTGCCAATATACTTGTCTGCACAAGGCCATCTACGGCAAGGTAAATATATCTTAATATACCTTGAAATAGATTGAAAATCACCTTGAGAAACTCCTCAATTTCTCCTTTAATCTGCAAGCACAAAATAGATTGCTTACTAATAATAAAATTCAATGACCCAAAAATAAAAAACATTGATGTTAGATCACATGGTCCCATTGATTGCAACAAGAATCAGAGTAATAAACAGAAATACAAAAAAAGAAAAAAGTAATAAAGCTGATCTGTTCATAAAATAGCAAATTATTAAGTAAACCAAATATACCTCCAAGGGAAGGGTTGCAACAAGTGGGGCAATACTTTCTGATGTAAGAGACACTCCAGTTGGAACAAATACAGTTTTAACCTGAAATATAAACAAGCATTTTGTAGCTTACAGTATCAGAACTTACATTGAGTAACTAATTTCTAAGATGAAAGATCCATATGGAAGTACCTTATCCCAGTTTTCTTCAATTTCAATTCCTCCGCATTCAGAAAAGCTTAAACTGTTCCCAAGTCTCTCGGAGACAATGTTAAGGTAAAACTCTTCATTGTGTGGGATGAAAGGTTCAACAATGAAAGTTGTTATAGGTCCTTTGCATCCACCCATCTCAACCTATTTATTAGACAAAGATATGACAAAACTTCAAGGGCATAAACAGAAGTATCAAAAGAATGAAAAACGCAAAAAGGGAAACTTGTGTGCCAAAAGAAGAGAGAGGGGGGAACACCTCTTTGCCGAGACGCTCTTTCACAAAAGAAGCAACTTGTGCCAAATCCAAATTTAAGGCAACCAAACCACTTTTGCCACGCTTTCCAAATAACATGTCAGGTTTCACAACCAATTTTGAAGATGAAAGCCAAGGTTCCTTTTCTGCCAGCTCATTGAAATCGGTGGATTCTGTAACCTAAGGCATAAAACACGGAACAAATTCATTATTCAAGTTTGGTATGCTTGCTGCACTAATGTCTATGATTATGAAGATTATTGATTTCACATTTTTCACTGTTATAAGCATCATGGAATAACATAGCACAATAAAGGACACTCAAATTTTATATTGAAGTGAGACTTTCAAGCACTTTCTTGATTAGGTTAAGTAATTTAATCACAAGATGTTCTGAACAGATCTTTACACATGCAAACTTATACATAACATGCACGTCATAACAATCATGTTTAGACTTACTCATCCAGGGGAAGAAAGCAAAAATAATTATATAGACTATAATAAGGCATTAAAATCCATAGTGAAGTGATTGATAGACAAGAAAGACTTGTTGGAAGTTCAATCACTTAATGCAGCCAAAAAGTTTTACTTTTTATCTTGATCTAAGACAAATTACATGGTGTTTCGAGTTTACATTGGATCCAAATAAATATGGGTTCCTATTTTTAAACAGAAACTAACAATCTCAAGCATAATTTCAAAATCAGCTTCCAACTCAGTTACAGAGCCAATCATACTGATAGATAAAACCATACAACTTTAAGCACAAGAACTACCGAAGGAAATGAAGTAAAGGACAAGCCTTCATATACTTACTTGTGCAGACTTGATTGGCAACTCCTTGCCAGAGAGTCTCTTAAAGTGCTCCTTCAACAATCTCTTGGAATCATACTCTCTGATTTTCTTGCGGGCCATTTCTTCTTAACCTGTTTCATGAACCGAAAACCCTGATCAATCAATCAATCAAGATTTCACGATATCGGATCTAACCCACCAAAAAGCCCGGGCAAGACAAGAATTCCAACTAAATGTGCTATAATTTCACAAACAACATCACATTTAACTCCATAGGAGAAAACCCAACTCAAATTATCTCAAAAAACTTCAAAATTCCAACCAAAATCTAAAATGTAAGATTCAGTAAATTGCAGCTACCCAAGTGAAATAGAAAAGAAGAGCAGCCCAAACACAAAATAGCAAAATCAAATGAGGAAATGGAGCAAATTGGAGATCTGGAAATGGCGGCCAGAGGAATGCAATTACCGTTAGAAGGGAAATGAAACGGAAGGAAGCTGAGGCAGGTAGGTGGGTAGATCTATCGGACGCAGAGCTGAATAATTTGAGACTTTGGCTGCTCTATTTATAGCTACCAAGTTTGAATTTTGGAATAATAAAATGAGAGGTAGGTGTGGGTGCTGAAATGAGAATAATAATAATTTAGCGGGAATTTGAAGGACAAATTCTGAAATACCATCTGGACAAAAATAAAAAATTAGATGCAAACCCTCAACAACACATGCTGTACCTACCAACTTCTACTTGGACGAACGATTCTACCACGACCTTTTTTTTTGGCATGTTTCCGTTCGTAAGTTGAAACTGCAGCGCAGTTTTGTTGTTGGTCCAATGGTTTGGTTTGGTACATGGCAGGCTACGGGAAGTGATGACGCGGTATCACCGTAGATCATTGAAGCCCTTACCCATCATGTCATGATTTAATTAAGGTGGTTTTTTATATTATTTTGTATGTGAATAATATGTATATAAATTAATTATTTTTAAATTTGTTTAAAAAAATAAGATAAATTATATTTATATATAGTAAAATATACAAATTACGTATGTTTGCTACATTAGTATAATATGATATATTCATATAGTATTATAGAATTTTTGTTTAATTAATTGAGTTTGAGATTTTATGTAATATGGTTTTTGATTTTAGTTGAAAAAACAAAAGGAAGAAAGAAAGAGTGCTTGGACAATCTTACCAAAGAGAAGAAGAGTTTCGGAGAATTGACAGGAGCAGTAGGAAAATTGCCCATATATTGCGTAAAGAAGTCATTAATTTGATTTAATTGAGTTTAAGAATAGTATTTTCTTTTGATAAGAAGATTAGTAACTTTTTAGAAGTATAATAGTAGATGCTAGGATGCATAATGTTTTTGTCTGTTTTTTTTTTTTTTTTTTTTTTTTTTTTTTTNTGTTTTTAGAAGTTGTTTGGAATTTTCTTTTTCAAATAACAAAAAGTGCCGAAATTTTTTTAAATAATATTTTTTATTATAAATTTTATTAGTAACTTTTTGAAACAATTTTTAGAAAGCTAACCTTACTTGGAATAGTTCAAATAGCCTTTGCCTTCAACTCTTCATAACCCAAATAACATGGGTGATCCTTTTTTTTTTGGTACTATAACATGGGTAATTCTTATATATATAGAAGCTTCGAATTCAAAAAAACCTCTTCTAATTATCACTGATTTTTTTTAAATAAACATATTATGGATTTTATTTGCAAACGTTTATTAGAAACATTAATACTTTTTGTGACGTTGCGTAAATTATAAATTACTATTCTCTTTCCTTTATAATAATAAAAAAAAAGGATAGGAAAGTTGGTCAGATACTGCAATTTGAGAATCTCTTAATTAAATCAGCCTCGTGTAAAATGAGATGTGACATCTATATAAAATTTCATTAGAATAAAACTTGATTGCATCTAATGCAGTGTCCCAATTTAAATTAATTTGTGATTATGTTTCGAGCATACGAAAATAAATTAGGCCAAGTCTACAATACCCATTCATAAAAATGGGCATTGGTGCAAAGACTATTTAATTACCATTCAATCATCCACTTGACTTAATGAATGACTGTGATGATTTGACCGGTAACTTAGAGATTTGGTCTTTCTAATAATAACATAATACCTTAATATTTTTATTAAATTATAAATTGACCCCATTTTTATTACACATACTCGCAGACACTAAACACCAAATGTTAACATAGTTATCTGCAAAAAGCTTCGTTCCTTCACATTTATCCCAAAACTTAAAAAGGGAAAACCAAGTCTCGCATCTTTACACACTCTTCTCTGTAGTCTAGTGGTTCAAGAGAAGGAAAAAAAAGGAGAGCTTCTAAATCCGAGAAGGGATTCATATATACAATAGCATCAGCACACCTTCTATACAGATACTACATAGTTTTTTCCTTTTCCAACTTTAAAAAAGGTTCAAGATTTAGATCACCCTATTGCCATGCTCTCTCCTGCAATGCTGAACCATGGGTGCCATGTCAAAAGAAACCCATTAAGAATTTGTTTAGCTACTCAGAAAACAGAGGAAAATTTATGAATTTACATGTAATACGATTGGAAAAAGCTCTAATTAAAGAAAAATCTCCCAACCAGAGNCACCAAAAAAAAAAAAAAAAAAAAAAAAGTAAACTGTAAAAGAAAATATGCATGTAACAGAAGAAAATTACCCAAAAAACTATTTGGTTGCAAAGAAAATAGATGAGATTCTATGTCTCAAATACACTTTCTCTTCATCCCGGAACAGGGTAATCTTAGATTACAGAAAATCAACTTACTCAAAAAATAAAAGCACAAACTTCCATCAAAATGCATGAAAAAGAACATAACAGAGCAAGGATTTTCATAAACAGTAACACTTACTCAAAACTTGCTCTGCTAAGAACCTTCTAGAAACGTCTCTAGAGAGCATTTAGGTACAAGGCTGAGCCAAACTTCGGGTCTAGTACTGTTGATGATTTCGTTCCCGACAAGGAGGTAACGGATTAAGGTTTTCGGAGAACCCCAAAGTCCGTTTCCAGCCATTCCTAGAGAGAGGAGAGAGAGAGAGAAATAAGAAGGTGGTGTATGTTTTTGGGCAGTGGGAAACAAACGTAAATACATAAATTTTTTTGGATCAAAATATAATTAATTATTTATAGTTAATATTAAGTCATCGAATCTAAAGCGTACATGTGGCTTAATCTCAATTATTTATTACCCTTTGCACCGGTGCGAATTTTCATCAATGAGTATTGTAGACTTGGCCAATAAATTATATATAACCAGAAGATTACATTTTGAACATGCAGAGCCTTAAATCTAAATTCATATTGTGTTTAACATGTCTACTGATCCAAGTATAATTAAATATATCTAAAAGATAAACTAAAAAATTATGTGATTAATAGTAGTGCCATACAACCATTCGATACAACAAATAAATGTTGAAATTTTTGTATTTAATTTTTCAATAAAAACATATGATTTTGACAACTTCAAATTAATCATGTACAATGTAAGTAATGTTTCCTCTTTTTTCCTTTTAAATAATTTTGATTGGAAAACTATGGCTGAGGAAGTGTCTTCCTTACTCAGCAAAGTATAAGCAACCACTAGAAGGTACCCAATGTTGATCAACCGTGGTCGCAATCTTATTGCTTCTTTTATATGCGTTTGTAGTTGGGTACTTGGATCCGATCTAACTGCTGGTTGTTAAACAATCATGATTTTCATCATATCGCACATAAGCACTATCAAAAAATTAATACTAATAACGACGATGCCTATGCCTATGTTGAGGTCAGGTCTAACAAACTTCATGTCTTATCTGCATAGTAACACAAGTGAATTATGAGTCGGGTTTGAATACTCAGACTCTAAATATCAAGTTAGGTTAATATTGAGTAGGTAGAATAATAAAGGCTTAATTACAATTTTGGTCCCCCTATTTTAATCACTTGAACGTTTTGGTCCTCCTTCTTTAAAAATGAACTATTGAGTCTCTCTATATTCATAAAATGTACAAGTTTAGTCCATTTATCTTTAAGTCAAAATTCTTATGTTTATTTCAAGGTGTAAAGTTCTCTGATTCATAATCTCACCGTTCAGATTGAAGAGCTACGTCTTGTGAATCTTCCCATTAAATTTCAGCTCGATCCAACGGTGAATAAACCTAAATTTTTAGTTAGATGAAAATTTATGATTTTGGTATTTTGTATTGAGTTTCATCGTTAGATTGAGCTCAAATTTAGTGAGGAGGTTCACAAGATGTAGCCCTTCAATCTGAACGGTGGAATTATGAATCAGAGAACTTTACACCTTGAAATAAATCTAAGAATTTTGACTTAAAGATAAATGGACTAAACTTGTACATTTTATGAATATAAAGGGACTCAATAGTTCATTTTTAAATAAGGGGGACCAAAACGTTCAAGTGATTAAAATAGAGGGACCAAAATTATAATTAAACCAATAATAAATGAAAGGAGTCTAAAAAAAGTGATAATACTTGTGAGAAAAACATTATTTATTAAGACATTGAAGATATTTTGATAATTTGAGTAATTGAGCCAAAATGAGCCACAGGTAATTTGGGCCTTGATAATAGATATAGACAAAAAATAATAATATTAATATATAACAATTTATCATTAGTGTATTGGTCTTCGTCAAAATTTCTGTCAACATTAATGTTTTAAGAATGTGAAGAAAAATAAAAATAAGAAAAAGGTGAGCTTTGAATTTGATGTTAGTTGATATCACGAACAACTATATAGGAGGATAGATAATCCCTAGTAATTTAGCTCATATATAGAAACCATCTTTTTTTTTTTTTCCTTGAATGAGATAGCAACCATATTCATAACCCATTATTATTACTGGTATCCTGCAATTGTGATGGTTGTGCGAGATGAAAATAATTTTACATAACTCTATTGAATTCTCACAAACTTTGTGTTGAAGGCCAAGATGAATTAGAGCAGGGCATGACTTACTAGTTTGATTTTGGAAAATTCGTACCTACCTACCTCGAGTCAGAGTAAGTTTGCTCACTCACCAGTCACCACAAAGCCAAAGCTAAGAGTTGGTTGGTGAATTAGCGCTGCCATCTCTTTTTTGACTTAGTTTAGCAAATAGCCCCCATTCTATTTCACACTTCTTTGCCGAATTTCAAATATTTGGATAAGATAAAACATTGTTCAACTCAAACAATTTTATTATATCACTAGTTGTAACTCGTGCAACTTACAGATAATTATTTAAATAAAAAAATTAAACTCATAAAAAGAAATAAAAGAAATAAAAAAAAATAGCATAAAAGAAAGAATAAGTACAATTGTTATTGATAACTTTACTCACACAAAAAAAAATTATTTTAAATTTATATAGTGGTTATTAATTATTTAAAATTATATTTTTTTTGACATGATTTAATATTATAAATTTAAAATTAAACAAAAATCATTACTCACTAGTCCGAACTTTCAACAGTTTTTTTTAGTAGCTAAGCATGTATTCTTTTTTTGAAGCATGCATTTTAATATTTTATTTTTTAAAATTTTGACTGCAATTTTGGGTTTGTTAAATATGTAATTGTTCTTGTATTACTTGGGTTTGAAAAGCCCACACATTATGAAATATTTATGCTCTCAAGTCTCATGTTACTTTGTAACTATTCTCTATTTTGGCGTAAATAATAATTATGTAATGAGAGATAATTTTTCTACCTCAAATTTCTCATTTTAAATGAAAGTAAATTTATAAAATTTATTTAGAAAAGTAAATTAAAAATTATAATTCCTAAAATAATGAAAATTGAGAATTTACAAATTGAATCAAAGTACTACTCTTGCTTCTTGGTTTACCTCCTCTTTGACATGAACAAGAGTATGTGTTGGGTAGATAATTGGTTTGTTTGGTACGTAATTAAGAACACTAGCTCGCCTAACACGTGCAAATATTTTAAAGCAGACAGTGTCCACTCTAATCTAATAAAATCTAAATTTATAACATGAACAGAGGTAGTGCCGCATAGAATACAACAGGGGAAATCTATTGAAGAAAGAAAGGTCTTTGGCGGACAAACAAAAAAATCAGGTTTAGAAGACAAAATTGTCCAGAAATTAAAAAAAAATAAAATTGTATATATACCCAATACCAATGTCTTATTACTTAAATTACTAAAATACCCTCTATGCCTCTATAAATATGACTTTTCAAACATGTATTATCACTTTTTAGACTCTCTTTATTTATTACTTAATCTACTCAAGATCGACTTAACTTAATTTTTAGAGTTTAAGTATTTTTAACCAGGTCATTCGCTCAATCAGCCGACCTACCAATATTTGATCTAACCTCAACACAAACATCGTCATAAATGAAGAAAATAAAGCGAACAAGTAAGAAATATGTACATAAGGAACACAATCGCTTCTTAGAAATGGTTCCTCCTAGTTCTACATTCATCTCAATGCTGCAGCTACGATTTTCATGTGTCAATTTCAGAAGAAACTCGTTACTTAATTACTTAGTTTATTATGCCTAAAAATATCACTATGTCTAATTTTTTTTTCCTTGGTAGTACACTATCTAGACTTCGAGGCCTTCACATGCTGCTATTGCTTATGTAACTATTTTTGAAAGAAGGTTTTTTTTAGATACTTTTAGTATTTATGTAGTATATTACATAAAAATAGTGAATATGTGAATGACATGTGTATAAGTTAATTATTTTTAAGTTTATTTGAAAAAATAAGATAAATTTTATTTATATATAATAAAATATAAAAATTACGTATACTTATTACGTCAGTGTAATATGGTATACTCATGTAATATCATAAAATCTCCGTTTTTAAAATAGTGAGAAATAAAGAATGAGGACTCTGTTTGTCAAATCATCAAGGCAATAGTTATAAAATTTCTGCAGATCAATTGCAAAAGAGGTCCATAATTCATTAACAGAAACCCCACTAATGCAATTAGCCATACCTTGCTTACTAATCGTACAATCATTCTCAGAATTGTTTCATCTTAAACTTTTTTTTTATTTTTTTAAATAAGAAGTGGGAAGCTCTGTTCTTAAAATCAATTAATGTATAACAATAAAGTAGAAGAGAGATTAAATGATTTATAATCGAGTATTATTGAGATTATCCATAAAATTTATAAATTTTATGTTCAAATATAAAATTATAGTAAAAAATATTAAAAAATATTAAAGAGTCTATTAACATAAAAAAAATACAATTATGTGAAAGGCTATTTATTTATTTATTTAGCCCATAGAATATGATCCCTCAATATGTACAATACTATAGCGAATAGCTAATTTGATTAAAGTATAAACCTAATGTTCAGTGTTCACCTCTATTCACCCATTTTGAAAAAAAAAAAAAAACCAACAACGTCAAGAGAATAAACTAGGGAGAAGGGGGAATGGCCCAAAAAGAAAAAAACCAAAAAGCAAGAGAACAAAGATGCCAAACGACACCCAATCATGCCGTTTGGTATAGAATTCGAAACGCCCCGACCATCTTTTACACGACAGATCTGCAGATCGGAGACCTTCGTTCTCTAACAAAGTCTGAGCTATCTCCTCCACTCTGTCGCCGCTGTCTCATTGGACCGCCGTCGACGACCAGTCGGTAAATTCAGATTTCCTTTCTGTTTCATTTCTCTGCCTCTTTCTCTCTGGTCACAGAGGTGGAGTCTCTCTCCAATCTCTCGGCTTCTCACTCTCTCCACAGAGATGAGTCTGCGTGAGTGTTCAGCGCAATTTCGAAATGCCTGACACTTTGGAGGTCGATATCCAAACCAGACATATAAATTACGCTCTCGTTGAAATTATAAATTTCGAATTTCGTAGGACCAATGGATGAATTTGAGCAATGGAAGGAACAATTAGCTCACTGGTGGCGTCTGGGGTTGGAGTATCTTCATCAGGTTCCCCCTACTCAGCTCTACGCTGCTGTTGCTGTTTTGGTCTTTACGACCTTGCTACTTCTATCAAGTAAGTCGTCACATTGTTATATTCATACCTTATTTCCTGTTCATTTTTTGTATAGGTCATGTAATTTGGGGGTTTTTGTATGGTTGGCTTCAGGTTTGTTGTTGCTCATTTTGATTTTATTCAGATAATTTGTTAATAGTTTTGTTCTGCTTTATGTTTAGTTCGGTTGTTCAAACGTGCAAAGTCTAATACCATTGTGTTGACGGGGCTTACTGGAAGTGGAAAAACTGTTCTATTCTATCAAGTAAGCTTCAATTTTATTCTTGGTTTCGTACTTATAATAATATTAACTGCTCAATTCAGTGTAGTAGGTTAGTGCACTTGCTTGGGATTACATTTTCTTTTCACTTATTCTTCATGGGTCGAAATTTTTCTTAAGTTCATATTCATTGTATGCGGCTATATGTCTATTCCTATTTGGCATTTATTCGTGAATGATGTTTAATGGGTATGGCTAAGCTATAGGCAAGAGCGCTTGAAAGAAACACCAGCTACTCTCTGTTAAAGCCCGAATATATGTCATGGCATCCTGTTGTTTAAAGGGGGTGACCAGAAGATAATTATGGTTTATGAATAGATAAATTCTTAGGTATGACACTTTGAGAGTTTAGGTCGTTGCTGTTTAGTTTTAGCATGCACAACCTTGATTGTTAATTGTAAATATGATTAGACCAAATATTGCGTCTGCAACAACTGAAGAGTCATGGTTAGGTGGATGTTGAAAAATTGAAAACATCTTAATCTTATTAGATTTTTAGGTGCCATTAAATGGTTAGATATAATTTGTCTTCTGGGGAAGTATACGATTTCATTCTATTCACTCATTTAGTTTATCATCTCTTTTCAAGTTTGAGATTAATTGATTGCCTTTCACCTCTCATATAAAGATACACATAAGTAAACTGTCAAGAATCTGCATTTTCCTCATAATGTTTATGACATACTTTTTTCCTAATGTCAGCTTAAGGATGGATCTTCCCATCAGGGTACTGTTACATCAATGGAACCTAATGAGGGCACTTTTGTTCTTCATTCTGAAACGACAAAGGTAATGTTTGGCCTCTTGCATCAAATATGCATGAACAAACACATTTGAACATTGCATAATTTTGCTTATCATTCCCCATAAAAAGGGTCCTTTACCTCCTTTTCCCTCTCCCCCCCCCCCCCCTCCTCCGCGGTCTTATGTTGGAATGTCAAATTAGTTGAACTTATCCCTATCTTATTTTTTCTTAATTGTTTGTTTGTTGAATGTTGATGGAATACTCACACTGGAACAAACCTGGCTCATGTTACTTTGACAGAAAGGCAAGATCAAACCTGTTCATGTTGTTGATGTTCCTGGGCATTCTCGTCTTCGACCCAAACTGGATGAGTACTTGCCTCAAGCAGCTGGCATAGTTTTTGTGGTTGATGCTTTGGAATTCTTACCTAACTGCCGTGCTGCTTCAGAGTAAATACCTCATGCCTCCTAAGTCCTCATTCTACATTGTGTATTATGTTTTCCTACATTTGGTTGTTGCTACACTAGCATCATTTTAAGAAGTGTTTTACCCTTTTTTGGTCATATTAGTGGTGAACCAGTGATAAGCTATTGGCAGCAAAAACAAAATAACTAACCCTTTTCCCTCGATTGCTGGGGAAGAAGGGTATTGGTATCAGCGTCCACCAGAAGTCTAATACGTTCTTGCTTTATTTTTTGAAAGGTACCTGTATGATATTTTGACGAAGGGAAGTGTTGTGAGGAAGAAGATCCCACTGCTTATTCTCTGTAACAAAACAGACAAAGTCACTGCTCATACCAAGGAGTTTATCCGCAGACAGTTGGAGAAGGAAATGTATGCTTTCAAGTCCCAAAATCTCTCATCTCTATGTATTTGATCTTTCATCAATATCTTTATTATTGCATATTATCATAAGCTGTTGATGTTTAATACAGCTATCTCATGCACTTTTTCCTTCACAGTAAACCTCCCTTACCCCAAGTTGTAGTAGATGGAATTTTTTTTGTTCTCGTGGAAGAGAGGGCAAAGGATTTTGCTTCGTTGTTTCATAGACATTCAAGTGCTTTCAATCTTTCTAGCTTCTTCCACAAAATTATTTACTTACACTCTGAATAACCGACTGATTTGTAAATGTATGTAGATTTTAGTCAACGTGTGATGTGTATTCTTTTTATCTGTCAATTCTATTTTTGACCTTTACAGTGATAAATTACGGGCATCAAGAAGTGCAATATCAGATGCTGACATTGCGAATGAGTTCACCCTTGGAGTACCTGGAGAACCATTTTCTTTTTCCCAGTGCAACAACAAAGTTACAACCGCTGAAGCTTCTGGTTTGACTGGGGAGATATCACAGTTGGAACAGTTTATCAGAGAAAACGTACAGACCTAGCTGGAGATCATGTATGATCTTTCAGATCTTTATTGAACTTGTTATGGAAGCTGGCTTGGCTTTTTCCTTTAGTTGTTCTTAGAACTCAAAGAAGCCTGTGTCAGTTCTTTTTTTGAAATTGGCAAAAGAGAAGGGAAGGGGGAAAATAGAGGAGCTTGAAAATAGGCTGGTAAAGAAGTAGGGATCTCTATGTGGGGATTAATGAGGATCTAGATTATGGAACTCCTGGTGTATGGTGGATTACATTGATTCAACTGATTGCATCACTACCTGCATTTGGATTATTTCTCAAGTATCAACTCAGGATTTTTGGGCATGTAACATCTCATTTAACAGCGCCATGGCAAGGGTTCCAACCACTTGTGTGGATGGCCCAAAAGTTAGAAAAAAAGAAAAAAACTGGTGTGGTGGTTCTATATTTCATCCTTTTATCATGATTTTCCTATTGACTACAACCATTTGCCATATAATTAACTCTTGCAGCATTGCCCTTTGTAGCCTTGCATTCATTTTGCATATAAAAAGGAAATTTACTTTAAAAAAAATGATAGGACTTAGGAGTGCTATAAGCCTATAATAGGTAAAATTGAGAATGACAAAAGAATTTTTTTTTCGTACAGTAATTTTTGATCTTTTGTTGTTTTGATTTGTTTAATATGAAAGAGCCTCACTAGAAACAGTTATACGTTTGGAGAGAGGCAAAAGACGAAAAGAACAAAATTTAATAATTATTTAATGAAAACCTTTCACCGCTGCTATTTAACTTAGTGGTAATATAATGACAGAAATGAAGTAAAGGAATGAAATACGTAAGCAGAAAAATCTCTGTATATAATCTACCACATGAGATGTAATTTACTTTTCCAAATGATATCAGATTGGGAAAAAAACACGAAGCATTTACAAAAGTATAAGACATCATAATCATGAAGTCTATCGGACCACTTTTATTAATTCAATCATAACACTTAAATATAAACTCCTAACCCCAGAATTGCCCCCACAGAAAAAATGGCACACTCCTCTAGAGTCTAAACACATTCTTTTCTTTCCTTTTTTTTTTGGGCAGCTAGTATTAACAATTCTGTTCTTCAACATGCTGCTAGGATATGGGTTGCCTGGTGACGTGATTAAAATTGTAGAATGTGTTATCACCGTACAAACTGACAGGACTCTGGAAATGATCTTGAAAACCACAAATGCTTCAACCTCACTATTAAAGCAAAGATGCCATAGCATGGAATATGCAGCAAACCCACAGCTACGTACCTAAAAGTCCATCGTGACAAGAGATATATAAGATCATTTGAACAAGCACACTCATTTTACTATGATTCATCTCATATCCAATTGCCGCAATTAGTAACAGTTAAAAAAAACATGCAATATCAGCAAATTACCATAAGGGCGCATAAGGGGATGACAAGTCAAGGAAAGGGTAAGGCCACCTGGAACAAAAGTTAGCAAATTATATACAGTGACATAATCTTGTTGATCAAATAGATATAACCTAAGAAGTGATGCAGAGTTTTACCATAAACTAACAAAAACATGGATGATCCACTGAAAGATAACAAATATAGCCGTCCACAAGACAAAATATGCAAACCGAAATAGTGGGAACCTCTGCACATGTTAACAGGAAATAGTTATAAGTTTGGGCTTTGTAATCAAGGAAAATCTAAACCATTGAAAACCAAACTCACCAAGCAATTCAATGACGTGTCACCAAGGAGGAAAACAGCGTTAATGGAGTGCATACAAAAAATTAACTGCGATTGAAAATTGCACACATTTTCAGATGAAAAAAAAAATATATATATATATATCTTAGGGTAGCGAAAGAATCAACCTATTTATGAAGAGTGATGTAATACATATACATATACATACACATTCACCTTTCCTCGGCCTGATTTGCTTGATCATAAATAAGATTGTTTCAGACAAAGACATCGCGGACCACATGCTTCATGTGGTAGTCGACGTTTAGAAGATGATGGAAAGCACCAAAATTATGCTTTGATGTAGATTGCATTTTCGAAATGAATCTCACAAAAATAAAAGACAATGTAATATGAAAGCAAAATTCAAGCACTGCTCTCCCAAATTTAAGAAAAATTCAGTTGCTTTAATGGATGAGTTGCAATGTGGTGAGGAAACCCAGTACTAACTTTGATATTCCATGTAATTGTCCAAATTAATTTTGATTTCACTACTACAAAGGTCAAACCCCTTCCATTTATAATGTTTTCTTTATACTAAACATGAAACTTCTCTCCTAAAAGATAAATGATCAGCCAGGAAAAATATTAATTGTACTTACATAATCCAGACTGTAATCTTTAGCTGTCAGAAATGGATATATGATGAGCCAGAATACACAGTCAGTGAGCACCACGGCACCTGCACACATCTATATATTTGAAAGAAAATGGTAAAAGAAAATCAATAGCTTGTCTTTGAAATTTGATATAAAATATCTGACATTGTCTAAATGCAGTTAATTACACAATGAAAAACCAAAATGCATTACATATAATTCAGTGTTTAATCAATAATTGGAAAGTGCGCAAGAAGCATAAAAAGACATCTTAGGAACACATGACTGTAAGGTAGAGACGATGCCAGTTAAGGATTGTGACTATCTAAAATGTCTAAACGAAGTTTCTCAAATTCGTTTTCCAACCAAGAAGGCCTGAATAGATATCTGCTAGTATTGTTGTGATTAACTGTGGACACAGAAACATGCTTGTAAGGCACCTAGGAAAAGCCATCAAGGATAAAGTTATCTAGCGTCCCACTTTTTCAATGGTATGAAGCATGGTAGCCTTCCATCTCAAACTTTTCCCTGCTAATCATTTAGCAACCATTAAGTATCCTAAATCACTTCCTAATTCACATACTTTTCTCTGCTTCAAAACTGCTCCTTTCAACCGTATCCAATTGTTTCTTTTACAAAGAAAATATTGAACAAGAAGAGAGTTACATGTCTTGACCACACAAAAGTTGTTAAGGGATAAATATATGGGCATATTAGCTGCTGTCATAGATAAAATACAGCTTGGACACTGGACTAATTGAAAATAAACATCTCATTTATCAAAAATCTATAGCAACTAAAACCAGGAAATGCTACCTGAAAAATTATTTGAAAAGTATAACCCCATACACCAGCAGTTTTCCGAGCATACGGTTCCCCATGGGCATCTGAACTCTTGGGCAGGTTAGGTATATCTACACTCCCGCCAAGAACAGGAGCTACATAAGTCCCCTGTTCTGCATCTAAATGAGCACGGTTGGTCATGTCGCCCTCCAATTTATAGTGATGTATGAAACATCCATATATGGAAAAAGATGATCCAAACTGCCAGTGAAATTAAGAGCTTAAGTAACTTAGAGATGATATGAACTAAATACATAAAAAAGGGTAGGTTCGATTATTTTCTCTCAGGATCTGAACCTGTAAGTTGTACTAAACATGTTATAATTTAAGTAGTCCAAACTCTAACGAACAAAACTTAATAAATACTGTATCATCCTACGAGTTTTTACTACAATATAATAAAGAATCGGCAGAAGAGTTACAGATGTCAAGTGTTTACCCCAAAGTAAATAGTGACCAAAGTAAAGGTCCACCTGTTAAGCACAAGAAAGAAGCATAATTAGGCCATCAGCATATTTATAATCAGGCGAGCTTGTTATGAAAACAGTGTCTTATTCTAACAATCAATCCCCCTGTTCCTTATTCTTTTATGGTTCAGTGAGTATTGAAAACACTAATACATGCCAAGCTACTGGGATAAGCACATTCATTTGTAACAAAGGGTCTCCTTGCTAACATAATAATCCTATCTAAGTATACTGGAAAGCAGTTATTATTCAAATATCCTAAAAGTTAATCTAAAAATAATATATACGAATAGATTAAAAAAGTAGTTACTAAGTGTCTTGCTAGCTTTCCGGTTGAGGTGACAATGAAATAAGGACAAGCACAAATTAAGGATATGAAACAATAAAGAAATAATAAAGAAAAAAACATGCCATATAAGTTTATGAAACATCTGCAGTGTTTGTTATTTCAAGGCTTCAAGCAAGTATCTGTATACCTTGTTTAGTCCGGCTTATCATTGAATAGATGCACAAGACTGGAATATACAGATAAATGAGACTATGCTTACTGAGTGTAGAAGTAAAATATGCCACCTCCATCGGCAACCACATTGGCGATGAGCAATGCCAAAAGCACAACAAAAGCGATTATTCTAAAAGCAAGAAGCCAAGCAGGATGAATCCCTTTAAGGCATGTCTTCCATTCTTCATCCTCATATAATGATCCAGCTGCTTCTCGCTGATTTTCTCCTCTCTCGCGTCTTGATTTATTGAATCCTTCATTCTTCCATATTAAGAAAGCTGATAGAACCATAGACGATAAAATCCACAGTGCACATAGTAAGAACCTCCAGTTCAACCAATAACTTGGGATAGTAGTATCTGTAGTCATGGTGGGTTGCCAAGTATGGCCTGAGGATCCTGTCAAGAAACCCATTAGTGACTTATATTTGCTCCTGTGGATATGTGTTCCTTGTTTATTTCTTAGAGCCCCTAAAAATTCAGTTGAACCCAGAGACCTCCCAAGTATGCATGAGTGATAGGGAGACAAAGTTTATGAGAAACAGTTGAGATAAAGATAATTTTAACGGAAATTATTCAAGTGGAGAATTAGGGGAGAGAAAGAAAGACTACATTAACAGCAGCGAGAAAATTATCCCTGCCAACATATAAAATGAAAGCAAAAGAGGTTTTTGGTACTTGAGTACGTTTACATGATAAAGAAGAAAGGAGTAAATAGACATCTAGTTGCCCAGATGAATTTTGGGGAAGAAATGAGAAATAGTCAAGAGCATCTAAATTAACTCAGTTCCAACAACCACAACAGCAAAAATGGGAACTTCAAAATATTCTAAACAAACTTCACAAAGTTAACCAAAACCCAACATGGTTGAAGATGGGTACGAATTCCACCAGGAACAAAATTATGCATCCAGAAAAGTCAAACTAACAATCCAGGAATACAGTTTTTCTATGATTCTTCCTGTTAAGAATATAGAAATTGAAGTTGAAGAGACAAGAAACAATACTGAAACTCATAGTCATATATAACAAGCTTGTTCATTAATCCATCAAGCAAACTCAGATTCCTTCCTTAAGATGGGTTTCACCCAAAGTGCCAAAAGTTCATTACTTCATTAAAACGAAGGGGAAAAAAAACAACGATTCCAAATGGAAAAGAGAAAGGCGTAGAACACTCACTGTTCACAAACAAAATTCAGAGGGTAAAGGCGTCACTGTGAAAGAAGATGCTTTGCTTCACCCTTTTATTTGGGTACACGAAGGAGAAAGGTAGAGACTAGAGAGAGACACTGAGGTTGTGGGAACAGTTTAAACCCAATGAACCTTTCCTCTTAGGAGAAGAGCAAATGCTTCGGCTTTGGTGGCTGATCCCAATTGCTGGGATCATAGAAGATTCAGTTTACGAGAGAAAACACAACACGCTTTTCCTCTATACATGTATTTCTTATGTTTATTTTATGGCAAATTTTACGCTTGTGTCATTGGGTCATTGCGTGTTTGTCATGTAACTGACGTGTTTCATTTTTTTTTTTTTTTTTTTTTTTTTTTTTTTTNTTTTTTTTAAATTCAGGGTCGAGGTCATAATTACTTGTTTAAATTGTGAGTTTTGGAGCATTCCATATACAAAACTGCGAATAGAAGGACATGTAGTTTCTAGTGGTAGTGATGCAGAGAGAGCCAGCGAATCACGTTGGAGGGACTCTCACTAACGGCAAGAGTAGTAACTACTAACCACAAGTTTTTCGTGCTTTGAATGTCTATGAAAAATACAAACTTGAATTGAATTTCTTGCTTCCATAGCCTAATAAATAAATATAAAGAACAGAAAACCACCAACTGAAGCTGCAAGATATCTTTAACCCTTCGTTTTGACTATCCAATTTGGACACAAAAATACGACCTACTTATGCAGCTGGTTTTTCGTATATGACTTTTACAACTTCAACTCAAGGTAAACTTTTTGTTTTTAAACTAGACTGCAACTGCTTTATGCAGTTAGGCAAATTATTCATCTAAAAATCATACAAACTATTATATATATATATATATATATTTATTTATTTTTTTTTTTTTATTTTTATTTTTACTTTTAGTTAATACTTTGAATTTGAACACAAAATTTTTAAGTCTAAAAGACAAACTATCATTTTTAAACATAGTTTGTACTTTTAGTTAGTATTTTGAATTTGAACACAAAACCTATAAGTTTTGAAGGCAAACTATCATTATTAGACATAGTTGTGATATGTAAGATAGTTATGGCTCAAATATTGTATGTGAAACCAAGGCATACAAAAATTAAGAACAAGGATAACAAAACAAGCTTGTTGAATATATTCACAACCTCTTTTTTATTTTTAATTAATAGTTGTAATTTTACATTTGATGCCTCCCAATGTTTTTCAGCATCTTCCTCTCCACCCAAATATGGTACAACCAAACATTTAGACTATGAGATATGTCACAACCTATGAGAAAAATTTTACTCCTCTTGTATTGGCCTGAACTTCTTGGCAATCAAATCAACAGGTAATGATCCGGGTGGGGCTGATGAGTCCACCGCATCACACAAATCATCCTCATAATATTTATCTTCACTGTAGATGTCATCATCATCATCATCAGTGTAGTCGTCATTAGAATAACTATCATCTTCTGTACCATCTTCAAAGTCTGCTATTAAGCCTTTAGCACCATCCTCACTCGACAAAATCAATGCCGGATATGAGTGCTCTGTGGCCTGTGAAATACCCTCAAATTCCTCTACCTTCTCCAAGAGAGCATCAGGACCAAGATTAATCTCATCCAGCAACAATGCTTTGCTTGACTCAATTGCTCGCTTCCACAGAGACAGCATTTTAGGACTTGTACTCACCATGTTGTTGTCATGATTAAATTGATCATCACCAGTCTCACCTGATCAACATTGTGAAATTGATATATGCTCAGCCATAACAACATATTAATTGACGATAAAGTCACCAAAATGGTCAAGCAGTGGTGTAGAATAAACATAAAAAATAGGCAGAACATCATGCAAAACTGTCTAAACCACTAGGGGGAAAAATTAATGATAAGGCAAAAATAGTTGCCTATTCTTATAGATATGTGCACATTATATAAGTGTGCTGGAAGCCATCATGGTTGTAGAAAGACCACAAAATCATAGTATGTAATCATTAAGGATTCCCTTGGTAATAAAATGATTTTGCCTAAATGCAGTCATCATACATGTCACTTAGAACCTTGGCAGAGAAATGGAAAGGTAAGTAAAACAATAAGTGACCTTTACATTAAAAGTCAATATAATGAAGTCTTGTCAACGAAATTTCAGGGAAACTGCAGTTGCTGCAGCAACCTGAAGCTGTCATCATCTCAAAGCAACAGTACTTGCTTTTTACTCCCCGCCCCCCTCTCTTCCAAAAGAAATCATTTCAAAGTGCCATCCAAACAATTGTATATGTAATAGTATCCACTGATCATGGGCAGAAAAAGGTATATTCTATAAATGTGTTATTGCATGAGTCGAAAATTTGTGAAGCTTCTCTTGTCTTCATTCTTCATGTGGGCCTTGGGAATTGCATCAACAGCCCAGAGTCTGTTTGAAGAACAAACCAACTCGTATCTAGAACTGTGTTTGCATAAGATCACCTCACAAGGAATATAATATATTGATTAATGCGTTTCTGCTAAGTACTTTTTAGGTTTTTTTGTTTTTTCTCTCCTTTTTTTAGGGACATCTTGTTCTCTCTCGTAATCTTTCCCTTCCTCATCAACAAAAGTTATCTTATCCACACACACACACACATAGATATTCACATATGTTTCTTTAAATTGGAACAAGATGTTCAAGTACAAAATAGTTCAACAAAAAATTCTTCTGAAACACATACCTGAATTGCCCAAATTTCCTGCAATGCCAGCTTCAGAGGGACTTAAAGCTGGAGGAGGTTCTGGGTACATTGATTTCCAATCTTTTCCCCTATACATCAATATCTGTTCATCATCAAAAGATAACAGCACGCAAGGAACCAATTCCTGCCAACAGGAAAAGATTAAAATGCATGCAGCATGATGTTCATAATTACTGCAGCAATGCTTAGGGAACAAATATGTATTACTGCATACTACACATGGCCTATTATGGAACCAAATATTTTTCTAAGGCTTTCAAAGTCAAAATGTATATTTTAATGCAGTTATAAAATTTTAGCAGGTCCTCTATTTTCTCCTGAGCTGCTGCATAAAGAAGTATCACAACAAAAGGTAACCACTGTTAAGAATGACATTTATCTACATGAGTTTCTGTTTAGATAGTGCCAAAGCTTCCCGGATTCTCTTTCCCTCCCTTCCAAAGTAATTTAACCCTCCTTTTTCTACGCTGTGAATCAATTTGATAAACTTAATACCTAGCGAAGATATCAAATTCAGCTGTATAATGCATTGACAGGTCTGGAAAGTTGTATCATCTAGGTAGACAGACCTTAAGCTTGGCACCTAATTTCTTGTAATCACTGGCATGCATCCCCTTGCAGTCAATCTTCGCCAGAGGACTACCTTCAAACGCATGTCTAACATCCTTCACAAGGGAGATATAGACTCCATTTTTAGCTGCAATATGATTGATGTAAATAAATAGCTCGAATTTTTTAGAACTTGAACCATAAATCCTGTATCCTAAATTTATACAAGTAATTTGCCCCACACAGGAGTAATACCTCCAATCACTTTCAGTAGAAAAGGATATTTTACAGGATGAATATACATTTCAATGAAGAAAACAGTGAAACTTAATGGTGACTTTTTTTTTTTTTCCAATTCTACAAGCATATGCATATCGCTGTTTCTGACATTGAGCTCTACCAAGAACCAACTGAAGCCAAGATCAGCTGCCTCTCATAAGCAAAATGCCATGGCATAGAAATTTTAATTTGAGGATGCACTAGGATTTTGAAGCAGCTGATATTAAAGGGCTGAAATGTCTATATTCAGCCACCAATTCATACTACCTAAACCTAAGAAATTTGAGTTTAAGCAAGGTCATGCTCCACCTTCTATGACTTCAGTTACTTCTGGAAAGAGCAAGTAACAAAACCAGTAATATTAAATTAATGTTTTTCCCATCAACAAAGTGATTATGTCACTGAAGGAGAGGTTGTGTGTGAATGAGTGATAGATCTCTGATGGTCCAGGTGGATGGTTTACCTAATTTACATATTGGCAATAGATTTTTCCCTTTTCTCCGTAAATCATCAGCTTCTGCTTTTGTTAATCCCTCTGGAGCTTCTTGGATAAGTTTCGGGTAAACTGGAGCAGCTGGCTTCCAGATCATCACTGGGTACTGTGGACGAGTACGATAATTGTAATTTCTCCCACGGAAAAGATACAACACACCACCAACTCGGTGAATTATTTTCCCTTCAGTTTTCTCCTGCTTGTGGATCAAGTCGTGGCAATATGTAAGAACCTTTCATTTATTTAAAATAAGATTACAACCATGGCATGGAACTAAGAGGTGCTATACTAAATACAGGCTATAAGAAAAACATTGATGGCTAGTCATCATTCATCCTTGAAAAGCTTTTTAGACACAACCTAGAGCCGATTGTAACCACCATCAAAATGACCAATCATCATTCTAAAGAAACACAATCACAAATAATTAAGAACACGATTCCACAGAATATTTTCCTATTTATCTTTTTATCTTTCAGGGGGTGGGGAATTATTGATATATCTAAAGATAGTCCATATTTCTTTGTCAGAGGGATTGCCAGTTATGCCAACCAAATGAGACCTACAAATATATATATATATATATATATAGGAATCTCGTTTGAGGAAATAAAGATGAATACCTCAAGATGACGGCAAACATTATCCATATCTACAGTTGGAACACCTTTACAACGAACTTTACAGACACGGCGGCGCTTCCAATGTGAATGTATCAACTCCAACATGTTATGTGTTAATCCGTCCCTGCCTAGACAATCCAATTAAGCATCATTATAAAAGCCCTAAGCATCAATACTTTATGGTCATACAGTCCACATAGGCAATATATACTTCAAAATAAATAACACTTAGGCCTTAACTCATTATCACAAACACTCATCCTCATAAACAGCAGTAATCAAACAACACTTGAAGCTATGCAGGCAATAAATAATTCAGAAAACATAGCAGTAAATACCCAGTTCCACCTAAACTCACCAAGATTAACCTGGCGATTATCAGACAACGCAGGTTTAACAAGCATTCGTATTTCCCATTTCTTCAAAGGCTCTCCCAATATCTCCTCCCTTGTCCTCCCCTCCTTGGGATACTTTCCAAGTGGAAATGGCCCAGGCATTTCAACTTGCTTCACGCCTTTCATACCCGGAGGAGGAGGATTGAACGAATCAAATAGTGGAATCTTCTTCTTCGAGCTCTTCATTGGGGCTTTCCCAGTCCAGGGTCTCGGCATTGTGGGCGGAGCAAAGGGCAAGAACGCTGGTTCCCGAATGGCCAAAGGCTTCACCTTTGGAGTCTCGGAATAGCTATACTGGAACTCAAATGGGGCACCGGGTAGACGATAGGACACGCCGGACTCACCAATGACGACGGCGCGGTCACCGTCCGATGCAATGACCCCATCTTTGACGGGTTTGTGGTACTTTGAGTGGCGATGGTATTTGAGAGCAGGATTAGGTTGGGGTTTTGAGGGTTTAGGAGGGTGTTGTTGGGATTTTCTGGGAGGTGGGTATTTCGGAATTGGGATCGGCGGCGGAGGAGTGGAGGTGGAGAGGGTGGGATCGCTCGGTGGTGGAGGTGAAGGTAAAGAGGAGAAGAGGTTACCCCCCGGGAGCGATGCTACTATTACCATTGAACTCTTTTGAAGCTTTTCAAGTGTTTATGGTTCTGTTGTTACAGAAATGTGGAATTGGGATAGAGAATTAGCTCAAAGGAGGGAAGATATAGGGCCTGTTTGAAATCAGTTTTTAAAAACTGTTTTCTGTTTTTTAAAAAAAAAAAACAAAAAAACTTGTTTGGTTTTAGCTGTTTTTGTTTCATTGTTTTAAAANTGTTACAGAAATGTGGAATTGGGATAGAGAATTAGCTCAAAGGAGGGAAGATATAGTTTCTGGTTTTTCAGTTGCATAGAGCAAAGAGAATACTACTATGATATTTTGTTTAGTCCTTCCCGGCAATATCTTTAGATGCCGTAGATGCGTTATGTTATAATGTCGCTTATCTCACAACTCTCTTATCGTCTTTTGTCGTTTTAAGTGTTCTCTCAGTCTCTCCCCCTTTCTATTGTAAGGCTTCTTGTTAAATTTAATTTTTGAGTAATGATGTATGTATAAATATTATATGACTCTAATCAAATTTTGGTGTTTCCATGTGTACAAATATAATAAATATTTAAGAGTAGATGTATTACTTCGTACTCTTTACATAATTATAAATATGAATGTTATCATTTTGCAAAACATTAATCACGATTTTATAATTGTTTTTTTTTTAAAAGTATTTTTTCTTCTCACAATGTAAATTTAAATCTAGGATTGAAAATTCATCTTTCATAAGAAATAGCTAAACATGTGTAAGCTTCATGTATATTTCGATTCCCTCATAATTCTTTTTATTTAGCTTATTTTATTTTTGACCCATAATTTTATTGATCAAAACCCTCCTATCTAGTTAGGATAAAATAGCATATTGGTCATGCAAAAATTACAAATAGCTAACTTTTGTAGGTTTGATGGAAAAAGGAAAAAAGAAGTTTTATGGGGGGGGAAAAAAAAGTTTGCCTGAAGAATGCACAAATGTGACATTCAACGTCGTTTTGGCACCCTGATCTTGAGTGACCGCCGTTTATAATTTCATTACACCAAAACGAAAAGTCTAAATAAGTTACACTCATCCAACGCCTACCGACACCGCAAGCCGCAGGCACATGGGTTCATTCATGAACCCGCACCCTACAAAATCTCCATCCTTTAACCCTAAACCCGTCTCACTTCCCCTTCACTATATAAAGCTCCAATTAACGTTTTCTTCAATCTCACCCAAATCCTCAATCGGCGACCTTCCCTAACCTCTGCAACGATGCAGATCTTCGTGAAAACCCTAACGGGGAAGACCATAACCCTCGAAGTTGAGTCTTCCGACACCATCGACAACGTCAAGGCCAAAATCCAGGACAAGGAGGGAATCCCACCGGACCAGCAGCGCCTCATCTTCGCTGGAAAGCAGCTCGAGGATGGAAGAACCCTAGCTGACTACAACATCCAGAAGGAGTCCACCCTTCATCTCGTGCTTCGCCTCCGGGGTGGCGCCAAGAAGCGTAAGAAGAAGACCTACACCAAGCCCAAGAAGATCAAGCACAAGAAGAAGAAGGTCAAGCTCGCCGTGCTCCAATTCTACAAGGTCGATGACTCAGGTAAGGTCCAGAGGCTCAGGAAGGAGTGCCCTAATGCTGAGTGTGGAGCTGGGACATTCATGGCCAACCATTTTGATCGCCATTACTGCGGCAAGTGTGGATTGACTTATGTCTACCAGAAGGGTGGTGATTAGATGTTGCACTTTTCTGTAATGCATTTGGTACCTTTAATTTCTAAGATGTTGCCTTTTTGTTAAAGTTTAATTTTTTGTAGAATAGGGAAGTAGACATCGTCGTTTTAAAGTGGATTTGATTACCTGAAAGTGTTGGTTGGATTTTATGAGCTTAATTTTGAGAATTTTGTCTACACAAACCCATATGCTTCTGAATTTTGATGTTGCTAATCGCTATTCATTTAGCTATTTATATGGTTTTGTTTCAACGGTGGCGCGATGATTTAGATACTCGTATTATATTGTTTTAGAATTGTTTTTGTATTGATTTGTCATGTTTCTCTGGTATATAATGTCGTGCTGGTTTAAACGCATTCGCTTGTTGTATCATCTTGTTGATTGCATTGTTTGGACCTTCAATGGAGAATTGCTTGCTTGTACAGTAAGCTTAAATATTGGATACAAATATTTACTGATGATGATAGTGGTAATCAGAATAACAAAGGTTATGAAACCCATTCAACTGGATATGTCTGGAAAGGAGTCTACCAGATTCCTTGAGGTTATTTGTATCTATTGAGTGGGTTTTCAATCACTCTATGTCATGTCTCAGAGTAAAGGGATTAAGCACCTAGTTTCCTATTTCGGTTTCGATAGGCAGAAGTTTAATTCTTCAAAATTGAGGGTTTAATTTCAAAAATAGCTAGTCCCTGGTGTTAGCTCTTGGTTCATGTAGAACCTTATCTTTACTGTCCATCTGAGTCCGCACTTGCGTTGCATTCTAGGCCTAAAATCTTTACACCGTTAGTAGTTAATCGCCAATCTATGATTACTGAATCTGATGGGGGATATTGGTTTCATGGCTGCATCAGAAGAGAGCACAAATATGGCCTTCCCATCTGAGTTATACTGAGTCCATTCCCCTTCTTAGAGTAGAACACCTTCCCCTGATCTTTTTTCACCTTCTAATCAAAGTAGAGTAAGCAAGATTCCTTTTTAATTATTATCAAACAAATACTACCCCTCCCCTCAGACAGTTGAAAGCGGAATTATGTAGTTATCCCCTTTCTAGTGATGTTAATGAAGTCTTTATAATAGTCATGCTGCATTTGTTGCTTTCCTAGGTGATGGGCGAATGTGATATTCATGCCTGCAGTTTTGTATTAGTCCGTTGCCTTCGTAGATGGGATGTCTCGACTGCTAGAGACTCAATCTAAACTATGACCTAATGCTCTTGATCTATATGATGGCCTAAGGATCCGTGTGCCTACCACCTGTATCTTTGAATTGTTGGTATGGGTACAAGAGAATCCACTGTACTTCCACGACCATCTTGACTGTTCATGTTTTATGTGTATGTGTACCCACCCTTCAGGTTACAAGCATTGCCTACATTTCTTTGTGCCAAAAATCTGCATTTGATGATTTAAGCGTGGCTCTGGGGGATGAATTCCGAATAATTACTAGATATAAACTACATGGAAACGTAAATGGATAAATAATGAGTAACGAGGCAACACAGTTTTGAAACATCAAAACAAGAATTACTGCGAGTTTTAAAGCATCAATCAACCATGAAAACATTCAGGGACTTCAATTTCTTGGAAATCAGATTCTGGTGAAAACAAGCAGTTGGCACTGCCTGCTATCTCCTTGTTTGGAAGCGGCACTGAAGAAGTCAAATTAATACAATTTTCCTTGATTAAATTTCATCCAAGCGTGTCCTCGGCATAGGCCACGGCAAGGCCCCAAACTCCATAGCCCCTTCTCATAAGCAACTGGGAACATCAACTCAATTAGGCAAAGTTCTGCCTTCTTTGTGGATTACACCTTGTGACTTTGGATGAATTATTGTTTGTGGATGTCAGTGAATTAGGTTTTAGCCTTGAGTAATGAGTTATGGTTCCAGTCGTAATGTTAGGTTTTCTTGTAAGAAACTCTTTTACGAATTCAAGTGAGATGTTTCCATGTCTCAAAATTTTTTGTTCATTCGAACTCATTATACAATAAGTTCGTCTATCTTTCACAAATTACACTATCCAGTTATTCGAGGGGAAGTGTCTCATAGTTTTATCTGTCACTCAAATGGAGGTAAAAGCAAAAAAGAAACAAAAGAAACAAAGGGCAAATGCAAAGACTAGGCTTATAATACATAAAGATGGTGAGCTCTTCAGTTTCTTATTATATGTTATGTTCAATGACGTAACGCTGCTCGCCTGGAATCCTCTCTCTCTCTCTCTCTCTCTCTCACACTAGCATATGTGCTTGCCATATTTGTTTCTCGTTGGTTGTAGAAAATTCATTCATGATAGCAAGGCCTGCCTCTTTAAAAAAATGATGAAGCAAAGTTGAAGGAAATAATAGTAAAATCCATGCCAAAATGAATCTTTTGAAGAAAAAGGTTGGTATCAATTTAAAGTGTTTCCTCAAACTTAAGACTTTTCTCCTTAAAATAGTAAGAATTTGGGCATGCCAACGTTGTTACACTAACACAGAATACCTTTGAGACAGAGTGAGGAGCAAACAGAGTAGGTGAAAACTTTTGATCCAACATTAATGAATAACAGTGACACCTCACTACAAGACTTAATGGTCTGAAATTTGACTCAGCCATTCAAGTCCAAACTTCAAATGAATCAAACTCTACTTCCTTTCTTGGTTTGAATAACTGCATCCCATAATTATGAGATGCCATTTGGGTTATGATATGTGTGTTAAAAACTCAATTTTCTCTACTGCTTTATAGTAATTCATGCCATGAAATGGGTGCATAGCTTTCCGCTGTACAATTTTCTCAGGTTCATGTAGAAAGCAAAAATTTCCGTGAGTCAAAAGACTCCAAGGCATTCCTTAACGTGCAAAGAACAGCTTTTATTGAATGTACTTGTCCTCTTGCTCACACCATGGTTCTTAATCGGTCATATGGTAAAGTGCCAAAAGAAGGTAGCTTTTCCCTTTCAGAGTGAGGGCTAAAGTCAAATCGTTTGCCATCTTTAGTTAGATGCCATGGGGAAAGAAGTTTCTTCTCGCAGTTTGATCAAAAGAGTCACTGGCTAGAAAAAAAAGAAATTCATGCTGTAAATAACCGCAGTAGAATTTGATTAGGACCAAGTTAGGTCAGGTCAGGTAATCACTTGCTTATGATATTGGCCATGTTTGTATACTCGAGAGATTTTTAATAAAAGCAGTTTCAAGAGTTCAGAATTGTAGCTTCTAAAAAAGCACCAAATTTGAGCTTAAGAAGACACTATTTTTTTATCCATACATTTAAAAGAAAAAAGCATTTATTGTTTTGCTTGTAAGGTGAGATATAAACAAGCGTGGCAAAATGGAAGTATAAAAGGAAGTGTATAGGGCCCATAATTAATATAAGGTTGAGAGAATACCAAGTAATGTAATAAATGAACACATAACAAATAAGGGACACAATACAGGGTAGAGCCAAATGTGAAAATAGAAAGGTCTAAACATAACAATCAAGGGTTCTTAAGAAAAGAACTTATAACTTTCAGTGTATCTTTATATTTTACAAAAAAATAACTTTGAAGAAAAAGGAGCCACAAGTCAAGTGTTTTTGCGGTTCTTGATTCCTACCAACCACACAAGTTTTATTCATTTTGTCTGTAGGATATTACCAATTGACCATCATACATAACATGAAAAGAAAATTCACAAAATTGGCCCTTCATTGTAATGCCCCAACCCCTCTTGATAATGGGAAATTTTTTTCATTATGTGTGGGCTAATCCACTTTTTCCATTCTTCCTCTAGTTAATGCACACGAAGCTTATGGAACATATAAAAATCCTCTTGAGAGATGTTAAACCAGTTGACATCTTTTTTTTTTTTTATTTTACTAATTTCACTATTTTGTTCCTCTAAATCCAACTCATTTGCAATCACACGAGAGCGAGTTAAGAAAACAGAAGAANTCCATTCTTCCTCTAGTTGATGCACACGAAGCTTATGGAACATATAAAAATCCTCTTGAGAGATGTTAAACCAGTTGACATCTTTTTTTTTTTTATTTTACTAATTTCACTATTTTGTTCCTCTAAATCCAACTCATTTGCAATCACACGAGAGCGAGTTAAGAAAACAGAAGAAAAAGTTTGAATGAAACTGATGAATGGGAAATAGAGGATCCTGGCTTGAAGCGAAACAAAAAGAGATAGGAAGTGACACCTGCCAAGAGAGCACAGAAAGTGGGGATGATCCTTTTTCAATGGTCAATTACATTTGCTGTCTTTCATGAGAGACAAATCCTAAGATGCCTCTTTTCCTTCTCTATGTACCCTTCTGGAAACTTCCCCTTCCTACTATTATGGAAAAATCACTGCACTTTCACTTTCATGATTTCATCTAAGACAGAAAGAGGACTTGGAGAGGTAGGAGTGTCAATAAAAGAGAAAACAACACATGAAACAAACAAGTACTTAAGTCATTCTGCAAAGTACCATAGAACTTTGGGCCACTGCAACTTATAGAGAAGTTTGCCAGTGATAGCAATGTTGAAGTAAATTAGTATAATTATCACAAACTCTATTCTCAGGGGTGTGACTGTAATTTGGCTCCCAACACCAAAATATTATGAGATGCTTGGAAAAATTTAACTCTCCCCATCCTTAGCATCAATGTTGGAGTGCTTTCCGGCAATGAAAAGCACCATAAGCACCCCATACCACAGATCATTAAAAGAAGATTATGATTGATTGAGTTTCCACCTTCAACTATAAATGCTTCCTTGTGCCAAATGCACTTCATCTTCATACTCTCTCTCACTCACACACTACAGAGAGAACATGTCTACACTGAACCATCTCTTTGATCTTCCAGAGCAGATATGCTATGTAAAATGTGGATTCTGTACCACCATATTAATGGTAAGAATTCTCTGCCCTCTTAAACTGTAACTTCACTTGTTGAGTACAAGTGGTTTCAATTCTTCTTTCCTTCTGCTTTTCTCTGGGCTCTTTAACTCTCAAATGCAGGTCAGTGTCCCATGCAGCAGTTTATCTATGGTGGTAACAGTAAGATGCGGGCACTGCACTAGCCTCCTTTCTGTTAATATGATGAAAGCTTCTTTTGTCCCTTTCCACCTCTTAGCTTCCCTCACTCATCTTGAGGTAACCAATAGATACACTTTGCAAACTTAGCTTCATTTAGTTTAAGTTGTCCAAGTAATACCAGTAACCCACATATATAGTCTTAGTCTTCTGAATGTTAAATGCATCTGTGAATATCTACAGCCAAAAGAACGTAGTCCAGAAGTAGATGTGAACAAGACTTTGGAAAGCCAAAATGCAACCATGGTGACCTATTCCGATTGTGAGGAAGAGGATGTAATTCCAATGATTAACATCGTTAATAAACGTATGTAAGCCTCTACAGTAGTAACCTTGAATAATACAAGAAGAACTATTTAAGTTTGAAGCAAGTTCTTCTAACCCATGTTTACTCTCTTATTAATTTATCTATTTGATGATTGGATTCTTTATAGCCCCAGAGAAGAGACAGCGAACACCTTCAGCTTATAACCGTTTCATCAAGTAATTAATGTTTTCAGTATACTAAGTTTCATAAACAATAAACTTGAATGAATTCTAATGTCGCTGTTATTTTAATGCAGAGAAGAAATCAGAAGGCTAAAGGCTGAAAATCCTGACATGGCACACAAGGAAGCTTTCAGTACTGCTGCAAAAAATGTAAGATTCAATGTTTCAAAACTGCTTAGTAGTTTTAACTTATTTGCCAGCTTGGCAGCCACCTAAGATGGGTGAACCATGAGTTATTTGTGTAGAAAGATACTTTAATAATCTTAATGCTGATAAGAATTTAGTCATTTTCAGTGGGCCAATTTCCCACCAAGTCACTGCAAAGGAGATGAGGAGAGCTGTAGCCAGACAGAACAACTTGTGGATCTGGATTCTCATGTGAACCATCATGATGTTGATCAGGTAAACCATAATTATTGAAATTTTTTTTTTTTTCATGTATCATATCAAATGTTTCTTTCTATAGTGGAAATAGATCACATTAGGAAGTTAAATATGGACTATAAGTAGGAGATTCTTGGTTGACAACTTTGTGCACTTGTAGAGTATTCATTTGATATGATCCTTTCTTTCACATCACAGAGGAATAACGCAGACAAGTTTCATCCATTCCATAGAAAATTATAATCCCAATATTAATGACTAATTAATGTAAGGTAAAAAATGATTGCGTAGCTGTTTGGATTTTGGTTGCTTATTATCAAGGGTACAAGAAGTAGCTGGCATTGATTTATATGGTCTTCTCCAAAGGTGATACTGTTAGCTTACTTATCCACTGTACTTCTAAATACCACTTAAGATCAATTATGAAGTACAAGAAACTATGGGTCACCAAGAGCAGTAATTAATCTTCACTACATAAGACAATATGGTAAACTGGTAAAAGTCACAATCTTTGTTATTTCCCTAGCAAGTCACTTTCTTGTGGCTCAACTATTCACCATCCATTGTATGTGTGAGATTACTTGGTAGGGTATTGTAGATGTACTTCCCGAACAACTTTAAGTTAGTCCAAAAGAGGAAAGAAAAAGTTGACAACTTTGAACCTATCTTGTTGCTAGTCTAGTACCTTATGGCATTATAATGAGTGTATGACTTATATTTGTGAAATTTTCAGGTCAATGAAGAAGGCCAAGATTTTCGTGGAAGAAAGGTCCCAAGGAATTCCATTTTGGGAAGGACACCGTTTGAGTGAAGAAAGTTTAGCATGTAGTATAAGAAAACAAGAAAGCTATTTCTGTCTTCACATTGAAGTTTCCTCTAAACTTTTGCCTTGTGAAGAAAGATGCTCTCGGGAATGAAAGGGAATTTAGTAGGGTGAGGGTTGACAGTATTAGACTTTAGCTTTTAGAGAATGCATAATAATTGATAGTTTTTGTCTGATTCCCTTTTATTCAATTCAAGGCTACAAATTACAACTAGTCTTCAGGAACAATGATAGGTTTATTGGTTAGGATTTTGCTTCATAATGGACTATTCTCTTCCATGATAAATAATGTGCCTTACATAGGAAATTGATTTAACTACAAGACCTGTTTGGATGAGCTTATTTTTAGCTCATAAGCGCTTATTTGGCATCATAAACACTTTTTTTAGACTTATTTTCCTAAGCTGACGTGGTAAGTTTAAACCTTGAATAACTGCTTATCTACAATGCACTTTATTTTATAAGTACTTATCTCAATAACTCATCCAAAGTGGGACATAGTTGAGAGTTAACAAACCTATTGTGTTTATTTGAAATGATGATAGATCTACCATGATGGCAACCCTCTACTTTGCTATGTTCCTATTTTTCTTCTTATTCTTTTTCTTTCTTCTTCCCAAAATGTGGTTCAGTCTTTGGTAAAACTTGATCTGTAGGCACATACACACACATCCCCCGTGCTCAGAAATTACAACGGTAGATACAGAAAGATCAGTCACTTTCTTATTATAGTACCTAATCATCATTCGAGCTATATAGTAATGAACATTTAAGCCCAGTGATGACCCCAAAAACCTTGATCCTTCTTTAACTTGACCGTAACAGAGTTACCCACAAACTTCTCCATATATATGGGATTATATGGTGACTACTCGCTTTAACTATTTCCACTGTTTCCTTCTGGCAAATCTTGGTCCCCTCTGAAAATATCTACCTGAAAAGTAAAAAAGTGAAGTGACATTAGTATGCAGCTGATAAGTGATTCTTTTCTTACTTACTTATCCAAAACTTAAACACATGCATGGAAGCGTAATAATGGAGATACAATGTTAAATCTTCAAAATCAATTTCTAATCTTGAGTTAGAATGCAAGTCCTCAGAAAGATATGAAAGTAGACTTACTCATGCAAGGCCTTGGTGAGATAACTTGGAAATATGCTCTAAAGAATTCCTTATTCTCCTTTTGTAACTCTTTCCACACTGGCACAAGGAAGAAATTCATATAATCACTTTGATGAAGAATCCAGTAGCACTATAGATTATTGCAAACACACACACTCAGACAGAGAGAGAGAGAGAGAGAGGACCTGTGAATGTAACAAGTGGCTTAATATTTGCATGCTCTGCTAGTGCCTTTATGCATTGGTCTTGGCTCATGCGGAAAAGCAAGCATCTCTCAATAAGTTGTTGAACCTGTATTTTCCATGCATGAAGGAAGTTTATGATATTAAGACAAGGTTAGGTAACATTTCATATCATATAATTAATTAATACTTCTCAAAGCAATATAAAACAAGAAGGAAATGGATTACCATCCTAATATAGCTATGTGGGTGGCAATACAAACAAGGAAGGGGGTGTTGGTGACTATGATACATTTTGCTTGAGCAGCTACTAGCTATGGACAAACAACAAAGAGAACAAAGGCAAGGAACAGAAGAAAGCAAACAGAGGGAAAAAGTGCATGGGAGGGAAGATATTTTGGGGCTTTTAAATAGCAGAGATAACAAACAAACGAGAGCCGCATAGTGTAATCCACACATATCTTAAGTGAAGGGCCAAAATAGCACTAGGAATCCAAATGATAGATTCACCTCATCTTCAAAGAGATAAGAGAAGTGATGTCTCTCTCTCTCTCTCTCTCCTATTTCTTCATTTTTCTTTAATTCTTTCGAAAAATATGAGACTAAATTTTCTGTGCTGATTAAGAGTACAATGTGGACAAGCTTATAGCCACTTGACACAACCCTGGCTACGATAGCATAAATTCAAATGGCATGAATATGGAGTGGTCCCCAATGCAGAGAAGCTACTTGGTATAGTGAAGGGTAACCGAAGAGTACAACGTCGTATTAATGAAACAACAATGAGATTGGTTCACCAGTTACTATTCACACAATTTCCTATATTGTACTGTGATCATTCAAAAATTTGAGTGCTACTTACTTGATTGTTAGTACAGTATCTAAGCAATTTACTTGCATTCACTTTTCAGGGACTCGAGTACTTCTTTGTTTACATGCATATATTCTGAAAGTGTGAATTATTCAAACAAAAATTATGAAGTGCAGAGTTCCAGACTTTCCTACATTGGGTCTGAAAATTAATTTATAGTATTTGTTTAACCGCTTCTTTGGATGGGATCCATGGGGATAATGGGATAAGAGGGAGAGAAAGAGGAAAGAGTGGGGCCTTTTAGCCGAACCTGAAGTTCAACAGAAATAAACTTCGCGTGGGAACCAACCACTACCTTGCCCTATAACCTACTCTTCTTCCCGTATGCGGACAACACTTCTATTCTCTTTACAAAGCACGCTGGGCTAGTGGCGTGCCAAGTGAAGCTTCAAAAGTCTTTTCTTTATCTACAACGTTTTCTTTATAAACTTGGATCAAATTGCCGTAAGAGGGCAGGGTACATATAAAGACATTATGTAAGAGAAAAATAATAATAAATATTTATCGGCCATCAGTAAATTAGTATGAAAATTATTTGAGGAGCAGATTTCAACACCTAAACTGAAATTTCATCAAAATTATTTAGAGAATTGCTATTTTCACATTTTAGTTTGTTAATGTAACATTTTTTTAATATTTAAATATAATATAAACTAAATTACCCTCATTTAAAAATAATTTTTTTAAAAAAAATTAACTAATCATAATATTTTTTTCTAACTCTTAATAATTGTAACTTTATTTTTTAATTAGAAATAGAATATATAATTAGTTAGTTTTAAAAACTTTCCATTTTTAAATGAAAGATATTAAAGAGGGTCCATTATTTATGCTTCCTTAAAGATTTCATGACATAATTATCCAAGTTCAAAGGTATAGTATTTGTATATTCTTCGAGAAGAATAAGATACCTAGCGACAAGACAAATCAAACACACTAATAGACATCCGACCGTTATAGTGTTATACCTCTTGTTTCTCCATTATATGTTCATAAATAATGGGCCAGGAATTAGAACTTCATTTATCATTAGTAAAACCAATTACGCGGGCTATCATTCAGTTCATTCTGTGTAACCTCCCCTCATTCAGTTCATTCTGTGTAACCTCCCCTCAAGCTAAAGGAAACTTCACCCAGTTAACTTTTGCTGCAAATAGTTAGCTTTCCCAAGACTCTGGAGCTTTTAGATCTGTTATCAGACTCTGTACTCCCACCTCCAGTTACACACCCGAAGGACGATAAGCGAAACTAAGTCCAAACACCCAGAACAGAACACTGCTTCTGCCTGAAGCTTATCACTGTTTCCAATCCCCCACCAGAACTGAATAACTTAGTCTCAGCCCTTCCTCCACTGCTATAGCCAAACCACAATTTGAGAACCGAGACTCCATATTACAGGAATTAATCCTCCCGATATAAAATTTAGAAGCCTCCTTCAACACAATTACAGCCATCAACAAATGGGTAATCCCTGCAGTTACCAAAAAAAAAAAAGGTAATCCCTGCAACTGAACAATCAATTGACCTAGTTTCCAATAATCCCTTCATAAAATGAAAGCACTTCGCAGTTTTGCCCGCCAACAGAAAACAAAAGGCAGAGGAAGCTATGTTCCTTACATAAATCCGCAATATATATAAGTAAGAAGTTTCATATTCACATAAGTCCCACAGGTTTTCAAATTTAGTCTTTCAAGTCATTGTATATTATCAGAGAAGCTNCTTCATAAAATGAAAGAACTTCGCAGTTTTGCCCGCCAACAGAAAACAAAAGGCAGAGGAAGCTATGTTCCTTACATAAATCCGCAATATATATAAGTAAGAAGTTTCATATTCACATAAGTCCCACAGGTTTTCAAATTTAGTCTTTCAAGTCATTGTATATTATCAGAGAAGCTTAACATCACTCTTACTAAAAGAAACAGTATTTAACATAAGCTGCTACAAATGATAGTCACCCTCTAGTACTGGATACAACAGAATTGTCCTGACCAAACACACGCCAAAGTGGAGCTGCTTGATGCTAACCACTTTAAAGAAGGAAAAAGGGGGAGGGGTGAGGAACATTGAAACGTCACCAGAGGGCACACGACATGTCTGTCATCTGTAACTCCATATGCTTTCTTAACTGGGATCAGACTTGTCCAAAGCTGCAAATGAATATACCATCAGTGCAAAGTTATAAACATTAAAACAGTGATCCACAAAAACAGACTAACAAAGGGAGAAATAGATTACTATTGTAATTCAGAAGCTTCTCAATGAGGTCAACATGGGTCATGAGCATTCGTCTACAGCAATAACGAACCAAACCCAAAGCATCCAGTGCGTCTCTGCATTCCAATCATTAGATATTAGTACTACAATATAAAAAAAGACCCACTATAAGCAATAGAATAAAATGTGAACAAGCATTAAAGTATTGCTACAAAGCTATCTACCATCTATTAAGGACCAGTTTGTTGCAGCTGGGGAGAAGAAATTTTACATAGGAAAGCAACGTTCTGAAAGCCAAATGACAATTATTTCATTATTTATATCAGAAATCAATTTTTAACGTTAATCAAAGCAGCAGCTAGCAGGGCCTAGGTACACTCTTAAAATTCTTTATTTGCAACAAGTTGATTTTACCACAGGAAAACTCATCTGGTTATATGATATAACCACAACCTCGGAACGCACAGACTAATCATGGTACTATCATTAGACCCCTGTAATTTGAATTGCCAAAGCATGCCAACCACAATTTAACTAAAAATACATGATTTTGACCCAAAATAAAACTGATGATATCAACAGGAGAAATTACCATGTTCCGCAACTTCTCCAAGAGCAAGACAACATCTTAGCACACCTCTCTCTAGGAAGACTCTAACTAGCTTAATTCTTATAAATCATACTTCAGAGATAAATAAACGATTAAAAACTCATTCAACTTTTTTATCTCTATAATCGTAAATTCAATTTTAGCAATCATAATAGCAAGACAGAATCAATAACAGTAATGTAATATGCACAATGATAAAGCTCCAATATAAGGAAGTAGAACTACAATTTGAGATTAGGATCAACTATCCCAAAATAAAATGAGAGGTTGAGATACCAACCCTTCGCTGTAGTCAGCTTGCAGCAGGTCCAGATAGGTGTCCCATTTGTTTCCGATCACCTACATGAGCCAAAAACAAACCTAACATCAGCTAACCAAAACCCTAAACCCTTCATCCTAAAACCTTAGAAAGGTGAAAACTTTGCTTTGAAATTGAGTTCGACGGGTAAGCACCTTTCCGCAGGTGAAACAACGAACAGGAATTATCATCTTCCTTTGCTCTCAACAGCAGTTGCTGAAGCACGAAAAATCCTTCACAATGCAATCAAATTCAACGATGGTGAGGGCAGAACGAAAACAGAGAGAGATAGAGCATGACAGAAAGCGACTTACCGGCTGTGACGGCAGCGTCCGTCGACGACGCTGACGGTGGTGAGACCAAGCAAACCTTCGAGAAACGCGAGGTACAGAGACCAAGCGAGAATGGGAGTTAGGGCTCGCGGGGGAAAGTGGGAAATGGTTGAAATATTTTTAAGGAACCCCTTCGAGAACCGACGTCGTTTATCTTGAAACTATATATGTGGGCTCGGCAACTCGTATCGAGCCCAATGGACTTCGGAAATGTGAACCCACAATCTAAACCTTACGGTATTTCTGGCCCAACCCATATCAAAGAACCACTCCAAGCTTGTGTTGGGTTGGATCAATTTTTCGGGTTTACCCACCCCGTAAATACTCATTCCAATGTGAAAACACATATAATGCATTGAGAAAGATATATGTAAAAAGAAGGGAATTCCTTCTACAAATAAAGTTTGTCTCTTAACTAAAAGGTATGTGATAAATTCTGGTATTATATATCTTGAATCATATTAAACATCAATATTTTAATTATTCTCATCATTGAAAAGAGTCACAAGACAAACAAAAAATTGAAATATGTTAAAAGGGGTTAGCTCAATTGATAATATCAAATTGTGTCGACAAAAAAGGTTTTGATTTAAATCATATTTGCACTGGCGACTTATATTCATACTATATTGGTTTTTGTATTTTGACAATGACTTACATATATATTTTGTTGTTTTAAAATTATGTTGATTATATATAATAGGGGTAATGATGTTACTAGTAACTAGTTTTATATTTAAAACCATATTAAATTAGACCATGCACACCCCTATACTCTAATGATATCGATATATTTTAAACATAAGTATCCAAAATACCGACTAATATATCAATGTATTAAATTTAGCTCAGTTTACTTTCAGTCATAAAGTTAATTTAATTTTTCATCTTCATTCTCCGATTACAAAAGCTACGAGTAAAAAAACTTTAGAATTTAGAAGTCAATGTCTTTTCAGAATCGCAAAGGCATTCCCTTCAAAACAACTATTTGACCAAGTGACCAACAACGTCTTGGTAGAGCTGTGGTGGAAAAGCAAAGAGCGTTCACTTTTCTGTGTGTGTACATGAAAACACCATCTACCATTTCTTGCCAAAAGAGCGGTCAATTTTTGTTGGCATCCTGGCTGCTATTAATGCTTGTGGTTGAAGGTCAAGAAATAATTTGACAGCATCCACGCCCAACTCTCAAGGAAAGAAAAAAGGGTATCGTTGTCTGGCCAGAGTTGGCATATTCATTGAATTAGCGTTCCACAATGCCAACAATCACTGAATTATAACTGTTCCTTCGCCTTTTTTACATAGAGACCAATGAAGATTCTTCATGCTCAAGCTATACATGAACGGATGGATGCCAAGAATAGTGAGAGTCAAGTTTAAGTAATCAGATTCCAAAATGTCGGATTTGATGATAAATCTCCTCTACTAAATTGGGTGTTAAGTTAGATATTTGGTATATAAGAAAAATAAAATAAAATAAAAACTATAAGGCCTAGCAAAAATGTCTTAGAAAAAACACTCCCATAATTAATTATTGAGTACTTTATCAAAAATATTTCAGGATAAATCCTATTACAAAGAGGAATGGACTAAACAAAATTTATATATATATATATATTTTTAGGACCCATATGTTAAATGCAGGAATAATGATATTCATCGATGCTATTGCTATTCCTTACACGGCTTTGAAGTAAAACACGGTTTTGGACTTTGGTCAACGATAGAATAAAGAATTTATTCGAATACAAGCAAGGCAATAAGACATGATTGAATCTTAGGGTGGGATTCCATGATATAATGCTTCCAAGTGCAAGATTTGGACTTGCCAATTGTTCTTGATATTAATATCAATATATATTTTCTAATATAGCTTCTTTTTGGAAAAATAAAAACACAAAACAAAAAGTCGTTGATTACAAATTTCACATTATCACCCAAATAAACAATGATAACGATGTCAATGACCCATAGGTATGACTTATATATACGACAACATATGGTATGTACTAAAAAATATATGATAAGATATGGTAGGAAGCAAATAACAGTTTACAAGAAAAAGAAAAAAAGGATAGCCAATAGAAATGGGGGTTTATGTACATTTTAGGTAGCCAAAGTATACTAACACAATAATGGTTTTCTATTTCTTTCACTGTTTATAAGAAAATCATAGTAGATTTAATCAAAATCTTTATATGCTTTTCAAAGTGTAAATATTCTTAAGAAGATGTATCTAGATGAATTCTCACCATCGTATGGATCAATTTTTATGGCAACGACATAACAACTCGTTTTTTTTCTTCTTAAATATAACTTAAAACCGATTGAGTTGAGAGTAATAAAANTCGTTTTTTTTCTTCTTAAAGATAACTTAAAACCGATTGAGTTGAGAGTAATAAAAATTGAGAGAGTGAAAGGTTGAATTGAAATTGTGAATACTCTAAAATTTGGATTATTTTATTTTCACTTTTTAGGATTAGTTATTGCAATATTTATATTATTTTTATGGTTCATGATCCTTCGTGAAGAAAGAAAGGATATAATTAAAAGACAAAATAAGTACTGATTTTATTGTGGAGGTAAATATGTGTCAATTGAGAGTTCCCATCAAGGCAAACCTAATTATTCAACTTTGAAGTTTATGTTTCTCATATTTTAAAACTTAAAAAAAATTAAAATTATTAAAGACATTTACTTTTTAAGTAAATATTTTAAATTTAGTATAAAATAATTAAAAAGTATTTTAATTTAAAATGATTATTTTGTTTATATATATAGTTATTTTATTTATATTTAAATATAATAATTATATATATATATATATAAATAATTATATATATATTTAAAATATTAATTATTTTTTATAATATGATAGATATTTATTTAAAAAATTGATTTTTTATATTGAATGATATTTATTTTTAATTTGTTTGATATGTATTTTAGAATTTTAAACTCTAAAAAAATTATTTATTAATTTTATAATGATATGAAATTTTTAATTAGTTATGGCCCTTACGGGTGTTGCACCTAAAATTCCGCGGAGTAATGGAGTTTGTGGGGAGGACAGGTACTCGTACTCCAACTGTGGCCTCTGGTTAGTGGTTACCCGCCAAAATTACCCGCCAAACGACACAAACAAAAAGGTGAAGAGTGAGCAGCGTGTGGTAAGTGGGACCCGCCAATTGTAGTCAGCGAGGTGCCCAGCTTTCGCGCTTTCCTAATAAATAAATAAATTAAATACATTGGGTGGATTCTGATGGTTGGAGAGGGGCTTCGAACCGACCCCCGCTACGTGTATTCACTAAATCACGATAATGCCCATGACTCAGCAATGCTATATCATCCTTCGTCTTTGTTCTGACGAAAATAACCCTCATATTTATTAAGAAAAAAATAGAATCAAAATATTTGTTCATTCTTTACTTATTTTGAAATGAATATTTTTTCTTAGAATACTTTACGGCTTTACCTCTAATATGAGCTTCCAATCATTTAATAGTCTATTAAATTTGAGTTTACCTTATTTGTAAAACAATTTGCATATAAAGTTTTGATCCTTTTCATTTCCTCTATTTTACATGAACTGCAATATAATTCAAAAATTTTAAATAAAATTTGATTCATATTAAATATAATTTTTTTCAGTAATAAAATATTAATAATTAAAGATAGTTTCATCCAACATAAGGCTACACTGTTAAGAATTTTCTAGAACAAAAATCTTCCTTATTTATTTCATTAAAAAAAAGCTTCATTATTTTTAAGGAAGCATGTATTGCTGGATTTCAAAGTAATGTTGAGTAACCTCCCTTAAAAAGAGAAAAAAAAGTCATATTGACTNCCTTAAAAAGAGAAAAAAAGTCATATTGACTAACCGATAATACCTTCAAAAAGAGCTCTAGATGTGGCGGAAATATGAGATTAATTGTATCACATATCCATGGCAAAAAAAAAAAAAAAAGTATCATATATCACACAAAAAGGTAACTAATAATTTTCTTAAGGTGAAAAAGTAAATTAATATTTGTTCGGCTGAAACAACATTAAATAGCCAAGCACGTTACGAACTTAAGATGAGATTATAGATAAATCATGAGTATAATTACAGTTTCTAATATAAATTTTTTATTATGACGAGAAAAACGAGAGTATGAAGGAGAGCGGGATTCCAGAAAGAGTGGGACCCGCTCTGCTCTGTTGATTCGGACGCTTCCTTCCAACAAAGGAAAATAATTTTTTTGATATATCAGGAAAAAATTTATTATATATACTCTTTTATTTTTTAGGAAAAAAAATGAACGGAAATGTGTTTGCGTAACCACTATCACCGATTGATTTCATTAGCAACAATAATTTCTCTCCATTTCCCATTTCCCACTACCCACTCCCAACGCACCATCTATTCTATTCCTTTCCTTCCTATCTTCTTCGCAATCAATAGTCATCATCAGTTACCTGAGCTTTCCAGATCTCTCTCCCTTTGTTTTCTCTGTGTTTCTGTGGACGGTGGTTTTCAGATCATTCTAAATGGTCCAACTTGATCGGTTTCTCTTCCTTTGATTCTCTGTTACAAAGCATTACAATCTCGAGGTATTTGCTGGGTTCCTTTTGTTATCCCGTTTCATTTTTTTTTTTTGGCTAAAGATTTGATTTTTTTTATTGTCATCTATATTTGCTTGATCGACAGTGGATAGCATTGTGGGATTTTTCCATTGAGGCTGAGAATCAAAAAGGGTCACAAGTTTTACATAGCAAGGTACAATTTTTATGTCATGTTCGGTTCTGCATCACCCATTTGGTTTCTTAAGGTACTCTCCATTCATGGAGACTGAAGTGAATCTTGGAGAAGGGCTAGTCTTCGTCTGATTATTCATTCATCATTTGCTTTCTGTTTTTCCTTGTATATATGTTAAGATGTTCCACTTAGAATTCAAGTCATTTCTCATTCAATTTGAGACTAAGATTCTATTATATTTGATCTGGGTGAAAGATCTTCAATTGCTTTCAATGATTTTCTTTACTCGCTTCTGATCTTCATCATATTTTCTCCTCTTTTATTGACTAAAATTTCAGTTTTGGTCACTCATCACGTCTTAGCGATTCCTCAAAGGGAAGAAAGAATATGACTTTTCGTTATATCAGGGTTCTGCAATACCGTTATTGCGATCAAATTTTTATGCACTTTAATCAGTTTTATTTGGGAAGTTTCTTACTTCAATTTCAATCCCTTCACCTAGATGCCTAGGAGTATTATCAAGAGGGAAGAAAAGAAAATAAAAAAGTAATATATTTCAATTTTTAGGGATGCTACGCTTTTGTGTCAGTTATTCACCAGACTCTATACCAAAGAAATAATATATGCAGTAATTGCTATAGATGCTACGTTTTTGTGTCAGTTATTCAATCGGTCACACTATTTATACCACATGAAGCTAAGAGAATGTTACTTCAAGATTGTTTGCATTTCATATGCAGTTCAAATTGTTGTATTGAGGGTGATTGCTGGTACTGGAATATTTCATGTTGCTGACTTTTTGTAATATTCAATTGATTTTAAGTACACTTTTTTTTTTTTTTGGCCTGTAGATATTTGTTGGCAAATTCAGTAACATTTTTTGAAGGCTACATAAGTTGAGTTAGGCAAGCATTATTCCTAGGACAATGTTGGGGGGCAACAACGGTAATCCTGTGCTTCCTGTTTACTTGGATGACTCTCATTTTCACTATCAAACTAATGCCGCCAATCAACTGCAGTTGTTTGGAAATTGTGAGTCTTCTCCTGCCTTTCATCATGTGATTATGAGCTCGTCGTTTACAGGATATTTTGTTATTTTTCATGTGGTTGTTTCATAGAGTATGTTTGTCTTTGCAGGTTCACTGATTTTAAACTGACTATGACTTACTTTGCCTGGATTTTAACATAAGTGCAACTTCCCAGATTGTACTTAAAATAAAACTGTTCTTCTTCAGTCCTTGTATATATTACATGCATGGCAACTGAATCTCCTGGTTTTCAACTTGTCTTGTTTATTTTATGTGTTTATATGCATCTATATATATCTTAGGTTACTGGAGATGGTCAATGCAGATTTCTGCACCTGGCTATCCTGCATCTACTGACATATAATTCGATATTTAAACCTTGGATGCAAATGGTCCTTGGCAATCGGGATGATCATTTGCATGTGCTGAAGTGAATTTGATTGCTCTTCCTTACTGAGTTATTTCTAAATTGATTTATTCTTTCTGTTAACAATTTCTGTATGTTTCCTTTGGTTTGTGTAATCACTGAGTAATGAATGTCAAATTTCTTTTGCAGTACAAGCTGGGTGTAGTGTTGATCCAGTTAATTACTTTGGAAATGAGCATATCAGTTCCATGATTCGGCCAAATAAACAAGGCAGGGAAATGGAAGATATCTCAAACCAGCAAAAGCTTCAAATTTCCTTGAATTACAATGTCTGTCAAGATGATGCTGATCGATCAGCAAGCATTCCAAACCCAAATCCTGTATCAACAGGACTGCGGCTATCATATGATGATGATGAGCGTAACTCATCTGTAACTTCTGCGAGTGGCAGTATGACTGCTGCACCTTCAATCATATTATCCCTTGGTGACAACATTATTAGGACTGAACTCGATAGGCAGAAAGAAGAACTGGACCAGTATATTAAGCTTCAGGTAATATGGCTCTCCAAGTGTACATACAAGGTTATCTGTCCTGTCATTATGTGGTATTGGTCGTGGGTGGTCTTCTGGGCTCAAGAGTGATTTATTTTCAAAACATTTATGTGTTCTTTAGGGGATAATACATCCATCTATTCTTGTATGGAAGGTGTTGACACTTTTCTGTCATCCATCCGATTTTCAAATATACCATTATGCAGTCTTTTTCAGTAGTTTTACCTTACTTTTTGGTAGGACTTTTACGTGATTAGTTTATTAGAAGTTATGCTCTGGTGAATAATTTTTGCTTGTTGAACACTATGTCTTAAATGTTTAAATTATTGGGTGAAGCACATGAGGTTGTATTATTTTTTTTATACAAGACAAACGTGGTACTTTGTTATGGAATTATCAATTGTATATATTTGTTGGTTTGGTTATAGTTGCACTCTGAGACTTTGTTCTGATTACTTTACCAGAAGGAGCAACTTTCAAAAGGGGTGAGAGACATGAAACAAAAACACATGGCTTCTCTCCTTGCATCAATTGAGAAAGGTGTCAGCAAGAAGCTAAGGGAAAAAGATGTGGAGATAGAGAACATGAACCGTAAAAATAGGGAGCTAGCAGAGAGAATAAAGCAGCTGGCCGTGGAAGCACAAAACTGGCACTATAGAGCAAAGTATAACGAGTCAGTTGTCAATGTGCTAAAGAACAATCTCCAGCAGGCAATTTCACAAGGAGTTGAACAAGGGAAGGAAGGGTTTGGAGACAGTGAACTTGATGATGCTGCCTCATATATTGATCCCAACAACTTCCTGAGCATCCCTGGTGCGCCTATGAAATCTACTTCCAAGAACAACCAAGGCATGGAACATCTGACTTGCAGGGCATGCAAGGTAAAGGAGGTTTCCATGTTGTTGATGCCTTGTAGGCATCTGTGCTTATGTAAGGATTGTGATGGATTAATCAATGTTTGTCCTGTCTGCCAATTGATAAAAACTGCCAGTGTCCAAGTGTATCTGTCTTAACTTACAAAGCCTAAGCATTTAAAAAAAGTATGAGAACACAATGCAAAATGCATCATCTGTTCTCTCGTCACTCTTCTTGTGTGATATGTCTGCGTAAGTTATGGATTTTCTAGTAAACTATTTGTCAATATAAAAATTAACTTACAAGGATATTTTCATCTTAGTTGGCTTATGTTTCAGTCCTCCCCTTCCTTTCTTTCTGCAGTATTTTTCCATGGAAATGTGATAATTGTTTGATATGCCTCGATTCTTGCGCATACGAGGCAAAAAATAGAAGCATTGTATTCAGTTTGGCCTCGCATGAGTTGCTGCACAATCTGATAGTGCCTTTTTCATATCTATTAATAACAATTAGTTCTGATTGACATTTTTAAAATCCACATTTTTAGGCGTACGGAGAAAATGTTGTGCAGTCACTACTCTTGATTTATTTTTTTGTTTTAGGAGTGTACTCATTGTATTTAAATCTCCCACCATTAGCCGACTCACTTTTGTTTTTTTGGTTTTGAATTCTCTCGTGGGCAGGGGTAGAGTTGATTACCTATAGAATTAGCATGAACTATTCTAACCCCGTCTCTTGACTAACAATGTTGGTGGTAAAACCACGGTGTAGTTTATGAATGGTACCAGCAGCACTTTAAAATGAAGCTGCACGACAGAGGGGCAAGCAATTGAAAATTTTGTTCTGCCAATGTGCAAAGCATTGTGAATATTTGTAGCAGCTCTATTTTTTAAAGAGCAGATTTTAAATATAGAAAAATGAATGGGTATAAATAATACACTACATAAATGAATTGGACTAACCAAAATTCAGTGTAGTTATCTCGCTCCAACGCATGAAAGCTAACTCAATAAGAGAAATCAACATTTTCGCTCTGGAGAGCCAATGGATTTAACTAGGAGGACTTGAAATCACAGAAAAGCACAACTCAGCGAGGCAAAGCCATGCGACACCACAAGAAGAGACTTGTCAAATTCTCCTTCTATTGTCAACTCGTGGTTTCTTTGATGCAGTCCCAGCTTGTATAGGCTCGACGCTTGATTGAATCTATATGAGAAGAAGCAATTGTTTCAAAGTTCAACACTATATAAAGATAACAATCATGCAGTAAGAGCTATACCTTATCAAGTTTCTCCCGAACCAATTTCACTGTTTGATTCATCGAAGGGGAAGCAAAATAATCCTGTTTATAGAACATATTAGTCCAAGGTGATGGATGAAAAACAAGATACGAGATCCTGAAATCGAAGTTCTAACAGATTGATAGGGTAATCACACACACACACAAAACCGCAACACCCTATTGCATTGCAGCAGGCAATAAAAAAAAAAAAAAAAAAAANGGAAAAAAAAAAAAAAAAAAAAAAAAGATTTTTCATTAGAGAGATCGTGATGGCTGACAAATTAACGAGAAGTATTGAAGACAAGTTTCACTCATTTTTCTGTCTCTTTTAAGATAAGATCAATACAGATCAGAAGCTTGACTACCTTCAGAATGCTAAATTTTTGTTCATTGCCCAACTAAAGAAATTTCCCTCACTTTAAAAGATTCAATTCCAAGACAAGATTAAGTAGACCGGGTATAGGAGACAGCAACAAACCTCATTAGAGGAGACTATTTCTATTGGAAGATTACAACTCTTTGGTTTCTCTTCTAGTTCTCTATAGTCCCTGCAGTCATAAAAGATAATCAATTACATATGTTGCCTTAGCTTCAACTCGGAGCATGGCACTGCAAATACACAACAATCACCTTTTGTAAGAAGGCGAATGTTGAGGTAGGAAGCTGCCCTGCGAGGAAATTGTAACTGCCTCAGTCTTCGTGAGAGGTCCTGAGCTGGAAGTTGTTGTCTCTTTGGATCTTCTAGCTATAATACCATAGTAAATAAGAGTATTAGCCTATTAAAAATATCATCACAGGAGTGTATGTAAAAAGACATTTGCGTGCCCTATACAGCATTCTCATAAAAACGGTAGGTTTAAGTGTATGCATTATAGACTTGAACTTACGGTTCAATCGCGCTAAAACCTCCCTTCTTCTTCCCTCTAATTTATCCTTTGTGTCTAAGAGGCTCTCAAAATGGGGAGCATACGAAACCTGCAGTGGATTCCCCAGGAACACAGTATCATCCAATTTTCTTCTCGCAAACCTGAAAATTAAAAATAATATTCAAGCTCCCCAAACTTACCATACCCTATGCTTAAAATTTATGCTTAATTGCAGTTTTAGTCCTTTTATTTTAATAAAACAAACAATTTGGTCCTTCTATTTTGAAAATAAACTATTTGATCCCTCTATTTTCACAAAATGAGCAATTTTAGTCCTCCTCTTAACTTCTGTCCAAAATCTAACAGAATCTGCTGATGTGGCAAGGAAAAATTAATTTTTTAATTCTTAATTATTCTCTTAACTCTTCCCCTCGCTCACTCAGATTCTTCCTCCCGTTTCTCCCTCTCATCTTCCCCTCTGTCTTCTTTTCTTCATATCTGCTCTTACTCCTTTATATCTGCACCCAAACCTTTCTCTAAATTCAAACTAGAGCTTCCACCAATACCATTATCAATTTACAAACAACATTAAGCAAAGATTACGAATATGTTACACTTGTCTATTCCTTAACACAATATATTCTGGTTTTCATGTTGAAAGGTAGCTAAGCACGGAGACCATGGATCAGATGCTTGTGTCCAGCTGGTTTAACCTTCACTCTTCTGTGCCCTTATCTTACATGCAACCACCGTAAAGCAGACACGGAAAGCTTGCTGTTGCCACCGGCAAGTCAATCCCGGTTGTTGATCTTGAGGGACAAAATTCTTGATTTTCAATACTATTTTTGATAACCTTTAGGTTTTTTAGTTAGTAAACAGCATTGCATGTACAGGATTCTTGTTTGATTGATGGATTTATGGGTCTGTATGGTTTGATTTTTCTATCAAATAAGGGAAGCTTCATGTTGTGCATATGCCCAATTGAAGGTAATTGCAAAAACTGGTCACAAACGATTCATTACATAATCTTTGAGCTGCGTTTTTGGTGTTGGCAAAAATTTGCAGCAAACTGATCAAAATGAGCGCAGCAGAGGCAAAGTGGGATGGGTCCTAATATACAGAGCCCTTCTGCTTGTTTGCATAAACGCTAGACAGAGATGAGAGGGAGGAACGAGAGGAAGAAGCTGAGTTAGAGACCGGATGATTAACAATTAAAAAATTAATTTTTCATTGCCATGTCAGCAGGTTCCGTTAGATTTTGGACGGAAGTTAGGATGATGATTAAAACTGCTCATTTTGTGAAAATAGAAGGAACCAATAGTTAAGAACCAAATCATTCATTTTACTAAGAATAAAACTGCAATTAGGCGTAAAATTTATAATTGCTTATTCTTGTAGCAAGCTAGACATAAACAAAGTAATGTCATAAGGTATCCAGTTTCACAAACCTGGCATTGCTAAAAAGGCGGAATTTAATCCAATAAACATCAGTGAATGGCTCGCAATCTTCTGCATCCATTGGTTTACACCTGGAGAAAGAGGTCATTGAGAAGAATTCAAATTTATAATCACGATGCAGGGTACTAAAGAAGAACAACTAGGGGGAATCAATTAAGTAGCAACTGAAAGTTACTCCTATAAGGCTATAACTTACTCTTCAACTTCTCCATAGGTCGAGAATAATTTCAGCAAATCATCTCCACAACCCAATGCTGGAACATTCCTCACAATCAAATATCTGCATCCTCAAACCCATATAACAATATTAACCCGAATAAAAATATAAGCTTCAATTTTTTTTTTTTAAAAAATGATAGAAGGGCGTGTAATTGACAGAAAAGTGATTGGTTAAATTACAAAGACAACAGAATTTGCTTCATGGAAGGGAAAACACGAACCCACCTGGATTCGTCGCAGACGGTGTAGACGCGAACTGCTGGGGCTTCATCTTTATAACGAGGCATGGCCAAAGATCCTAATTTGATGGAATCATTACCTCCTTCAACTTCGAAAGGTCAATTGGTTCCAGAATATACTCATCACCAACTATTAACGCAGTGTGAGCTCATAGCCCTTGCTTTTCAATTTTCATATAGCATTGATCAACCCGGAAACCATTTTTGCCGCGGGGAATTGTGCTCTGCTTGAGTTTCTCCCAGGTTTAAATAATCGAGAAAGAGGGGTGGAGAAATTCGTAATTAGGGCAGGAAAGGTAATAGTGATTAGTAAAGACGTTTCCACCTTTTTTTTTTTTCGTTTGGTTGCTTCTTCTCAAGCTTTTAGTTAAGGAGAAATCAGGGTCGTTAGCCCAAATCTCATGAATCCTTTTCTCTGATCTGCTAAAAGATTTTTTTTTTTTGGAAATTGGTCCGTACATGTTATCTTATATTATTATTTAATTTTATTTTTTCCCCTTCCTTGAGGATTAGTTTGTTTTTGGGACCCCAATAGAAGATGATGAAGGATTCGGCCCAAGAGCTTGTAGGTCCCCAAATGAAATATGGGGCAACGAGCCACCTCATTGTTGGATGCTAAACCTGGACTGCGCTGGAGTTAGATACATACTAAACGATTGTCGTTTATGAGCAAGTCAATGCAGTTCTGTCTTTTACAGAAACGGCCAATGACGTATAACCCCGCCAACACTTATCGCTTCTGAGATCCTTGTCAGACAAAATTTTGTAGGGGGCAGTATCGTAATAATCCGAAGACCAAGTGGCATTTTATGAAGACTCCCTTGCAAACAATAGTTCAATCGAAGGACCAAAGGACGCCAGGGATGATGCTTTGCTCTCTTTTCTTCTACTGAAGACGGCAACCTCGAGGAATCAAAATTCTTCGATTCACAGAGGAGTAGCGTGGTTCTGAGGTTTCTTTTATCATCTAGTTTACGTTGTTTCAGATTGTAATATAATTCTATCTGCTTTGTCTAGTACTCCAGTTCTCTGTAGCTGATGTTACTGAACATGCTTATTTTATTTTTTATTTTTTTCATTGTATGAAGATTGTTAAAAACATGTTTATTAAAAAATTTTATGGAATGTGATAATTCAGTTCGATTGGAGTTGGCATGAATTAAGATTGATGTTGTTGTTTGTAAAGGAGCTTGTATCTTGAGTTGTTACTCAATGGATGAACAAGCTGCCGTGAGTTTAGCACATAAGTTGTTGTTATACAGAATAATTAATCATTCAGCTCAAGTTAATCATTGTGGGTCATGAAAAATTTCTTAATCCCGGACTCTGAAATCGATGATTAAGGTGTTTGATTGTTTTCCAAATATGGGCGGAGATTCAACTGGTTTATAAATTCTGTGTTATGCTTTTGTATGGATCAGTATGCTTCTCTTTTAACATTCGACAATTGAATGCCTTAGTTACTTTAACCAAGACATCGGTGTCTTATCATAGACATGAATGGAACAATCATAACGAAAGATATGCTCAAGGGAGTTCAATTTGTTGTAACAAAAGATATGCGTTAGTCTTCCTTATTGTTTATATGGCTTAATGCAATAGCAAACTCTTGATTTTTCAAGTGTAGCTGCTGGAGGAACCTAGATGTTAATGGCATTCCATGCAATCATAATTTAATGGATTTTTTTTGGTTTGATGCTGATTGTTCTTGATCTTTGTAGGGGTTGCAAACACGGGATTATTAATAGGCTTTATCAAAAATTGGGAACTGCATCCGTATCCAGAACGAGGAGATGGGATCTGAAGGGCCAAAGGCTGTTACCATTCATGTAACTGGATTCAAAAAATTTCAAGGAGTTGCTGAAAACCCTACGGAGACTATTGTTAATAATCTGAAGGATTATGTTGAAAAGAGAGGTTTGCCTTCTGGTGTTACCCTTGGGATCTGTACTGTGCTTGAGGCAGCTGGGGTGGGTGCACTTCCACAGCTTTACCAGACAATGGAATCTGGTATTTCCAAAACAGATGCTGCAAGTAATAAACAAGTTGTATGGGTTAGTCTTCTTTCAGCTTCTTTTAATATTTAATTTAATTTAATTGTTGATTGTGTTGCCTGTAATTAATTGTAATAATTTGCTTAGCATGAAATAACGATTTTCTGAAACAAGTCATTCAAGAAGAAAAAAGTCGCTTGCTTTCATAGAACCAAAGTTGGAGAAGAGGGCTTGCTGGTTTCAAAAAGAAATGGGGTTCATAAGTCTTTAACCTTTTTTAATTAATCAATTATTGAGAGCAAGTCTTATTCTATATGCAGCATGTTACCATGTATTAATGTTGAAGAGTATTTAACACTTTCTCTCTCTATTTTCTCTGCATCCCATAATACTCATCTTGAACTGTGATTGTTTGTTATCTTCATATTTATCAATTCAGCTTCTGTGTAGCGTGGGATAAAGTAGTTAAGAATAGAGTTTGCATGTCATTTAGTGCATTGGCTGAATGAGAAATTTTCTCACTTGGTGTAATTTTGTTTCTCCCCTACATATTGTTATCAGTTGCAAGGTAATAGTTTTATGCCAGTGGAAGTATTTGACTCTAGTTTATGAGGTCTGTTTTTTTTATTTTCCAATGAATAACCAATTCCAGTAGATTTTAATTTTGTATAAAAGATAATGTTGAGATATGCATATTGATGAATAACCAATTCCTGTATTTTCTGGATTTGTTTATTTAAAGTACTTCTACTTCTCCACAACTTGTACTTCAGCTTCACCTGGGGGTGAATAGTGGGGCTGTAAAGTTCGCCATTGAGCAGCAGGCTGTAAATGAAGCCACTTTCCGCTGTCCAGATGAGTTAGGATGGCAACCTCAGGTAAGCCATGATTGTGATTCTTTTTCTATTGTAAAAGCTACAAATTCTTCCTTAGTATCTTGAAGAATACCCTAGATTGTCTTCATCGTTTCCATTACCTAAATTTCCTTGTCTCATTTTTTAACCTTCTTCAGCAAGTCCCAATTGTACCTGAAGATGGAGGAATTTCCCGAATGAGAAAGGTACCTTGCAATATCTTGTCAAATTGTATATTGTAATATATAGCTTGTCAGATAGCATTTTGTTGCACAAGTTCTTTAGATGATGACTCTGAGTCTGTCCTTTTACTGTTATCCATGCTGTTGCAAATATGAAACAAACACCTTATTTTTTCTTGTCATGAAAATTGAAGATTGTGCTGATCCATACTAGATCTTGCCGCAGTCTTAAAGCTGTTAAGAATGAATAATGCTTGTAGTTTTACTTGTAAATGTTTCATCCCATTGAAGGAATCCCTCAGCCAATTCTCCTTTCTCCCTTCCAAAAGACTAAGAAAGAATTAAAGGAAGAGCAAATTAATGGGATAAAATGGAAAGGTCATCAGACACTATTTTTATTGTTATTACTTTTCTAACTCTTAAGTCTGGAGTTTGCCATATGACTCTCAAAATGTTCACTGTTGATGGCAACATAGTTTATACTGTTATAACCTAGCAAAAAGAAAGAAGAAAGCACATTTTTATTCGCATTATTCTGCAGCTACACTTTCTGTTTCCATTTTGAAGTATTCAAATTTGTTCAGCTCTTTGTTATCTTCTATCTGTCTTTCTTAACTTCTCGTAATTTCTTTTGTTGAAGACTTCAGTACCTGTTGAGGCTATCCTGAAATTCTTGCAGAAGGGGGCTTATGATGTTATGATATCAGATGATGCAGGACGCTTTGTTTGCAATTATGTTTATTACCAGTCCCTCCGATTTGCAGAACAGAAGGGTAACAAGTCTCTGTTTGTCCATGTTCCTCTCTTTTCGAAGATCGATGAAGAAATCCAGATGAGATTTGCAGCCTCTCTTTTGGAGGCCATTGCTTCTGCATGTTAATGCCATTGATTTGAATATATAAACATGTAAATCATGTCTCAGTATCATTGTAATTGTAAAATAATTAATCTATGAACTAGCGGATGCTTCCTTCTTTTTATTTTATTTTTTATTTGGGGGCGGGGGTTGTTTGTGATAGATAAGGTTGTCTTCTTGCGACTCATTGATGTTTTAGATTTGGCTATTTGTTACACTCTGCATAAATTTGCCAGTAATTGCTGAAAATCTTTGTCATAGATAATTTTGGGTGTTTCATGAATGTTATGTAATTAGATTACCGCACCAGAAAATAGTTTATTGCGTTACTGCTTTTGGCCTTTGGTTTATTGCAGTTTAGAAGAATGAAACTTGCAGGAGTCTTTCCATCAAGTTTGGTGGCTATTGGCTAAGCCCTTTAGACTACTAGTGTGATGGAGGGAACTGTTTGGTGATAAAGTAGCACATTGTGCGGATTATCTTCCAAGCATGGTAAAGGGTATGATTAGATTTTGTGGGGTATGCATTATAGCTTATTTAAATATTATAGCACCTTGAGGAAACAACTTGCAAATCTGGAAGCTTTCAGTTTCATGCTTTATCTTCTTGTATGCATTCACGCTAAAATGGGTTTGAGTTTGTAAGAAGTTATACGTTTGAAGCTTCCTTCATGTATTAAAAAAATAAAAATAAAAAGAAGATAAAATTTAGTTTTTAAGTTGACCAAAAAATCATTTGGTTTTAAAAATTAAGAAATTTCAATTTGGTTTTATACTGCATAAAATGTTTACAATATTCATTGGTGTTATATGGTTATTTTGTTTAAATATGTAGTTATTTTTTAATATTATGTGATTATTCTGTTTATTTATTATGTTTTAAAATAAATAAAACTATCACATATATAAATGGAATAATTTATAATACTAAAAGATATTTTGTATATTTTCTATAGTACGGGAAGAACCAAATTAAAAAAAATTCATTCTTTTGAAACAAACCAAACAATAATGCTCTAAAAAAAGAAGAGTGTGTATATAACCTTGAAATAGTTGAACTATATAATATCTTATTGTATAAACTGTTTCTGGCTTATTTGGATACGACAAGCCCTTTTTCTTTTTCTGTTTTATGGAAAGTTATTGGAAACGATAAGCCCTTTTCATAAGCTTAATGACATATGTAAACTAATTTTTTGATAAGCACTTCTATATGATGTCGAAAAAGCATTGTGGGACAAAAATGCACATATTCAAGCAGGACCTAAGTTTTCTGAGCAAAAGAGTAGGACCTAAGTTCATCATGAAATTAATTTATAAGTGTCCTCCGAAGCATATGTTTAAGGTTCGGNGGAAACGATAAGCCCTTTTCATAAGCTTAATTACATATATAAACTAATTTTTTGATAAGCACTTCTATATGATGTCGAAAAAGCATTGTGGGACAAAAATGCACATATTCAAGCAGGACCTAAGTTTTCTGAGCAAAAGAGTAGGACCTAAGTTCATCATGAAATTAATTTATAAGTGTCCTCCGAAGCATATGTTTAAGGTTCGGCTTTATGTATGACAAAGTTTTGCTAGTTTCCAAATATTTCATAGTCACGCTCCCAGTCCCAGATGCACATTTTAACTGTAAAAGTCTCATGGAGCATCATCCGAGCCATAGCAACCTCCAGAGCCTCGTGTTATACACCGATAGCTACAAGCAATGCTAATAACTATGTATATTTGAAGAACCGCGAAGTTGATACTTTGATAAAATCTGGGAATCTAAATAATGCCTTTAGAGTGTTTAATAATATGCCATTACGTGATGTTGTCACCTACAACTTGCTAATATCTGGGCATCGCCGATGTGGGCTACCGGAGCAGGCTCTTCATCTCTATAGTGAAATGCGTTTACAGGGTGTAAGAGAAAGTGCATCGACGTTCTCCTCTGTTATTGGAATTTATAGCGATGCTGGGTTCCACAGAGGAGGAGTTCAGTTGCATTGCAGGGTGGTTAAGGTTGGATTCAGTTTGAATGTGTTCGTTGGAGGTGCCCTCATTGATCTTTACATGCATATGGGACTTCCTGAGATGGCACTGAAATTGTTTGATGAGTTGCCAGAACGAAATTTGGCTATATTGAATGTGATGTTACGTGGGTTATCTGAACTGGGTCCATTGGAAGAATTGCTTAGATTTCAGTCTCGGATGGAATTGGAAAGTGTGGAGCCAAATGGTCTAACATTTTGTTATTTACTTAGGGGCTACAGTAATGAGAGGTCGCTATATGAAGGGAAGAAGCTTCAGACCCGCATTGTTAAGCTCGGAATGGGGGAATCAAACATTTATGTTGCTAATGCATTGGTGGATTTTTACTCTGCATGTGGGTGCATAGTATCAGCAAGGAAATCATTTGAAGCCATACCAGTTGAGGATGTTATTTCATGGAATTCATTGGTTTCTGTTCACGCAGACAACAATTTGTTGTCTAATGCTCTGGAATTATTTACAACTATGCAACTATGGGGGCAGAGGCCATCTATTCGTTCATTAGTGGGTTTTTTGAATTTGTCCAGTAGAATCCAAAATATTACTTTAGGAAAGCAGATTCATTGCTGCATTTTAAAACTGGGTTTTGATAAAGGAAGTGTACATGTTCAATCTGCTTTGATAAATATGTATGGAAAATGCAGTGACATTAAGAGTTCCATAGCCGTATTTGAATGCCTTCCCGAGAACACTTCGGAGTGTTGCAACTCGTTGATGACCTCTTTGTCCCATTGTGCTGCCTTTGAAGATGTTGTGGAGTTGTTTTTTTTAATGCTTGATGAAGGTATCAGACCAGATGAGGTAACCTTCTCAACCACACTAAAAGCATTATCTGTATCTGCTTCTGCAAGCTTAGCGAGCAGCAGATTACTGCACTGTTTTGCATTAAAATCAGGATTTGAAGCCAATATTGCCGTTGCTTGTTCCCTAATCGATGCATATTCAAGATGTGGGCATGTTGAACTCTCTCGTCAAATTTTCGAGGGCCTTCATTCTCCAAATGCTATCTGTTTCACATCAATGATCAACGGATATGCCCGGAATGGAATGGGGAGAGAAGGTCTAGAAATGCTACAAACTATGGTTGAGAAAGGTCTAAAACCAGATAAAGTGGCCTTCTTGTGCGCATTAACAGGGTGTAACCATGCAGGATTGGTTGAGGAAGGAAAATTACTCTTTGAATCGATGAAATCTCTTCATGGGGTCCACCCAGATCGCCAGCATTTTTCATGCATGGTGGATCTTTTATGCCGTGCAGGACTGCTAAATGAAGCTGAAGAGTTGCTGCTACAGGCACCTGGGAAAGGGGACTGTAATATGTGGAGCTCATTGATGAGAAGTTGCAGGGTGCACAAGGATGAAGTGGTTGGAAGACGAGTGGCAGAAATCGTAATGGAGCTAGAGCCAGACGATCCTTCGTTGTGGTTGCAAGCTTCAAATTTCTATTCTGAGATTGGGGAGTTTGATACTGCAATGCAAATCAGGGAGGTAGCTCTAGCAAGGAAGATGAGAAGGGAGATTGGTCATAGTTTAATTGAGATAAAATGTTGACTGCAAGAAATGGAGTTCCTAATCAAGGACCTGTGTCCATTGATAATGACACTAGATGTTCAGAACAGGGGATGGCCTATGGTGCATTCAGCCGTGCTGGTGAAGATGTTTCCTGGTAAGGCCTTGACTATTTTGTGAAGTTCCCAAATCCCACATTCTAAGGGAAAGGTTCCTTTTGCTGGGAGATTTCGGTGGGCATGCCAAGAAAATGAGGGTCAGGATTTGCATACCCTGTTTGGTGTAACTAACTGACAACTTTTTAAAATAGAAAATAACTTCTTTTTCTTTTTACCACATTGTATGGCCGTTATATGCTTCTGAAATTTGGGATGGCTTAGAAAATGCAATAAGCCTCTTAGATTATATGTTATCCACTTCTCTTTTAGTGGGGCAAAGGTGACAAAAGGTACATCGTAATACCGTATACTGTTACGGGTATATTTTGTAACTGGTTGATGAGTAAAGCAAAAAACTACAAAAAAATTTCCCTTGTACTTTAAGTGTGGGCATGAAGAAAATGTACCACCTTCATACGCTTTCAAGCCAAGCCATAAAGCCTTCCAAATCCTTCATTTCCAAAGCTAATCTGCTCATATAAATTATAACCAGCATATTCATTGAGATTAAATCAAATCAACCAATCCTTGCAATACAGCCTTTAGAGACAAAAATATGGACAAATTCTACCTGGTTTCCTTACTTGGCTTGCTGATAGCGGCTCATGGAGTTGCAGGAAACATGGTATGCAACAACATTGGCATGCTTGAAGAACTTGAAAGCCTGGAAATAGAAGAAAATGAGGTAGAACTTTCTGAGATTCCTTCATGGAAAAGTGAGCGGGGTGGAAAGGTTCTTGTGAATGTAGATAGCTTCGCTGCAGTTGGAGATGGAGTATCTGATGATACCCAGGTGAGTTATAAATTCATTGGTTGAACTCCGTTATTTTGCAACATGCACTTCTTACCTATTATGTTATTGGACATGCATCACTATTAACCAGACCAGTTACTATATTATACTTTTCTCTCTTTTCTGATGGTGTCATTACAGGCTTTTCAAAAAGCATGGGACGTTGCTTGCTCTACACCAAAATCTGTTTTCTTAGTTCCCCAAGGACGCAGTTATCTAGTCAGTGCAACAAAATTTAAAGGGCCTTGTGCAGACAAGCTAATCATCCAGGTTGTCAAACACACACACATGTAGAATTAATAGGGTCATTTTTATGATTTTATCCATGATTCAGTCTTAATATGATCATTGACATGGTATCGTTGTTTCCAGATTGATGGAACAATAGTAGCACCAGATGAGCCTAAGAATTGGGATACAAAATTTCAACGGGTTTGGCTTGATTTTTCTAAATTGGATAAAGCTGTTTTCCAAGGTGCTGGAGTTATTGATGGCTCAGGCAGCAAATGGTGGGCTGCATCTTGCAAAAAGAACAAGTCAAATGTAATTCTAATTTTTGGAACTTGACCATAGTTGTTTATGCTTTTGTGCCTAAACTTCAATTATAGGAAATTAACTTCTCTTATGTTTCTTTCCCCTTTCTTTTTCACAGCCTTGCAGAGGCGCTCCAACAGTAAGAACCATTTTCATGACCAGTACAGTATTCATTATTTTTTGGTTATGTAAATCATGTAATCAAAATTACCATGTAGAGTTGAACTTGGGGGGTTGTTGCAGGCATTAACCATAGATTCAAGCACAGCTATATGGGTGAAAGGGCTAACTATCCAGAATAGTCAGCAGATGCACCTTGTTATTTCACGGTGTGATGCTGTTCGAATTATTGGCGTGAAAGTGTCAGCGCCAGGAGACAGCCCAAACACTGATGGAATCCATATAAGTGAATCAACAAATGTCGTAATCCAAGACTCCAAAATTGGAACAGGTTCTTGCCTTCTTGAACGTTCTTAATTCTTGTCCTTTGATTTTTTCATTTTATGAACACTGGAAACAGAATATAAAGCCTATAGCTATTAGATAATATGGTTTTCCCTTCATTTTAACTTGGATAACACCTACACCTTGGAATGACCAAAGATACAAATAACAGCTGATATGGAACAGGAAATTAAGAAGAAAAAAACCCAAAAAAGAGAAAGAACAGGAAGTTCTTATGCGAAGGCACAATTACTCTTGCATTACCATGATTTAACAAATAAGCGGTCTGTTTGAAAAATTCTGAGGTTAATAAAAAAGCACATTGATCAATTATGTTTCATGGTGTTCTCTGTGTACATTCAGGTGATGATTGCGTATCAATTGTCAATGCTAGCTCTAATATCAAAATGAAGAAAATTTATTGTGGACCTGGACATGGAATCAGGTAGGATCTGAATTTCATGACCCCTTCCCTTTCTTCCTCCCATTAAAACACAAACTCAATTATAAGCAACATGATCAAGATAATGACTCCCTTGACTTGCCAAAAGGCATTAGCACCATGATTATTTTTTTACACTCTTTTTTTATAGCATTGGAAGCCTAGGGAAGGACAACTCCACTGGCATAGTCACAAAGGTGATTTTGGATACGGCAGTTCTTAAGGAAACTATGAACGGTGTCAGGATTAAGACCTGGCAGGTAATATTCTCAATTGTGAGAATTTGATGTAATAAACTGATTTCAATACCACCTAACTGCTCTCGAAGAAACCTGAGGTCAGAATACGAGAAGACATGGATCTAAAGTTCTGCAGTAATCGTTAATCATACATTTTTTTTTAAATGGTCTTCTCGAAAAGGAAGTTTCAATAATTTTTCTGCATTCCAAATAAAATAACAGCATAATCAATGCTACTATCATTTTAAATTCCATGTCAAAATCCTAGTAAATTTTATGTACTTGAATACAAGTAAATTTGTTTTCTTCCTTTTCCTGGCACACAGGGAGGTTCTGGTTATGTTCGTGGGGTACGCTTCCAGAATGTGAGGATGGACGATGTATCAAATCCCATTATTATAGATCAGTTCTACTGTGATTCACCTACTAGTTGTCAAAACCAGGTATAGTCTCAAGTTTTCTGCCCAAATTGCTAATCTTACTTAGTTGTTAGAGGTTTCCTTGCTGGTCTTAAAACAAAAAAAGAGAAGAAAAAGAAAAAAAATCCAAGCACTCGTACACTATATTCAAAGCACTTTGTTATAAACTAAAGCATGATATTATGTTCTGAAATTCTTCTACAATACTACTCTTTTCTTAGACATCTGCTGTGAAAGTAAGCGAGATCATGTACCGGAACATTAGTGGCACTACAAAGAGTGCTAAGGCCATAAAATTTGACTGCAGTGACACAGCTCCCTGCAGCAACTTAGTCCTTAGCAACGTTGATTTGGAGAAACAGGATGGTACGGTGGAGACATACTGCCACTCTGCTCAAGGCTTTGGCTATGGAGTCGTGCATCCTTCTGCTGATTGCCTTACTTCTAGTGACAAAAGTGCTGAAGTTGCAGAATCAATTGCAGAGGATATTCGTCACACTGAACTATGAGCTGGCTCTCTATAGACACCTATAAATAACCCGTTGATAATGAGTTGGCTCTCTATAGATACGTTATAATAACCCAAGCAAGGGTTTCTTGGAGGAGTTTAGAGGAGGAAACAATACAAGGGATGTTTTATCATTTAGTTTATAGTTAGAAAGTACACTGAAATTGATTCCCCGAAAATAGAGGACAGTGGCTGATGACATAAGATTGAAGGAAAAAAAAGCAGCATGTATCAATTTTATGATATTGATTGAGATTTATATTATTCTCAGTATTATGATTGCTTCGTATTTATTTATTTTTGATGGATTTGTTCTTGAAATTCATATCTTGGCCACATGTGTAAGTGATGCCAAACTAGAGAGCAGCATGCTAACATGATGAGTCCGAAACATAAATTGGTCTCTTCCTATTTCCTCCTTTGAGATGGTCAGATTGAATTGGACTAGAGTTGGGCCTTTGTAAATACCCCATATTCATGCCATGAGAATCGGGTCCAAGTGTTTTTCTTTTCTTTTCTTTTTTTCAGACTGAATTTGAGTGGCAATTATAGGGTTAGGGTATCAGTTAAAGATACAGACAAGAAGGAACCAGTAAGATACTCCACTCCCGTCCATGATTAGCATGAAACCTATAAACCTATTACTTAATGGTAGCAAACATAAATAAATCAGAGGCTATATGTTCGCTGATTTCATGAAATAATGTTTTTGTTTGGCTTGTTCTCATTGCAAAACGACAAATGCATGAATACTGCAAAACAGTTTATGAGCCTGCAAGATTTTGACATTGTGGTCCAAAGAACCATATGATAAACCGGGACCAATTGATTGACAAATTCAATGCAAAATTCTGCTAACCTACATTGAATAAGCAAAAAAACAAAGGAGAAATAGTTTCTTCACCAGTATCCCTCGTAAAGCTTATTAGTTTGGTATGCTTGTGCTGTAGAATAAGCCAAGTTTTCAAGCTGGTAGGATCAGATTGGATAGAAATGACTATGAAAGACAACAAATCAATATTCCATGTGTGGATGTAAGGGTCCTGAGTACAGATCATCACCTTTGTGTATGAGTTATCAAACAGGTGGCAGGTGCGTCTTTCATTCTCTTTTTCTATTGAGTATTATTTTAAGGCAGTCCCCTCTAGCTTTAGACCATCTTATTTTGTTCCCTAAATTTCTAGACAACCCAATACAAAGAGTTGTATAGCTTACTAGGAAGAGAAAAGCTTTAGAATGAATTGCCATACAACATTATTATAACATAAATGCTCTGTTTTCTCCATGTATGAATTGACCAAAAATATACTATGCTTTAAAGCAGGGGAGTTCCTGTGATTTATGGGTTTAAACCTGCTTAGCCCATTCCCTCCTCCATTAACCAGAATCTGCCACCCAATACCAATATATGCATGCTTTATATTTCCATCTGTAAATTTTGGTTAGATTTACATTTCATTGATATGTTACTTGTAAAAGTTATGGTCCCCTCTTCTTTATATATATACATTGATTTAAAGAAAGTACCAACTAATGACCTTCCTAGTTAGGTATTAAACTTGATGATTCCCTACTCAAATACATTATGCTCATGCATTAAGTTGATGTGAGATACTCTTATGATCATTTGGGAAGGAACTTAATTTCAGTGTGGGCAAACTGACTTAAAAATACACTTATGTTTAAAAAAAAAAAAAAAGTTACGATCCTNAAAAAAAAAAAGTTACGCTCCTTTATACAAAAAAATAAAGAAATGTGTGTCAAGACCCATGCACAAAACTGGTTAATGGCAGTAAGTGTTAACAATGCTCAACATTACATTCTGTAGAATCTGTTTAGTAAAATATGAAATAGAAGAAAGAATTTTTTAATTTGATTAAACAATGACACTATTTTTTAAAGTTTCATCTTAGAAGAGCAATTTTCTTTTGCAGCTTCTTCTAAACGTACAGTATCCCCTTCTTTATAGCATAAATTTCGTACATCTTGATGTGGTACATATGGCAACTCTGATCTGAATGACACAGTACTGAACATTCCATAGCAGCAAAAACCAAAAGGCACATGGGTGAGCACATTGCTCACTAATCATAACCAAAATGAAGTTGTTGTCTGTGTGTGTATGTGTCTCATCGTTATTTGCCGTGAGATAAGGGTCATGCGCCTGCATTATAGGCCAAGAAAGAACAGATAAAAGTCTCGGAGATCTCCTCATCCAAACAAATTATTGATAAAGCAAAGAACTTTAGGGGCTCAAAGTGATCCGTGAATATATATTGGTAAGACGGCTTTTTTTATGTAGGGCATGAACACAAGGAAGGCCCACACTTTTGTCTTTTGTCTCTCTGATTAATTTAAGAATCAGAAATTGAAGATCATGCACTATAGCCAAATGGGTCTTCTTCCAACTGAAAATTCACATGCATATAGCTAGTATCCACAAGTTTTCAACTATAAAATTAGCAGGTAGCAACAACAACAATGAGAAATCCCCAATGGGAAAGCTTCATATCAGACTGTATCTGCCTTGTTCATTGTGAATTTTTTTTTTGGAAATTAATTATAGTTTTTATTCACACAAGCGTCCACCAAGTTCTAGAATGATCCGTGACCCAAAATCTGTGACTAGCTCAAATGTTGCAGTTGCACATTTTTCACTGACATTTAAAATCAACGTTGAGGTGATGCGAATCTAATTATAATTAAGTGATAACTACTAAGTACAGGGCATGGATTAAAATCTTATTGGCTTGCTTCCTTTATTTTTCTTCTATGCTTTATGTCTTCTTCAAGATAATATTCATGAGGAGAATGATATGACAGATGCACATTCTCATGGAGTACTTCTAACTTTTAACTATGCAGCAACACCAAGCATTTGAAAATTGGGGAATACCTTATCTTTTTCTTTGAAGAAACATTTGTATAAAGTTTCGAATATGACTGCAAGCAAGAGAAAACAAGAATTCTAACTTGCATATCATAAAGCCGCCAAGCTTAAGGTACTTGAAGTTGCTCTTTTTATCTCAAATTATTTGTCTTAACATTACTCACCAAAAAACAAACAAAAATGTCCGTTTTGTTTGCTAATTAAAAAAATCAAAGTTGGTATATAGTTTTTTTTTTTCCAGAACAATATGTAAATTAAAACATAAGTTATTGTGCTTTTATATTTCTTCTATGGCTAGCATGGTGAAGAAAAGGGCAGTGTGACCCTACAATCAAATAAAATGATAGTAATGCATATTCTCATTGAGAAGATATAGATAAATCAATTTGCAGTTGTGAAAACAAATGCAAAAATCCTTTACTATTTGAGGGGTGGTAATAAAGTGTCCCTTCCACTTTGGCATGTAATCTAAATTGAATTATGCTTTCTTATATTAATTACTTTGCATGTCCTACTCAAATAATTTTTTTATTGAACTAAAGAAATAACTTTTATAATTGCACACAATTATGAATATATATATATAAAAGTTGTATAAATACTACTTAAATAGCATTATTCATCTTGAGTTGATGATTAATGTCTTAAATAATTAATGAGTCTCAAGTTATAAAATCTCACACTATTTTTGTGTTAGATTTATGATGTGTAATTTCTCTTTTTTAGAAGAAAATAATGTACACATAAATTTTCTTCGTACAATTTGTGTATAGGATAAATAATGAGAGCTGCTATTTTTTTACTATAGTTTGTTAATACCATATTTTATTTAATATCTAAATATAATATAAATTAAATTACTCTTAATTAATATAAAAACTTTTTATATTCAATGAGAATTTTTATAATTAACTAAGAAAAATTTATATTAAATAAAAATAAATAAATTTATATTATATTTAAATATTAAATAAGATATATCATTAATAAAATCAAATATAAAAATAACCGCTCTTTATATATATAATAACACACTAATTTGGATGCATATTATTATCGTTTTGGTGGTTGCGGTTAAAGGCTACATCAGAATAGTTTATGACTATATTTGTGGGTCATATTTTGTAACACAAGTTGATGAATCACTTGGGAGCATGGAATTTTTTATTCTTTGGTTGGTCACTCAAAGATACTCGCAAAATTAATAATGGAGGAGAAGCAACCTTAATCATCTCCGCTGTGGATGCATGTAGTTCACGAGAGGCCTTAAAGGTTCACGAGCAAATAAGCACAAGAAGACGGCTAAGAAGGTCGTACTAGAAGGACCCTCCTTCTCTCTCTATATATTATACCATATTCTCTCATGGTTGTCACCACAGAGGGGAGGGGGAAAAAAAAAATACAAAACTCAGGCAAATTGGAATTAACTAAAGAAATGATAAATTAATAATAAGCAGAAAATAAAAAAGCATAGATGTGGGTTTTTCATGGCCTCAGTTACAGGAGACATATGTATGGAATGCACGTTGGGATTGATTAAAGTATGTGATTTCCTGTGAATTCATATAATACCGTGGCTGCTTTCTCCAGATAAATAAATAAAGAAGATTTAATCGTTAGAGCAGCAAAACCCTATGGACAAGGAAATTAAAAAAGAAAGAGAGAAAATTTGGAATTTTTGAATATTATATATATAATGGTTTAACCTGAACAAATTATTGCCTCTAGCATCAATTGCACAGTAAAAATGGGCAAGTGGGTATCCAAAACTCTTAGCTAAATATCCTTAATATTTTTTTGTTTATTTAAAATTTATTTAATTTCTATCTATCATATTAATTATTCAATTAGAAGAGTGATTAATAATTCAATTTGAAAACTATTACTGCTATATATATATTTATGCTATAAATCATTACAATAGTAACAAAAACGAAGAACAATGATAGTGAAAATTTTGGATGAATGTGATCAGTGGATGTTTACTGTCGCTGGTTTTAAGAATTGACATGCGTAATACATGTTTATGTGAAGAATTTAAGAAGATAACTGTTGGAAGCAACATCTGAAGGGAAAGGAACGGTTGGAAAAGGCGAAGGGGACTCACAGAGATGAACACTCTTGAGTTGATGAGAATGAGGAGGTGGCTTCCTTTTGTTTTTTTTGGCCATGAGGAGTGACTTTCAAGGAGTGGCATTTATGTAAATTTATCTAGTTGATTTCTGACATTCAACCAGCACCTTATATATATGCTTGAGGAGAAACACTCTTGAGTGATCAGTCAACTGAACAAATGGAAATAACAGAAACCTACCTTCATGATTGCCTTTGCATATGATAGTCTTATTATAAGACCACAGCACAGCCTCATGGCCATCGTTTTCACCGAAGAATTTATTCATAGAAATTATTATTTTTTTGGTTAAAAGGAATTCATTAAAACAAGGAATTCATAGAAATTATTGCTATACATTTTCAAGATATAAAGTAGTTTTCTCTCACATAGTTCTTATTTAATATTTATTGAATAATCAATCAAAATTATGATGTTATAAATTTAGTTTAAAAAAATTTCAAGCAAAAAAAAATTTAGATATAACTATTTCTACAATTTTCTTTCTCTACCGTTTTATTATTTGTATTTAATCTTCATTTTCTTTTGGTTATTTCCATTATCTTCATTTTTTCCATTTTTTAAGACATTTTTCATATTAATCAAAACTTTATTCATATAATTTGTTACGAAATTTATTATTATTATTATTTTAATCATACCTTGGCTAATACATATATAAGATGCTTCTGAAATGTACTCTTTTTTTTTTTTTAACCTAAAACATCCATAGAACTACCTCATTATAACTTAAGATACCATGCTTGTCACATAAATGAAGAAATAGGGTAACTTTGTGTATAGAAACTGCAGGCAGAGCAGATACACATGGTGTATAAGAAAATGGGCAAGCAAATAAAGGTGTTAGCTGGTCCTTCTTCAATTGGGCAGCAACAATGATTTCAGAATCATTGTCCAAATCCATATCTCTCAAGTCTCAATCTGTTTCTGCAAGTAGAACTGCACCTCCTAATCATCCATTAAACCACTGCAATATAGACCCACATAGTGAATCAAGTTTTGACAAAATGGTAGAAAGGCAAGATTTTCTTGTTCATTTGTTTCTTTTCTTTCTGAACTTTTTTCTCTGTAGGATATTTTACATAATCTCTGTTATTGGGGCCTCCTATAGATTTGAGAACCATATGCACGGAAATGTTGTTTATCAGAAACAAAATATTGTACTTTTGCTTTTGTTTTATTCACATGCACAGAAACGTAAACAATGCTTCAAATCTGTGGGCGAATGGAGGGTTTTCTCTCAAAACTTACCCTTCAAGTACTATATATATTCAGCCACTATGTTCTCAGACCGTACTCTTAGGATGAGCTTAATTTTACGTTAATTGCTTTATTTTTCAATAAAGCAGTTAAAATAATTCACTTTTCCCCTTTTAATCTTTTTGAGGTCACTAGGAAATTGGCTCTCTTAGTTTAATAAGGAAAAAAGAGGAACAAGAAATGCGAAATTGGAGGAAATAGGCTAAAGGTTGCGCCTTTCTGACCATATGGGAGTGGCTTAAGAAGACAAAGTACATAAAGTCTTGGCCCGTGAAGGTTGCATGTGATCATGAAGAGCTGTTATAATCAGTGCCCTTGACACCTTATAGACCCACTCACGTGTACCATTTTGGCTTTTGCATCAAATCTTGATTTATTACATTAACAATAGAAGTTTATTTTATATCCACAGTTTGAATGAGGCAAGAAAGAAAGCAGGGGAAATGTGATGCATATTTCTGACCATTGGCAATAATGGGAAAGAAGGAGATAAGGATAATGTGCACTAGTACCTAATTTATGAAACTAAAGATTTTCTTTGGCTAATCCTTAAATGAAGAGACTCACATTTGCTTCAAATTCCTTTCTTTCTAAACCTTAGAAGCATGCCTTGCGTCTATGAGAAGGTTTTTAGGCCTAAAGACCTCTAATTTCATTATAAATCTAAAGCATGCTAACCATTCTTTCATCATTTTGCTTATATTTGAGATTGGTATTAGGCAAAGAACCAATAATGCTAATCATGGGTTAAGCTAGAAAATTGAAAAGAAAGTAGGACAAGACAACAGATAGATTTGCCCTCTGCCCTCATCCAATAGTATAATTATATTGTGAATACATGGACAGTGAAATGACAATACTAACCCACAACCAATTGGATTAGTCACATGTAAGTGTGGCAAGACTAAACAAATTCTAACCTAGAGTCACAAAAAAGGAAAACAAGCCAATTAATGAAAGAAAAAACAGGAAGAAGAGAGAATGAAGCATAAATGCTTGCCATTATCAAGAATATTTTAAAATTTCTGTCTGCCTGCACAGTTCTATAATAGTTATCATCTCCTTATTTAAACATAACCGTCACTTGGTATTTTGCCAATACAAAGAAGCTCTCTGTTTCTCCCTCTGTCTCTTTCTATCTCTTTCTGCTTTTCTGCCCTCACATTCCCACATTGCTACTAAAAATGAGTGGATTTTGTTTCAGAGGCTTCACATTTATGCTTCTCATTGCATTTCTTATTTGGTCTTCCAATTTTGAAACCTGTATTGCAAGAAGAGGCAAGCATTGGAGGCAAAGCAGAGGAATCTCAGCTTCTCTGTATAAGAAGAAAGGAAAGAAATATGGTAATAGTCACAACCACCATGGTGGAGGATCAAAACCAAAGCCTCCATCACATAAGAGCACTCCATCATCACCAAAAGCTCCACCATATAAAAGCATTCCATCATCACCACCACTTCCAAAGCCACCAAAAGATTATAGCCCATCAACTCCTAACAAAGGTGGCCATTCTACCATCTTTAATGTGCTAGATTTTGGAGCTAAGGGTGACGGAAGTTCTGATGATACAAAGGTAACTCTTTGAATCTCACTTAAGCTCAGAAAATGGGTTTTATGTTGCTTTTGCTGACAAGTTAGCATCAAAGACTAAAACTTTTCACTTTATCATATAATTCAGTATTTTTATGAGAATTCAGGGGAATTTTTTGCTTCTATTATGGAAATTCAGGGAAAGTGAGAAAGAAAGGAAAAGCTTTCATGTTGGTTATTGTTAAATTTTCCAGTTTACTACATAATTCAGCATCCCATTAGAATATAGGGGAATGCGCTTAAAATTTTGATGATATCGTGGAACTGGAGCTGATAGGAAGTAGCACTGAAATAAAAAATTGGAAAAATTTTGGAGGGTGGGGACCGGGGGTTTCAAAATCACACAATCAGAATCCTTTTCCCTTCTTCTACCCTCTACTGGTAAGTTTTCGTCAACCAAATTTGGTGGGAGAATAATATGCCATTAGGAATAGGACGTAAGAGTTCATTAAATTAAAGTATTTTCCCTTTGTTCCTTTTTCCTTTGGAGGTTTCTTAGATTTGATATTTATGTAGTATGTCATATTATATAAAAATAATTAATGTGTGAATGACATGTATACAAATCAACTATTTTTAAATTTATTTGAGAAAATAATATAAATTATATTTTATATCTAATAAAATATAAAAATTATATATATTTGTAACATCAATGTAATATGACATATTCATTTGAAATTATAGAATTCCCTTTTTTCGATTTTTCCCTTGTCCTTTTGGATGTGACTATGGAGTTAATAATTGTTAGTAAAGAAAGTTTAGTGTTAATGTAGATTAATTATAGATTACAGCCGAACAGTGAGAAATGCATAATAGGTGGAGACACAAGAAGACACCAAAGAGGTGGGGCCCACCAGAAAAAAAATGATTCTCGTTACGGCAGTTAGGTCACGATTCCTACAATAATTGTAATACACATTGTACAAACTAAACTACCACCTAACCTTATTACTAGGACTATGAATACAGTTTACTGTTACTTCAACAGTACTTAATGGAAGTAGCTATGGTGCAATGCAGGCATTCCAAGCTGCATGGGCAGAGGCTTGTAAGGTAGAGGCATCAACCATGCTCGTCCCAGCAAATCACGTCTTCAATGTGGGACCCATTTCATTCTCAGGACCATACTGTCAACACAACATTGTTTTTCAGGTAACATGACAAATCCAAGATAAAATAGCAGTTAAAAGGAAAGCAGAGATTAGATAACATGTGAAAAAATGGCCTTAAAAAAAAGTGAAAACACAATACTCCATTCCTTGATAGCTGTCCTAATCCAAATTAACAAAAAATTGACTTCACAGAAAAGTTTCAGTGGGGCCTTGGTAACTCAGATGTGTGCAGTTGTGCGCCTATACTTCTTTTTCAAGGCTAATAAGATGATATTTTTTTGTCAGCTTGATGGTACAATTGTTGCTCCAACAAACCCTAAGGTTTGGGGCGGAGGACTTCTCCAGTGGCTGGAATTCACAAAGCTGGTACAAATTACCATTCAAGGAAAAGGTGTCATTGACGGAAGAGGCTCTGTCTGGTGGCAAGACCATCCATTTGATAACCCCATAGATGATGAAGAAAAGCTCATAGTCCCATTAAATAAAACAGCAGGACGGCCACCAATGCCGGTAATTATCTTTGTTCTGCTTTGCACCTTACACAGCAACTTCTTGTTCATCACAAGCTAATCATGTATATTTCTGATACTGTACTAGATTCAAAGTGAGATGGGAGGGAAAATGCCAGGCATCAAACCAACTGTGAGGACCAATTCAAAACTTGAAAAATTCAATTAGATTCATGTCCACGCAACCTTGTAACGTGAAGACTCTATTTTGTTGCACAGGCACTGCGGTTCTATGGGAGCTTAGGTGCAACAGTCACGGGCATAACAATTCAAAATAGTCCACAATTCCACCTCAAGTTTGACAACTGTGATGGAGTCCTGGTTCATGATGTGACCATATCATCCCCCGGTGACAGCCCCAACACGGATGGAATTCACCTTCAGAACTCCAAAGAAGTACTGATTCACAGCAGCAGTTTAGCTTGTGGTAATACTTAAATTTTAGATTGCACCTTTACATGTTCATATTGGCCAAGAACATATAACCTGCAGAAGAAAAGGAATAAGCTCATGAGTTTAAACACTGATAACTAAAGCATTTGATGGCAATGTAATTGATAATGACAATAATCAAATAAAACAAAAGAAGATAACAGAAAAGACAAAGCTAATATGCATGATCTATGATCCCGAAAAACACAAGGCATTATCTTATCCTATCCATGACCACTAGTTGGAAACAATTTCCCCATGCTTCAAGATTAAATCCATCAGTTGTATGACACGTGTCAAGTCCAACTGCATCATCTGATGTTCTATTAACTCCTTGAATCCACAGGCAAGAACTCTTCTTTTTTTCTTTTTGTATGTTTTCCATTATTCTTTTGTCTTTATTAGTAAACAGAACTTCAGCTTCCCATTCCTCCTTGCCAACTTTTTAAGTGAGGCCCTACTTAGCAGACCATAGGATCAATATAACACATCTTACAAGCTGAACTAATGTTCTCAACAAATAACACTTTTGGACCAAAAAAAAAAATTGCATCTGGGCAGAAACTAAAAGCACAACATGTAATGTATATTGATAGATAATAGATTTGAAATAGGTTACCATGGCTAATTGAAGCTTGAATTTTGATTGTTGTGCAGGAGATGACTGTATCTCGATACAAACTGGATGCTCAAATGTATTCGTCCACAATGTCAACTGTGGGCCAGGGCATGGAATCAGCATTGGAAGTCTAGGAAAGGATAACACCAGAGCCTGTGTCTCAAACATCACTGTCCGAGATGTCAACATACACAACACAATGAATGGTGTCAGAATTAAAACATGGCAGGTAAAAAAGTTAAGCAGTAAATTGACTTCTAAAAAAAGCATTTTTTATCACTAACTGAAAACATTAAAATAAAAAATCATTAGCTACTAAAACGACATTAATAGATGCTTAGTGGATTGAATGGGGAAATTTTGGAGTGTGAATGAGTTCACTGAAAGTCAATTTGACACCTTTGTCCACTTTCTATAATACTTCAGAGTTGTTAGATATAATTAAACAAAAAGTATTTTGGATTGCAGATTTATATGCAGTAGAATTAGAATTATTCTAGTACCCTATCAACTATTATCTGAGTAATTAGACAATATGTGTCCATTAAATGTTGCAAAGTTCTTACTCAATCCAAATAATCCCATCCTATCATTTTCAATTTCAGAGCTTTATGAACTTCTTATAAATTATATAAAATCTCTGCAGGGAGGATCAGGCTCTGTGCAGGGGGTGCTGTTTTCTAATATACAAGTTTCTGAAGTTCAACTTCCAATTGTGATTGATCAATTCTATTGTGATAAAAGAACATGCACAAACCAGACATCAGCTGTGGCCCTCCAAGGAATCAATTATGAAAGTATAAGGGGGACCTACACAGTTAAACCAGTACACTTTGCTTGTAGTGATAGCCTACCATGTGTAGATGTTTCTTTAACCTCCATTGAGCTAAAACCACTTCAAGAAAAATATCACCTATATGATCCATTTTGCTGGCAGACTTATGGTGAATTAAGAACTCCCACAGTCCCTCCAATTGCTTGTCTACAGATTGGGAAGCCATCAAGCAACCATGTTCAGACTGATCATGATTTGTGTTGATCTTAGATGTAAAAGTCAAAGATCAGTCCCCTGGCGTGGTTAGCAGGATTTAGAAATCCGTTCACACCATTAGCCAATTTGATAAAGCATGTATATTCTAGAAGTCCTATTTTATAGGAAATTTTCTTCATTTGTGTAATACTGATTTACCATTGTGAGAGCATACCGGCCCTGCTGTTAGCTAGAGGCCAAGATTAGTGTCTTAGAAAGCCTTATTTACTATGGCATATTGCCTGAGTGTGGTATATTATACGAGTGCATGCATCTAGTATGCAACAAAAATATTGTCATCTATACATATTCAGGATTATGGAATTCTAATGAAAAGAATAAGATAAAAGAATATAACATGAGGCAGTATATAAGGAACATACACATCAATTTTCTGAATTACCTACAACTGAATCAGTCAACAAATTTAGGCATCCATCAAAGAGAAACAGAGATGACATCAAACATGATGAATGCATAAATAGGAAAGGAGATCTCGTATGTTGGTTACATCTAAAACAGCTCAGAGCAGATGGAAATCAGCTATTTAAAGAAGCTCCGGCACATTATGAACTTCCAATGCAATATCAGTAATCAAGATGCACAATTAACATGCATCACATAGATTATGGAGCAACTGTCTATCATTAAGGATGATTCAGGTTGTTTATATAAATGAAATCTCGCAATTAGATAGACATCCCACTAGTTACTTTCTGTATTTGAAAACATATCAAGCATGGTTTCTTGTCTTTGTAGTTACTCATCCATGCACCTATCATGTCTTGACCCCAAGAATCAATCGTCAATTAAAGCACAAGACTCCATCAAACTCAACTTGTGAGCCCTAACATTTCATAGCCTTCATCTTTAGTTTAAATAAGACTGTAAGCCAGCAGAAGAAACACAAAAATGCTAAGATTTTATTGATTGATCAATATTCAGATCCGAGGTTCCTCTCCATTCTTTATTGCCTTCTTGGAAATCAATTTAGATGTTATTCCTACAAGACATTTGCACTCACTGTCTGCCTCCTGCATTTGTATAAACCAACATATGTAGACAGCAAGAAGAAAAGAAATTAACAACAATGTGAAGAAATAAGGAAGCTGATTAGGCAGTCAATTCCACAGCAAGCCAGTGAAATATCAACTTCCAAATCTGATCTAATTTATCTGGAATTATCAACATGGAATCAAGAGAAAGTACATTGCTGTACTTAGTTTCTAGATATTTGTTATAATCTATCTCACAGATTTGGAGAAACACCTCAACAATTTTCCTCTTCCCTTCCCAGACAAAGCCCCAGACACAAACGTCAGAACTCTTTAGCATCTTGTTACAAGGTGTGGTCAAGTTTTGCCTGCTAACAACATATAATTTGTCCCTTTGGTAACAAGGCAAAGAGGGGACAAATAATGATACATGTCTCTTCATGATCTCCAAAATAAACCCCAAACACTACTTTGTATGTCTTTTTCTCATCTGACCAGCCCAGTTAAGTTTTGGTCACAAGCCACGTATGTTTTTGTTCTACAAAAAGCAAGCAAGAGGAGAGAACAGAAGCAGTTGAATTGTCAGAATCAACATGGCACTGCTCCTTCTCAATATGTTGTAATTCAATAACCTTGCCCATACAAGAAATTGGATTTTCTCTAGAAGACAGTTTCAGTTATGATCTCTTGCTTATCGGGTAAGTGGCACAATGGTGGTTTTAGATCTAGAGCATAAATTTCTAGATATTTAAGGAAAGCTAAAAAAATGTCAGTGATATTAAATATAAAGATTTCAAATCACCGTACACTTATAGGAGATTCTCGAATAAAAAAAATCAAAAAGAAGAAAGAAGACATAAACTATGTACCATATCAATCATATCATAAACTCATTGTCATCATCATCATAGGATTAGCAATAAAACAGTAAACCTTCTTTTTTGCTACGGAATAACAGCAAAAGTTTTACTAGTACTAGAAGTGCTGCTATAATAATAAAACAATAAAAGAAAATAGTCAAAGAGAATGAAAATTGAAAGAGTGTGCAAAATATGTTATGTAAGAATTATAAAATTATTTATAGATAACCAAATGACAAAAATTACACTAATTCATAATGAAATTATAAGGACGAAAGCTCAGCAACGGAAAGAAGGCTAATACAAGGTTTTTTTTTTGTTGGCGGGNGGGGGGGTGTTTAATCAGCAGACATAACTAACATGAGTTCATACACAAAAAAATTATGGAATCAACAGTCCATCACATACTGGTAAGAATTTTAAATTTTAGTAATCTCGTACATATTCTGCATTGAACTTTCTTCACTAAGCACATCCTTCAAGTACATTATTACCGACATGAACATCCCTTTCATTAATTTTTTTTTTTTATAAAAAAAACATAAAAGAAACTTCAGGGAAACAAAAACGGCATTAACATATAACACGAATTCAATGAAGGTGTAGGCATTCAATTTAAAAAATGAACCACCTTGTGACCCAACGAAAAAATAAAAATAAAAACGAACCAATTCAAGTACCTTCTCTTGACTCAGCTTGAGCGGAAAGAATGGAGTATGCTTCCACATATTTCTCCGTTTTGAGCTGCGGTCTACTCATGCTTTTCCTCTCACAATTTGGAAAAATTCTTCATTTTTCCAAAGGGGCGAACTCTGCACTCTGCACTCTGCAGTGGCCCGCTGTTGAAACGATGTTCCTTTTAGCATGTCAACTACAGAGTCAACAAGACGCTTGAAACGTACCGTTTTAAGAGAGTGCAATACGCACCATTTCCTTACCCTTTTCCTTTTCCTTTTTATTTTTTATTTTTTTTGTGTGCTTCGCGGTCTTTTATAACTGTAGCACTAGCTCAGCTCTTCCCTCTAAAACAATCAGTCTCAGCTCACCTTATCTTATCCGAATCCCCGAGAATAGAAAAACAAAATAGTTCCATGGCGACCATCCTCTTCAACTTCTCTTTTAAATTGAAAACAAAAGCGTCACCATCTCCTTCCAAGTTTCCATCTTACAACGATACGCTTTCCAATATTCAAAGCTTTAAACTTTTCCATTGTCAAACACTCTTTAATAACTCTGAAGTCTGACCCTGTTTCCGAGCTCCAGCATCAATGGCGGAGAAGGACCTTGAAACCATGAGGAGGAGGGTGGCCTCTGTTGCCAACCACCTCATTCCCTCCCATTCGGCCCGTTATGGTGAATTGGGGTTGTGTAATACTTCGATGAATGACAACTACCACCGGGTTCATGGAGAAGTTCCCTCTCACGACGTCGTTTGGAGGATTGCCCATGATGACTCTGGTAAGGAATTCATCGACATTGTGTACGAAAAGGCTGAAGATGAAGGCATAGCTAAGGTCAATTTCTAATTCAAAGCTGAAAACTTTTCTTACTTTTAGGATTTGTTCTGCTTTTGAAGTTGAAATGTTGGTTAATTTTGAGAATCTTGTAGATAACTATCAACAGGCCAGAGAAAAGGAATGCGTTCCGGCCGCAGACGGTTAAGGAGCTTATTCGTGCTTTCAATGATGCCAGGGATGATAGCTCTGTGGGAGTCATCATTCTTACCGGGAAGGTATCTGTCATTGTTTATTGAAGGCTTTTTTTATGTATCGTTTAAGCATATAGACTTTGTCGATCAGTTCTATTCTATGATTTCTATCATTGATTGAAGTATTGAACCCAACCCATATATTGCCTATTATTAAATTGTCAGAAAAAGAACTAAATTAATGGCTACTGCATTGTTGATGTATTAATGCTGTAGGGAACCAAGGCATTTTGTAGCGGTGGTGACCAAGCTTTAAGAACCGAAGATGGTTATGCTGATTTTGAAAATATTGGCCGCCTTAATGTATTAGACTTGCAGGTAAATGGTTCATTGAATTTTCCTGCATTAGCCCCTCGAGGCCTTGAGTTTTTAAGTCACTGTAGTTAATGGATTTTGAGTCTTTTAAGTTACCCTGTGATTGTCTTGTTTCCATGAGATGTACCGAGACAAGTGCATTGCTGAATTTGTCATGTTACTGGAAAACCATTCCCCCATTTCTCATTATTTTTCTTCTTTATTCTTTTCTCCTATTGCAGGTGCAGATCCGTCGTCTTCCAAAACCTATAATCGCAATGGTACTCTTAATAGCACTTTGAACTTTAATTCTAATCACAATTCTGCTCTTAAATAGGTGTATTAAAACAGGTAGCAGGTTATGCTGTTGGAGGAGGACACATATTACATATGGTCTGTGATCTAACCATTGCAGCAGATAATGCTATTTTTGGCCAAACTGGTCCTAAGGTGCTTGAATCCTTTGCCTCTTCTTCTTAAGATACATTGTTTGTGTTGAATAATGAGAAATAATTAAGCCTATATAGATCAGAAGATATGCTCCTATAAAATATGAAACCAAAAATTCATTGCTCCTCTCTCCCCCATACTATCATGATACCATATCAGGAACTTCTAATGTCATCTATATCTGTATGTATGGCAGGTAGGAAGTTTTGATGCTGGTTATGGAAGTTCCATCATGTCCCGTTTGGTAAGTGCTATTGCACCACTTGCTGTATCATTTTGATGGTTTCATTCCAAGAGACTGAAACTGAACTTCTTTAAACAGGTAGGACCCAAAAAAGCACGTGAAATGTGGTTTCTAACAAGGTTCTATAATGCTGTTGAAGCAGAGAAAATGGGACTTGTCAACACTGTTGTACCAGTAAGTTCATTTTCATTTGAGGAGTTCTTAACATGGCAATGCTGATAGCTTTATGCCAAAAAATAATTTATTGTCATACTTCCTCATTTTTCCACTGCATCTCATAATTTCATAGGCTTTCTATTTGATTGTGTAAACTACATATTTAAATCTTCATAGACTCTAATTTTTGAGGAATCGCTAGAGAAACAAAAAGCTACTAAAAGAGATACTAGCTGGAGACATGCTGTACCATTAAACTAGTACCATAGGTATTGTTAATGTTTCCATTTTGTTCCAGCTCAAGAATTTGGAGAAAGAAACAATAAAATGGTGTCGAGAGATACTGAGGAACAGCCCAACTGCAATTCGCATTCTCAAGTCTGCTCTTAATGCAGTGGATGATGGCCATGCTGGACTGCAGGTATCCACTGATATCATCTATCTATATATATTTGCTATAGTTGCTAAAAGACAGCTATAGTCATTTTGAATGTACCATTGCCAACCAAATTATTGCAATAATGTATATTGCCTGGAGCCTGAGTTTCATGTCTTGATAACTTCAACTGCATACGCATGTTCATCTTAGTGTATGTTTATCTTCCATGCAGGAACTTGGTGGAAATGCAACACTCGTATTTTATGGCACCGAGGAAGCTAAGGAGGGGAAGACAGCATACATGCAGCGTAGACGCCCAGATTTTGCAAAGTTCCATCGGAGACCTTAATTTCTGAAATGAAACATCATCTAGAGTTGTTAACAGCTTGAGTTAAGGAGCTCTCATCCTCCAATAATTGTTGGGGGGAAAGAAATACTGGCTAAGTGCCTTTTAGTCCTATCTGTAATTTATTCTTTCAGTTTTGCCTTGAAGTTACTCCTTGTTAAAAAGACGAATCATGAACCTCTCTTTCAAAAATAAATGAAACATGTACAATTTATTAAAAAGCATTCGAATTTGGATCTTTCACTTTCAGAAATTCAATTTTATGTAACAAACCTAATTGAATGTTCTTAATGATCATAGGCAAAAATTATAAAGGGGATAGTTAGTACTAGTTAGCATGAATTTTCAAGAACTTGGAGGTGGATACCAGCCAGTTCTGAGTTACCTGTGGAGTTCAAACCAAATGCATGAGTGTCAAGGAAACCTTCCAAGTCTGGTGTCTATTGCCACTCAAGACCAGATTTACTACAGAGAACTGCAACAAGTGTATTATGCCTACATTTGTGGAAGACTGAACATTTTTTCCACGGTTGTAGTTTTGCAAGAAGAATAAGGCTTGACTAAAGGAACGATTTATTTAGCAATTAATGAAATATTGATATCAAACATTTTTTCCACTGTTTGTGTAAAGTTATAATTGTGAAAGGAAACTCAACTTGACGCCTTGGAACTTAGGTGTCTTTGTGTTAATAAACAAATTTGAAGCTTAAATAAAAATTAAATTTTCATCATTATTTTGCTCCGAAAATCATTTATCTATGATGATTTCAGTTCTTATATAATATATTATTTTGTATTTGATGTATCCATTACTATTAGATCCAATAATTCCAAGAATAATCTATAATAATTAATTAATTTAATTATATTCATAATAGATAAATAATTATTACTTATAACCATAATTATAATAATTGTTATAACAATTACTAACTCGAAAATAATTTTTATATACATTAAAAGTTGAATAACTCTTATCATAAAAAAAAAATTGAATAACAAAAATATTTTTAATAAATTTATTATAGAGATTTTTTGGGTAAAGATACATTTATTATAAGATTATAGCTTCTAACTTTATCAGTTCTTTGAATGCTTACGTATCCTTCCTGCTGTTCCCAGCCTTGCTTCTAACTCTGGCACGGCAAACCAAAAGTGAGGAGGCCTGTGACTCCTGCGGGAACTGGTTTATAATCTCGTTGGCTGCTGATACCTGTTTCTGTTACCGTTACCCTTGGCGAGTCGAAGACTTTGACGATCACGAAGCCTCTGAGAACCCTAATTATGAGAATTCGTAGCTTCTAAACCTTACCAGAAGGAGAAGAAGAAGGAGCTGGAGATGAGTGGAAACGAGTTTCGCTTCTTCTTGTCATGCGATATCAATCTTCCCGTGACCTTCCGTGTTGAGCGCCTTGAAGGCAATTTGCTCCCTCGAAAGTCCTCCAATTCAGGTTGGTTAACTTTTTTCCATCAAAATTATTTGCATATTTTCCTGTTTGGTTGCCTAGTCTATGATTAAGTTCGGAAAAAATTGGATTCCTAGGACTAAAAATTTGTTAATAACTACACTTTGTGAAAATTGGATTACAAGAAGTTCAGAATTTCTCTAATTCATGGATGCTGGACAATAAAATTTTAACGTCCATGTACTTCATTGCGTTTTTAAGTTGGGAATGTTTGTAGATTAGCCAGAAACTGGGATTGGTTTAGCGAATAATTTCTAATTTGGGATATTGAGCGCAGATACTAGTATTGGTGCATTGCTTTTGACAATGTTTTTTCTGAAGTTGTTGAAACAATCAAATCTGAATCTTCCAATCTTCATTCAGATTTCGTTTGACATTTAACTTTTAATTTTGATATTATCTGATGAATTTTCTCAGTTTATTGACTCAATTGAGGAGTAATATTTACCTATATAGTGTCACTGAGAATGGGAAGTGTTTGACTCAACCAAAAGGAAGTGTTGGTCTCAGTTTAACTTCTGTTCAGTATGAGCACCCATGGATCCCAATATGTCCAGTCACAGCCACAAACTTTAGGATTTTGGTAAATGCAAAAATAGTTTAACTTATGGAACGTACTATTAATCCTCTCATTCCCCCGCCCCAAGGACCAATTATTGATGACTGCTTAAACTATGGTTGTACACTTTTTAATTTCATAGAACACTTATATTCAGTAAATAAGATTGTTGAATCTTTACTAATGCTCTAGTACCTTTTTTCTTACAATTGCGTTCATGTTCATCTTTTACCCCGCAGAAAATGATACCCTGACAGAGGATAGAAGGGCAGAGTTATACGTTGAGTGTGCATTGCATATTGATGGTGCACCATTTGGCCTTCCTACAAGAACAAGGTTTTCTATATAATTGTAATATTTTTGTTCAATATATATTTGGGAGAACTTATTTTTTTGCTTATATATCTCTTTTCCATTTTTTCCTACTTTATTTATCTTTTGCAAGTACTCCAATTTCATTGTTACTGTTTTGAAAATAAGATATAAGAACAACTAATATACTGTAATATCTTAACAATGCCCACAGCACTAATTAAACTGTTAGGGCTGCAAAAGTCTTATAGATGTAATGCTATTTTCTCATGAAAGATAGCTAACATGGATTCTTTTTCTTATTTTTTTATTTCTAATTAAAATCATTTGCACCTAATCAGCCATGTGATAATTTTATGTTGAAAATATTGTATATGTGTGAAATAATCTTCTTAAATCATCTTGTGAAGGTTGGAATCTACAGGACCATCATATTCTTGGAATGAACTCATTACGTTGACAACTAAGTATCGAGATTTAACTGTTCAATCACAACTTGCTTTCACTGTAAGTCCACAATTTCAGTTATATGCTTATCTTGTGCATCCTTCAAGCCATTATTTGGAATTCTAACAATATAGCAGTTCTATTGGAATTTTTGTGGCCATCCTTGATTTGGACCAAGAATTGGAGTCTGCCTGAGTTGCACCTTGCATGAAGTTGTGTTGTAAATTTATGAGCTTCTACTGTCACTTGATGCAGGACTAGTAGGAAATAGGGATGAGAGAAGGAAGGACAGAGGAAGAGAGATGGAGAGAGATAAAATGAAAGAGAGAAATACGTTAAGGAAATGCTAATGTTCTTTAATTCTTTAACAATGGAAACCAAGATCCAAAGAGTGGATAGCTTTTTAATATGTGGAATACCAGAAGAAGGTTCTAATGTCAACAGAATTCTGACACCTTAAGTCTCATAATCACAAAAATTATAATTATCACTAAGTCAAATCAAACTGTAAACAATTGGAGTTTGGAAGCCTGAGAACTCTGTTAAAAGGCATAATAATTTTAAATCCCCAAAGGATGTCCCTAATAGCTAAAGCTAAATAGCATAACCTAAATTGAAATCTCTCACTTTTGTGCCAATGATAATTTCAAATTTCCAATTCCATGACCATTGTTACCTTATTTATTTTTCTCCATAATGAGAATTCCCTGTACTTCTCACCAGAATTTGGTTTATTTGCATTGCTCCACCATCTGCTGTCCAACTTCTATGACTATATTTTCAAATAGTTCTTTTGTGATATAAGATAGGTAAAATATTCACTGTTAAATTTGTGTGTTGTGAGCTTCCATATTTTGGTAATATTCTTGCATGAGCAGGTTTGGGATGTTTCACGTGGCACAGATGAGGGATTGATTGGTGGAGCCACAATTCTTCTCTTTAACAGCAAAAAGCAACTCAAAACAGGGAAGCAAAAGCTTAGGCTTTGGGCAGGAAAAGAGGCAGACGGAACATTTCCTACTAGTACTCCTGGAAAGGTATCCAATTAGCAAATTTATGTGGTCATAGATATCATATTTCAATAGTTTTTCTTTGGTAATTTTTTATGTGTTTTGGATCCTAAGAAATATAATGTGATTTCTCCTCATTAGGTCCCTAGGCATGAGCGAGGGGAGTTGGAGCGTTTAGAAAAGCTTGTGAATAAGTATGAGCAAGGTCAGATTCAACGTGTGGACTGGCTGGACCGCCTCACATTCAAAGCTATGGAGAGGATCAAGGAACGTGAAAACTCTAAAAATGGAAGTTCTCATTTGTACCTGGTTGTAGATTTTTGTAGTTTTGAGCATCGAGTTGTTTTTCAGGTATCATCCTATTGTCTTTTCTTTTTTCTGGCCATGGTTGTCTACAAATATGTTTTCTATTCTTTGTTTCACCAACATATCTTTTGAGCTGCATAGACTCATATAATTCTGTAATGTTAGTTGACTTCCATAAGAATTTTTAGCAAGTTCCAGTTCAAAGAACCATCAGTTGATTACTCTCGATCTCTCCTCCTTTGTATATGCGTGTTTGCATACAAGTGTTTTAGTAATAAGTTCTAACTTGCATGCTTGACAACTAAAGGATTCTGCCTTCTGTGCACTCTGCAAACTAGTAGGGGTTTGGGATATTAAGTTATCAACTGATGCTATTGTATTCATTTTTGCAAAAGAACAGTTTTAAAAGCTTCTAAAATAATTTTTGAAATCTCACTGTAATTCTTCATTGAAATGAGTTAATTAATTTCTTTTGTTTCTGATCTGTTAGTTTGCCATATACTTGTTTTTAATAAAAATAAGATAGTTTAGTTGTTAGTTTATCATATAGTGGAATACAGCATTTACATAGTAAGTAATACTGATACAGATTTTACACATGTACTAACTTTTATCTGTTAGAAAATGTAGGAATCTGGTGCAAATTTTTTGTTACCATCTCCTATAGCTTCCACCAATGACATTGTTATTGTCTGGGACCCAGAAGTGGGAAAAATAAATCCCTCTGAGCACAAGCAACTAAAGCTGGCCAGGAGCTTGACCCGTGGTATTATAGACAGAGATCTGAAGCCAAGCTCAAATGAGAGAAAGTAAGCTTAAGATTTTTCATCTTATCCCTGTGCTAATTATGATCAGAGTAAAAAAAAAATTCCTTTGTTTTGCCGGGAAAACAAAAAGGAGAAGATGATTTTACTTCATTCATCGTTCACTGCTTCCTTCTAATACTTGAATGTAAGTATATCATCAAACAGGTTTTAGTTTGAATGTATGACTTGCCTGTCCCAAAGTGAAATATAACCTCATTTTTTGAAGATAAATATAGTGGTTGGTTTCATTTGTTTAAGTGCTTTTATTATTTTATTACATGTAAATCATGAGTTCATTCTTTTATTTTCTCAAAGTCTTTAATTGATGAGCATTATTATATATGAGCTTACATAGCTTGTGATGCATGAATTTTGTCAATCCTGAAAAGGACCTGGACTTCTTATCCATGTTTGATATCTAGGTTCAGAGATTATTTGTTTATAGACCTGCATACTCTCATATCTCAATCTTATTCTAAATATATTTCTAGACTTACAGAACTGATCTCAAAATTATGGGATTAATGCTTTGTTGTTATTCCTCTTGTGCGTTGACTTGCATAATTTCTGGGACTGCATGAGATAGGCTTTTGACTTACACCTGTTGAGGCCTTAATTATTCGGTGCTTGTGGATGAATTGTTCAGCAGCAGATAGTTGTCTTGGTTGATTGTATAACAAGTTTACTTACTCCTTTATGTTAAGGTCCATACAGAAAATACTAAAATACCCACCAACAAGGACTTTGAGTGGAGATGAGAGACAGCTCTTATGGAAATTTCGTTTCTCTTTGATGTCTGAAAAGAGGGCTCTCACAAAGTTCCTTCGTTGTGTTGAATGGAGCGATGTTCAGGTTAGCCTATTATCATCTTTGAAGTTGAACAAAAGATGTTATTATGTATGATTTTGTGTGAGTTATGGGAATACTGCTTTAGTATAATGAATTCTTCTCATTACAATTACCAGAACTTGATCTTGTAGCATCCTCCATTCTGCTCCAATTCTTCACTGGCAAAATATTAAAAATAATATTTAATAGAATAAGCAAAAGTGGAGAATTCTATAGTCAGATAAAATAGAATGTGTACACTAGCCTGTGTCTGTATTAAAATGAATTGAACATCCTAGCGCATCTTTCTTCAACAGTCAGATCTTATCCCTAAAGCATATCTAGAGTAGAATTTTATTTTTCAGGAAAAGATGGGAAAACCAACTGAATGTTTGAATAGCAGCATTTTTGTTGAGAATTCATATTAAATGATGGTGTCAAACATGAATTTGGGGCACGTCTAGCAGAGATTTGGGGCCATTTCCTTGTCTCTATTCAGATATCAGCTATATACATATTCTAATCACTACACTTAAAACTATATCTTAGTTATTATGTCTCTTTGTTCTTCCTTTTGTCTTGAACTATTAGTGTTAGGAAAATAGAGATAGAAGTTCTATAATGTTAATCTTATCACAGGAAGCCAAACAAGCACTCGAACTGATGGGCAAGTGGGAAATGATTGATGTCTCCGATGCACTGGAACTTTTGTCCCCTGTTTTTGAAAGTGAAGAGGTAACTTATTTGTCTCTTTCTCTGTTGTTTGCTGTATGTACCTGTGAAAAGTCCCTTCTAGTGTAAAAGTAAATTTTTAAGTTTTATGATCTCAAACCTGGAATGAATCCAAGATATGTGCTGATTGGCACTTCTGTATTACCTCTCAATGATCCAACATCTTTACTGAAACTTCTGATATTATAAACCTTTGCAATTAATGGTTGTGGCTGTGGTAGTCCAAATTTCATATTTTTCAATTTTTAAACATAGTTTCAGAGAAAGTGTCCCATTTGAGTAAAAAATTAAAAGGGTGCTTCTTAAGAAATAGAAATTGCATCAGTGGCAAATGATTTCAGATGCTTTCTACTAGTCAAAGAAAGTTGACACTTACAATAGTCATTTAAAGGTGGTAGTAAATTTTGGTCTAAGTTGACCCTTTGGATACCCAGTTTTGAATTGACACCAATTTGTAAAAAATTTTATACTTACTTGGACTTATAATGGTTCATTCCTCTCCAGGGCAACTTGTTTTGTTGTGCTGTACTTGAGTTTTTATTATTGATCCTATTCTGTAAGAATAACCATTCTGAAATGTTAAGCCCGATTCTTTTAGGGGTAATGATGGTATTTAAGGGAAAGCTAAAAGAACTGAAATTGTGTGAGTGAATTGTCAACAAAATAGAAAATAGGCTTTGGGGAGCTACCCTGGACTATTGGAGATTTTAGGTCTGTCTCAATATTTTTACTATTTTGTACAAAGCTTTGTTGGAATGCTTGTCAAATTAAAGACTTGTTTGAAATATTATCACTTCATTTTACAACTCTTATGCTAGTCAAGGAATTGTTTAACTTGGAGATGTATTACTTCATTTTACAACTCTTATTTTTTCAGTTAAGAGAATTTTTATTCACTTTGATTGAACTATATCCTGCCTGAATTTACTATTTCTTATCAGGTTCGTGCCTATGCAGTCAGTGTTCTTGAAAGAGCTGATGATGAAGAGCTCCAATGTTACTTGCTTCAACTGGTTCAGGCTCTTCGGTTTGAGCGCTCTGACAAATCTCGCCTTTCTCATTTCCTGGTCCAACGTGGTTTGTGCATGATGGTGTTAAAGCAAGTTCAATTGCTAAATTTGGTTATATTTGGCTCTTGTCTGAAAGAAACTTTTTAACTTTTACAGCATTATGCAATATTGAATTGGCTAGCTTTCTTCGCTGGTTTGTAGCTGTTGAACTTTATGACCCTGCATATGCCAAACGATTTTACTGCACTTATGAGATTCTGGAGGAGAATATGATGAAGGTATGAGCTCATATAAATTTCTTATAACTTGAGCATTTACTATAATAATTCAGTAACTATATACCTTTCATAACAGTTGGCAGGTGGTGCAAATGGAGAGGAGGATGGGTTTAAATTGTGGCAGAGTTTGGTACGTCAGACAGAATTGACTGCTCAATTGTGTTCAATCACAAGAGATGTAAGGAATGTTCGTGGCAATACCCAGAAGAAGATTGAAAAGCTTAGACAACTGCTTTCTGGTCTTCTTAGTGAACTTACCTATTTTGATGAGGTATTACTCTAACATGATTTTTGTCTATTTTACTTTAATGAATTAAATATCTTGAATAAACTTGTTTAATCTCTGCATCTGATTTATTTCCTGTTATATCTAGTCAGTTATAGACATTTTCTCAAATGTATGTCCTACATTAATTAATTACCTGTTTCATTTTTAGCCAATACGATCACCTCTGGCACCAGGTGTTCTCATCACTGGGATTGTACCATCAGAGTCATCAATATTTAAGAGTGCATTGCATCCTCTTCGCCTTACTTTTAGAACAGAAAATGGTGGAACTCTTAAAATCATATTTAAAAAGGGAGATGATATTCGGCAGGATCAGTTGGTATTTCTACAAACACTTCCTCTCTCTCTCTCCCCCCCTCCCTCTGTGTGTGTGCGTGTGTGCACCATTGCATTGCAATATGTACCTGTGTGACATGCATGCACATGCTGACACACCACACACTTGCTCATGCATTTTAAGATGGACATTCAGAAAGCATAAATCTAGTTAAAATTGTTTTTGGTAGGTTGTTCAAATGGTATCACTCATGGATAGATTGCTTAAGTTAGAAAATCTCGATCTGCATTTAACACCATATAAGGTGCTCGCAACTGGGCAAGATGAAGGCATGATGGAATTCATTCCATCCCGTTCATTGGCACAGGTATAATGTCCTTTAAAGATTTCTTCTATTGGCATATGTATTTAGTAATGTCTATGACTGGAAATTGTACTCTTTCTTGTCCCTGAATCATATCATGTTTTACCATCTCAAATAATTGGTGATAAAGAGTTAATGTATTTGGCTATTTAGACCTCTGACTGCACATGCAATTACTATTCAATGTTGACAACCAATGCTTTACGATTTTGGACGCCATTCTGACCACTTGGTAGAAAATATTCAAAATATGTGGAATTCTGTAAATGGCTGTGTTTCAGGACTGCCCGCCCTGGCACTTGAACTATGTCTAACTACAATTTTGTTCAAGCTAATATATATGTTTGATTGGTGATATTTCTGTGAAAGAGTCTAGTTTCATCTTTTTCTTCCTTGGAAAATGTTTCCAATTGGTTATATCTGGAAAATAATACTGAAAGTAATCTGAAAATGCTTCATATTTGCAACTCAATAAACCTGGGAGCTTGATAGTTAATATAAGTGGATCATTTGATGATATTGGGTTTTGGAGTTTGTTAGTTACTTAATTAATTTAATACTCAAATCTTTTGTTGTAATTTCTAGAATATTGATTTTGATGTTCAGTAACTGATCCCTTTGGTTGTAGGATGCACAATCTTACAATTGCTAAACTAACATGTGGTCCTTTGTGTCTAGATTCTGTCAGAGCATCGTAGCATTATAAGCTATTTGCAGAAGTTTCATCCTGATGACCATGGACCTTTCGGAATTACAGCCACTTGTCTTGAAACATTTATAAAAAGCTGTGCTGGCTACTCTGTTATCACATATATACTGGGTATAGGAGACAGGTAGTTGTTGATTTTAGTCATTATATATTCTTTCCCATCTGAAATAGTTGTCTTGATATTATACTCTGATCTCTTCTGTTATCATATATATACTGGGTAGTGGATTCTGAGTATTTTGAGATTTTTGTTGGCAGGCACTTAGACAACCTCCTTCTTAGAGATGATGGACGTCTTTTCCATGTTGATTTTGGTTTCATTCTTGGTCGAGATCCTAAGCCATTTCCACCTCCAATGAAACTTTGCAAAGAAATAGTTGAGGCAATGGGTGGAGCTGAAAGGTAAACTTCACGTTGGATAATTGATATTAGATTTAAGAAGATGATTGCACCATGTAATTTGTTATTTAAAGTGAGTAAGTGGTTGATTACTTTGCCCTCTTGCAGCCAATATTATACAAGGTTCAAGTCCTATTGTTGTGAAGCATATAACATTCTTCGGAAATCTAGCAACCTAATTTTAAATCTATTTTACTTAATGGCGGGTTCCAACATTCCTGACATAGCTTCTGATCCTGAAAAAGGAATTCTTAAGGTGAGCTCCTTCATATTTTCAGTAAATGCTCAGTCAAAACATGTTCTTTGTTCCCTACTCTATCTAAGACTCTGTTGCTATACAGCTGCAGGAGAAGTTTCGGTTAGACTTGGATGATGAAGCCAGCATACATTTCTTCCAAGATCTTATCAATGAGAGTGTTAGTGCACTGTTCCCTCAAATGGTTGAGACCATTCATCGCTGGGCTCAGTATTGGCGCTAACCCCAATATTTATTGGTTGTTATTACACTATTGTAATTAACCAGGTAATTTCTAGTTATCTTATGTTCTACCTTTTACGGCAACATGGGTGGAATCTGACTTTTAGTTTTGAACTAGATAGGGTTCAGTTAGTACAAAACTAGAATTTTGATTTAGTTCATCATTGGCGCAAGTGTCTGGCATTTATGTGCGTTTACACTTTAAAATTGTTGAGTGTCATACTCACTCTAGAGCACCTCCTTTTGTTTTTTTTTTTTGCTGAAACCTTCAGCTCTTATCTTGAAGATGGATATTATTGCAAATTATTCTTGGAAACTGAATGGAACATTATAGTAATGGGTTTTTCTCGGCTTCCTTGTCTGGTGAATTTTCAGTGTGCTTTTTGGTTGTTCTTTCCATTACACCAAAGATGTGTTTACCTAGATAAAGTGAAATGGAAAGCTTCCTTCCTCAACATTTCTTATCGTTTCCAGCTTTAGATGCTGTCAGGAGACTTATGAAGAATCTGTAAGCAGTTTTCTGTTATCGAACTCCATAAGCAGAGGCACCCCCGCTGTGCAGTCAGCTGTTCACAGTTATGAATGAAGTGATTGAAAAGGTGGTCTGGTTGTCTGCGACTGTAAATAAATTATGTATGTTCGTTCATCTTCCTTGGCTACGGCACATAACTTGTATAATCTCTCAGTGAAGCACACATCTATCATTATGTAAACTTATTGCCGACCAGTCTTTGTCATGTAGAAATCCTTTTACCTGGTCAGTATCATGATCGTCTCGCTGATGTATTCTATATCTCAATTCCGGGATGGTAATATATCCTCCTGCCCAATTTAGAGCAAGAGATAAATTGGCAAAATTGCATTGCAATTTGCAATTAGTAACTTGATTTCGCCTAGTTACTTGAAAGTATTAAATGCTCCCCTATTTAGTTAATTTTATTCGCTGAGACACTGCAACTATAAATTCTGATTATGATATTTCATAGATACAGAAACATGTTCAACGCGAAATCTAGAGTAGGATCAACTTAAACTGAGATTTTGTGAAGGAAATAAATAGTTAGACTCAGAAGAGAACAGGGCTCGAGTTAAGAGAAAAGGGAGGTGTAAGACTCGAGAGCATAGCAATAGATATGCCTCATATGCTGATGCAAGAGAATGTAAAGATGAGAAAACTACTTTATTATTAGTTATTATTTCTATAAAATATTTTAAAGCTTTTGTGAGTATCTAAAATTATACAAAAAAATTATATGATACAGTAGATAGATAGATTTTAAATTAATAAAAGATGATGCCTAAAATTTACGGAAGTGATTTTTTTTTTTACGAATTCATATTTTCGAAAGTTACTTCAAGAGTATCTCTTGACTTTCTAAAAGCTACTATAACTTTTAAAAAGCACTACAAGGAGAATCTTCAAAAAAAAAATTACCAAACATAAAATTGTGACTTTTGCTGATAAAAACACCTGAACAAGAAGCTACAACATTCTAACGCGTAAGTCTTCCTCCAACTTGAATTGAATCTTTCCAATTTCAGTTGAATCATCCCAACGAATATAAAAGCTTGTATTGAATCTGACTATACTCTTAAAGTTATGTGGCGCCAAAAGATGGGTGTGATGCTGTAATATGGCAGTAAGGTCTGACATCCCCATTCAAACGCGGGCGCTATTTCGTGATTCGAAGCGACCAACTCAATGCCTCCCATAACGAATGACGTGGCTGTCACTGATTGGTTTTGGTCAATAAACCCATTGATTATGTTTTGTCTTTTTTGTTGGTATTGACCATTGATTATGTTTAACAGTTTAAGGCAACGTTCGGAGCATATCAACATTGTAGAAACAAAATATCATTTTCAGTCACAGTATAAAATTTTAAAAAATTTGTGAGTCTATGTTAATTTAAATAACACTTAATTTGTTTAAATTTTAGTCTGAACTAGTAAATATGTTGGGTAAATAATGTTCAAATTTTAAATTATAATCAAATCAAATCAAATACTAAATATTAAAACAGGAAGAGATGGTCTCAAAAAAAAGAAGAGAGATAGGGGCTTTAAGTTTTTTATTCAAAAAGTGATATAATTAAAAAGGACAATGTAAGTTGCATATTCATTTAAAGTAATTTATAAATCTTTTAAAAAATTTAATTAGTAAAATAGCCTCTTTATCAATGCACCTGGTGCACATCAAATGGATCCTACATTTTTTATTTTTTTTTAGAAAATGATGCAGCAAATGGATCTTACATTACATCAAGGTTAATTTAGCACTCATACAAATTATATTATTTTTTATCACGGTTAATACTTTTCGAAGCTTCCAAACAATCCACCGAGTACCATCCAGGGTGTTTTCGTTATTTTAAGCAAAACGCTGTCAATAATTCCGGTACCCCTGGTCTCTTCGTTATAAAATCCTCTCTCGTTCACACTTCTCTTCCCCATTTCGCGTTGGTGTAAAGCTTTGTTCACCTCTCTCATATCTCTCTCGGTGGTTTCTGTTACTTAGATCCCTGAAGCGTGTACCATCTCCTAAGGTAAATTCAAAACTGAGATCGTATTGTTTCTGATTCAACAATGATTTCAGCTGCATTAATGGAAATAGATTCAAGCTCAGTGAGATCATTTTGAAGTTCTCCTTGTTTGGATTTTTAAATTGGCGCGGAGTCTCTAGCGATCTACAATTTTGTGCGGCCTGAGAATTTTTAGTTCGCTCTCCAATTCTAGTTGAATTTGGCAGCGTAAATATTGTTCAATTAGGGTTATCTTCATGTTTTCTGTATTTGGATTGTTATTGTTCTTTAATGTTCTGATCTGAGGATTTCGGGATCAAACTGTTCAGATCGTTTTAGTTTTTACGTACGTGTGTTGAATCGGGTAGGAAATCGTTGAAATGTGATGTTAAATCGTAGTTTTGCGTGGTGCGATGCATTTCCGTTGTCATGAAATGATTTTGTGGTGCTTGTTTATTTGCATGTAGCTTGTTTCTCATTTAGCTTTGAGATCTGGACAAATCGAGTGACATTAACTTGATCCTCTTTCAATGCTTCAGTTTGATTAGATTTGCAGGAAAAAAATTGTACTAGCTAATAAGTATTAGTTGGAATTTTGTCTTAGAAAAAATGTGTAAGTTGGACTGAATGTAGTGTTCTTATGTAGGGATCCATAGGCTGAAGGAGAAATGGGGCTGACATTCACCAAGCTTTTCAGTCGGCTCTTTGCCAAGAAGGAAATGCGAATTCTGATGGTTGGTCTTGATGCTGCTGGTAAGACCACCATCCTGTACAAGCTCAAGCTTGGAGAGATCGTCACTACAATTCCTACCATTGGTAAGGTTCTGGACTGTGCTTAGTCAGGAATAATTCCTCCTTTAATTTTTTTATTGTATTCTATTTCTTGCTTTTCCTTAATAATCTTCATCATAGGGATATTAACTTGCATACATATTTATTATCGACCCTTGGTAATATCTTATAGACTAATCCCTATCATATAGGGCTCACGATGACTGATCTCAAGGATTGATTGGATGATATGAGCATTGCTAATATCTAGTTGACAAATCCTTAAACTAACCTAGGAATTAAACGCTAAACTCCCAAATGGTGTTGGTTATGACAGATGCGGGCTAACATCTGATGCTTGACAATGAGATCCAGATTGCAACTTTGTGAGCTCCACCTAAATATTCTTTATCAATTATGGTAATAGTTTTTTAGCAACTAACTAGTTAGATTTCCAGATTGTCAGGTAGAGCGTAAGTTTCAGCTCTCTTCATTGATTTATCACATTATTGGGCTTCTGGAAGAGCAAAATAAAAGAGACTCAGTATGATATGAATATATCGTTTTTTCATCCACTTCACATGTATATGTCGATGGAAATTCTATTACATTGCATTATTCAACTTTGAATTGTTGTGAAGATCAAGTATGTAATAGTCTTCATTAAAGTGGAAGCCACTTCATTGCATGCTCAAAGTAAAATGAAGATAGCTCTTGGTCTACTCTTTATTGAATGGTCATGGGCCTTTTTGTTGTAGTCTTTGAGAGTGGAAACATCTGCTTAGTGAGGCTGTAGGTTTTTCCTTCCTTTTCTCCTGCAATCTTCCTGTCATGATTCCATGTTAGTTAAGCCTTTAATTTTAATTTTAATTTTAATTTTATCACAGATCATTGGTTTGCTGAAATTAGTATTATATGCATGGATAATTACCATATTCTGTCCAAATTAAGGCTGTTTTTAATGGACAAAATTACATTTCTTTCAGGGTTCAATGTAGAGACTGTGGAATATAAGAACATTAGCTTCACTGTTTGGGATGTTGGTGGCCAGGACAAGGTACAAGTTTTGTTTCTTGTGGATTTTTAAGCGTTATCAGGTGTTTTATGCATAGATCACTTTTCTTTCATTGCGGAACATCATAATATTTCTTGATAAAATTATCCTGGTTTTCTAAGGTATTTGTCTTGAAGGTCAATGGCTGAATATTTCTGTATTCTTTTCTTTTGCAGATCCGTCCCTTATGGAGGCACTACTTCCAGAACACACAGGGTCTTATATTCGTGGTAGACAGCAATGACAGGGACAGAATTGTTGAGGCCCGAGATGAGTTGCATAGGATGTTGAATGAGGTACTTAAGTTGATTTAGTTTGGGTTATTATGATTGTGTAAATTCTTATTTGTTCATGTTAAACGTCAGAATCCTTATCCAGTATTTAGGGGAGATTTCTTATTCTTTTAAAAAAAATGAGGTTCAGGATCACAGAGGCCAAAAGAACTTGTGAATTATGTGAAGATAAAGAGATCTAGTAATCCTATTGACATTAAGAAGATTCTTTTCTGATAGTCTAATAAAATATCTATAGATTCCACATTGGGATTTCTGGAAACAGTAAACTATTTCTAGAGGAAGTAGGCAGCATTGTGCTCCATATATTATTAGTCTGACTATGTTGCTGATACCTTAGTCAAGCAAATGATGTTAACATGTTCAGTGAGTGGCTTCTTATTGATGAAGGGCAATCTCTGGACTCATGGTAGAAAACATTTCTTCATTATTGTCAATCATTTTGCTTTCATGTTTGCTGGACAAGCTTGTGGGATATCTTCATTTCCTTATTGAACTTTTTAACAAATTCATTAACCAGTTCTTACTAGTCAGGTTCCTCTGGGTTTTTTTTTTGCTTCTGATTGGTGGGACTTCTTTTGTCTCACCTTAATGTAGACAACGGTCATGACAAGAATCATAAACCTTCTATTCTTTTTGCTATCTCTTTCATATAATCTGTGATGAAACAACAGAAGTTACAGAATGTTTAAAATGCTTTATTTACCATTATCTTTTCAGGATGAACTGAGAGATGCAGTATTGCTTGTATTTGCTAACAAGCAAGATCTTCCTAATGCAATGAATGCTGCTGAGATCACCGACAAGCTTGGTCTTCACTCTCTCAGGCAGCGCCACTGGTAAATCTTTTGATCAAAATGCCGTTGTCCTCCAGTAATGATAGCTATTCTGACATGGTCTAACAAAATACATATGTGGTGCTTCCAGGTACATCCAGAGCACCTGTGCAACCTCTGGGGAAGGCCTTTATGAGGGTTTGGATTGGCTTTCCAACAACATAGCCAACAAGGTAGCTTTTAGTTTCTTCCCTCCTTTCTCGTGCAGTCATTAATAAGCTGATGCTTACATATGGAAAATCTTAATTTTTGTTCATCGTGAATGGTAGCGGAAGTGCATCATGCTATTTGCGTGTATGCATGCATGTTTGCGCTTGATCTTGGTGTCTACCATTAATAGGCATCCTTTTTATCATAGAGCATTTGAAAAACCTTTTTTTTATGCCCCTTTAGTTTTGTGCAAAATAAATAATAGAAAGGTTTACCCATCTGGATATTACACTCAGTGATTCTTCTTGTTTCTGACATTACAGGCTTAAGGTCCTTGGTGAGACTTCTGGTGGACCAGTAATTCTGGATGCAGGGGTGAATATTATCTAGTGTTTTTTTTTTTTGTCATCTTCCGAGACAAATTGGATTTGTGTTTACGTATGTGGTTTTAGGACATCCGGTGACTAAAAGCGTAGTAGAAAATTGTTTTATGAGATATGTGTTACTTTTGAGCTTTCCATTGGGTTTGGATGCAATGTTCATAACTGTAATGGAAACTAATTCAATGCGCCCTCCCATTCCGAAAATTAACCCTACTTATTGATTGTTGCCCCTTATACGCTTCTTACTGTATGAATTATTTGAGTCGGCGTATTCTTGTTTGTCTGTATTAAGATACGAGTGTAACCTTCGTGGTTCCCCACAGCTCCCAGTGAGGCTTGGACCTCAGGCCTCACTGGTATTAGGAATTCTTTGTACGCAGAGTCGAGTTTTTAGTTTTACCGATCGATAACTGGGTATCGGAATCCCGGTTTTTGAAGGTAAAATGAGGAAATGTAATACATCTATTTACTCAATTTGTTACGAAACAGTCAGTGATAATATGATAATATCGGATGACCAAAGATCTGATGTTAACGTCCTGTTTCCTTTTGATCATTACAATTACAAATTTGCAATAACGTTGGATTGTCATTGGGTTTTGTCTACTGAATGCCAAGGGAACGTGTTAACATTGTTTTTCTATGGGGGAGATGGGGTCAGATATGTGAAACTATTTGGGTTGTCATTTTTTAGCTAAAAAGGATTGTTTCATACGTGGAAAACATGCAGCAAATAATCTCACATTCACCAATTTAGTACTAGAAAAAGAAAAACAAATTTTGGTAGACGGCCCCACGTACAACCCAACAAAGAATTGGTGTCCAGTCAGCAAGATGGGCCCGTAGTCAACTCACAGGAAGTCTTTTTAGCGGCACAAGTGGAGCAATCAAAAGCGAATAAAGATAAATGTTGGGATCAGTCGCTCTTCGGGGGCTGGGAATGCCTAATATCCTACCCCGGTCTTCAGTACGAGAAGTCGAACTCGGTTTTCGGTTTCATACACAAATTTCAATTTTGTTCTCTCTGTAGCCTACCGATCAACCTCTCATCGGCTCTTTGACCAAAATATGGCATTTCAAAAATAATTTTACATATTTATTATACTCTTTAATTTATTTATTTTAATATTATATTTTAAAAAAAAAAAACATAACAAACATGTGGGGCTATCAAACGCGCCAGTGGCCATGTGACATGTCCACGTCAAACACGCCAGTAGCCCCACGGCGTATCCTGTCTTCAACTGTTTATAAAAAAAAAAAAAATTAAAAAAAAATGTGACAAGAAGAGATACGCCAATAGGTTATTTGTATGTCTCTTACAGACACGCCAAGTGGTCACTTGTGGTCTTCGCATGTTCAAAAAAAAAAATTTATTTTTAATTTTTTTAAAAATTATAATATTTAAATAATTAAATTAAAAAAATATGATAAATATGTAATTTTATGGCTAAAATATAATATTTACCTCAATAAGCCGGAGGCACTATGCCTAGAAGAGCAGGGGCCCATCAACTTTCTGGTTTGTTTCTGGGATTAAAACTCCAGAGTTGGGGACCATCCAGAGGGAATCTGAGACTGAAAACGGCACAATGCATTCACATGGGAAGATGATCCCACTATGAACAAATTTTGATAACTGTTTCCAAGCTCCACTTGTTCATGAACTTGTATAAATCCGGGTTTGGTCAAGTTTTCAATAATGGAATATGCTAGTATCTCTAGCAAGTGGTTTTGGAACGGTTAATGCTTCTCCCTATTCTTATTTTGCAGCATCATTCCCTCCAAGATATACAAGGTTCAGGTGACTACTGCTGATTGATCGGTATGTCCCAAAAAATTTATTAAAATTCCTGAAAGGACATAAATTGTGTGGGACAGTATCTTGCTTCACTGAAGGGTCCTTACAGAATCTCTTTATTGTCAAAACTTAATTCGTTTTGTCTTTCATTTACATGCAAATCAAGTTATTATAATTTGCGATTTTGCTTAACGCGCATTGGTTAAGATAGAATTTAAAAGATATGGGGGCAAATAGTGGTGGACTCCAACTGGGCACGGTCATCGCCTCCTCTAATTCATACTCTTAAGTCCCTTGAAAAGTTGAAAGGACTCTCAAGATAAGCCACCCAATTTTTTCTCCCCCATAGCGTGCTATGAAAATGACTCTGGCTTTGGCTGTGTCCATTCAGAACTGTGGCAAACAGGGACAGAGGGTAGTTTATGGTTGGGGGCAAAAAATTTCAAAAATCTTGAAAATTGTCTTTAAAATCATTAAAATACTTTGACTTAGCCTCCAACTAAAAAGTATTTTGACTTAGTCCCTCGATTAAACTCGTCAAGCTCCACCAATGGTAACAAAAGTTGTCCAAACCAGCCTTTGCATAAGAATAAGCCTCGCGTAGTTTCCTCCTCCCTTTTGTCATTCAGGTATAATGGTCCATGGTTTTGATGTGTTTGTACTATTAACTTTATACCGTATATAGATTTGACATTTATACTGAAAATGACTTTTATGATTTTTTATTCATCAAATCAAAATTTAAATTAAAAATTCTTTTACAATTAAATATATTGAAGAATTCTTTTAAAGTAAGAAACCTTTTTATTTTGTTCATTTAATGCTTCCTCCAAATATAACCTATATTCTAGCACAGGATTTTATTTTGGGTGATATATATAAATCATCGCATGGCTGATAGGGAACCTCCGTTAATGTGTATCTTGAAATTGACATATACGTTCATTGTTGAAAAAATAAAGTGGCAATAATCTTTCCAAAAAGCATCACATTGATGTGAAGCTCATGGTATGTGATTCCGTGGAAGCTCAGTTGACAGCCTCCAACTTTTGTTGATCCTCTAAAGGAACGTAAGGCAATTCTAGAACCTCTCACAACTTGAATTTGTTCAGTGACCATGTAATATATGTGTGCATTTTGTAATAAAGTGGGACGAAGGGGGGACAAACTAAAAGAGACAAGTCTGTTAAATTCCTGCTGGCTGTTCTTTTTTTTGAAAAAAAAAAAAAAAAAAAGGTACTATGAACAATCCCAGGGCCACGACATTTTATTCATCAGCTTAGTTTCATCTCAGAAAGCTTCCAAAAGTTAGTAATTAATCTATTTTGGCTGAGTTAGTAATGTAATCTGTAATCTGTGATGAAGAGATATAGGGCTTGTTTGAAAGTGTTTTGGTTTTTTTGTTTTTAAAAACTGTTTTTGAAAACTGTTTTTAAAAATTGTTTTGCAAAACAAAAGTATAAAAAAATCTGTTTGATAAACTGTTTTGAAAATAATTTTTAAAAACTGAAAAATAGAAAACTTGCTTGGTAAAATTGTTTTAAAAACAAGTTTTGAAAACAAAAAAACAGAAAACTTGTTTGATACGAGAAACAAGCCTAAAGTTTTTTTTTTTTTTTTTTATAAATTTTGATAATGACTAATTTTGTAAATAAATTATGGTAATGTTTTAATGAGAATATGTGAAGAATAAATAAGTAAAAATGAAAAAAATTATTATAAAATTTAATATAATATTGATATGGCATTAATACATTTAAATATATTGTTCTAAAATAAATAACAACATCATTTATATTTGTTCATACTAATAATATNATATTTTAATTACTTAGCAAAAGAAAAAAAAAAATGCAGCATATTTTATGATAGCTAGGCCCAGCTTGAAGTATTTTTCTTGTTTTTTTCAATGAAATGTTTTGAAGAGTATTTATATTTATGGTTACACCTGGTCTAATGATTGTGAACTTTGACATATATATATATATATATATATAGAGAGAGAGAACTGTTATTTTCATACTCTATTTCGTTAATGATATATCTTTAGCACCAAGGGAATAAATCCATGAACAATTGGTTGTTGAATGTGAAGAAAATTGAAATCCTTCAACGAAATGAGCTCGGAAAAAAGAAAACTTCTGAGAACAAAGTTGAGAAAACCCAGTCGGCAATGATGAAATTGGATCTCTAAGACACCAAAATCCAAGTCATATGCTGATGCTGGCAATTTAAAATGTTATGTAAGCTTTTAACGTGTCACCTAAACATTTAATGATGACACATCAGCAATTCCGTTACCTATTAACAGACCTTACTAACGGATGATCATTTTGTTATGGATGTCTTATCTTTCGAATACCAATTTGTAGTTATGTATCTTCTAAGAATGATTTTGTTGAAATTTTAATTTTTTGAGGACTCAAATGTAGGTTTACTCTTTATATTAAATGAGAGTTCTTACAATTAACTAAATTTTTTTATATTAAATTAGAATAAATTAATTTATATTATATTTAAACATTAAATAAAATATAAAAATAGTGACTCGCTTAATTTATTGTGAATTTTTCAATACTAGCATCTGTAATTCCAATTTTTTTTTAACAAAAATACATTAATTGCATCTTAAAGTCTTTTCATACATGTGATAAGCATTAGTTTTTTGAGATGGTACGTGATAAGCAAGTTGCTGCATATTATAATTACTTAGCAAAAGAAGAAAAAAAATGCAGCATATTTTATGATAACTAGGCCCAGCTTGAAGTATTTTTCTTGTTTTTCAATTAAATGTTTTGAAGAGTACTTATATTCATGTTTACAGGTGGCTAATCTCTGACCAGATAAAGTTAGTGACACTAAAATAACAGCGAATTAATGACATTGAAATGTCACCTATGGTACGTATAAAATATCTTATCTTAAAACTAAAGAAATGAAGGATTAATTTAATTATTCTTCGAGAACCTTCCTTAACTAATAGTTACTTTTCATTTTATTATTTTTTTTGGATAAAGTATACATGGGTTAAGTATTACAAAATAATAAAAGCAGAAATACTTTAAAAAAGAGAACAATTTTATTTTAGTCCTTAAAAAATATAGAAAAATTATGTGGATTTCTTACAAAATTTCTCTATCACTTAGGACTATAAAAATTCAAAAAATTGATTAAAATAATCATTTTTTATTATCACTTGGATCTATAAAAAGTAAAAATTATTATTTTAATTAATTTTTAAAATTTTCAGTGACTCGAGTTATATTAAAAAAATTTCAAAGACTTAAATAATTTTTATTGTATTTACTATGACTAAAATAGCTTTTTACTCTTAAAATAAAAACAAAAAACCACAGAGATGCTGTGGAGCCCCGGAAACCCTTCTAAAAAGAAATGTCATGAACAAGATCATAGTAAAAGCCTAAAGGTTAAAGAAGAGGAACATATATATAAAGGTAACGGTAGTTCTTTCAAGTTACGATTGTTCACAAATCACATGATATGCTTCTTTATCTTCTTAACTAAAATTTTCACTTTGCTTGAGAATTCTTGGCTTAAGTTCATTTCTGTGTAATTTGCATACAAAGGAACATCAAAGAAAAATGACATTGATTTTAGTTAAATCTATTGAAATAAGCTTTTACTAATGTTGACAAATACAATAATGAACTACAGATATGCAATTGAAAGACTAGACAAGGCTATTTTCAGTTCTCACATGTATATATCGCATTCAAAGACAGCGATTGTATTGTTGTTCTTCCCAATACTTCTTTATTTTTTGCCAGTAAGTTCCAACAATTGTGTTATCTCAACCATGCATATTTCAGTGTCTTCAAACTAATTTTATATTTTCCCTTTATTCTCCTTCACCTCTTTCTCTCTCTTTTTGTTTGTTCTCCTTTTATTGGTGGTAAAGAATATTTCCATTGCCCATCTAAAAAGTAAAGAAAATATTTCCATGGCCTATATATGAGTTGCTCTCCTTTTTTTGCCATTGCTAACTCTAATTTAATCTCAAGTTGTAGCTGATTTTAATATTACTTATTCTTTTTCCTTCATTTGTTAAAAAATATATAGATCTTATTTTCAATGTTCTTGCATGTTTTACAATATTTAATCTTCACGAAATCGCTATGAACTTGACCCAATGTTTTCTCTGCCAAGTGGGGCTAGCTAGTAGTTTTGGATTAATTAGGGTCTCTCAATCAAGAAGAGTATCAAATAAATCATGAAAAATAAACCTGTTGTTTTTCTTAGTTCCAAGTAAAACACATTAAGTCGCCTATTCCATCACTTTCCACAAGGGAAGATGACTCTCCCTATAGTATCTACCTTGACTTTTCTTAAATAAAAGTACACAATTTACTACAACCTCTCAAAATATATATCTCCCAATTGATATAATCAATTCATCAAATCTTAGCCGTCCATTTTGATGATAAGGCTAGCTTACTAGTGGGTTTGATTTGAACAACAAACCTAGTTCATTCGTTCTTTTTCTCCTTTTCCTTTTCCTGTTTCCTTTACAACAATTTTTTATTATTACATTAAAATTAAGTACAGCAAATAAAATATTGTCACGATTATTTCATTTTCTTAAAAAAATGATAAGCACCGGAGTGTGCATTCGAGTTTCATTTAGGGTGTATTTAACATGCATTTGTTCATTATTTAAGGCCTATATAACGGAGGTTAAGTTCGCCATTGTAGAACTCAGGAACTAAGGTTGGTAAACTAGCTTCCTTTTGTGGTTGCTAATTTAGTTTCTCAACACTCCTCTACTCCAATCTTCCTAAAGACTCTATAGTTGCAAACCTTCTCTGAAAGCTCCAGAAAATGGCGCCTGGAGTGTTCTTAGGCACAGGTAAGGTCTCAACGCTCAACAGAGGCTATTCCAAGAGGGCCTATGTGACATTTTTGGCTGGCAATGGTGACTACGTGAAGGGTGTGGTTGGTTTGGCGAAGGGTTTGCGCAAAGTGAAAAGCTCATATCCTTTATTGGTTGCTATATTGCCAGACGTTCCTGAAGAGCACCGTCAGATTTTGAGGTCTCAGGGTTGCATTGTCCGTGAGATTGACCCAATCTGTCCTCCTGAGAATCATGTTCAATTTGCTATGGCCTACTATGTTATCAACTACTCCAAGCTACGTATTTGGAATGTGAGTAATTTTCTATACAGTTGTTTCCTTGAAACTTAGTTGTTGCGTAGGTTATATGACTCTGACAGTCCATCCATCTCACATTTTTTTATGTGTTTTCTTTCCAAGTGTTAGAGACATCATTTTCAACTAATTTCACCAAAAAACTTGAATTGTTAAGTCTAACACAATAATAACGAGTGGTGATCACTGATCAAGATTTTTTTTTTTGGTATATGTGGGAGGTTTGAACTTAAAACCTTTATGCTTTTACTTTCTGTTCATTTTTTTCTTTTAGTTGTGCATTTATACAAGTTACATAATAGGAGCTAACCTTCTCTCTTCATTGAATTTTGCCCTCCCATGAAGAGATAATTTTACTGATTCAACTAGTTGACACTGTCAATTTCTATTCCTTTCTAAGATAAGAGCTACACGAAGTCTAGCTCATGATACAAAATAAGCCTAACATTCTTAACTAAGTTGTAATTAACATATGACTTACCATGCTCTAAATGTATTTTATATTAATCGAATTTGCAGTTTGAGGAGTTCAGCAAGATGATATATCTGGACGCAGACATTCAAGTGTTTGAAAACATAGACCATCTGTTCGACACACAAGATGGGTACTTCTATGCAGTGATAGACTGCTTCTGTGAGAAAACATGGAGCCACTCACCACAATACAAGATTGGATATTGTCAGCAGTGCCCTGATAAGGTTACTTGGCCAGCTGAAATGGGTTCACCTCCTCCTTTGTATTTCAACGCTGGCATGTTTGTGTTTGAGCCTAGTCGTCTAACCTATGAGAACCTTCTTCACACTCTCCAAATCACTCCCCCAACTCCTTTTGCAGAGCAAGTAAGTCAAACAGTCCTTAAATTTCTTTTTGAGTTTGCTATTTTTTGGTAGACCTTAAAGAATTCTAGAAACAGAGGGGAAAAATTCTGACTAAAATTTTCTTAGGATTTCCTGAATATGTTCTTCCAAAATATGTACAAGCCTATTCCTTTGATATACAACCTGGTTTTGGCTATGATATGGCGCCACCCAGAGAATGTGGAGCTTGAAAACGTTAAGGTGGTCCACTATTGTGCAGCTGTAAGTGACTCTTCTTCTTCTTGTGTGGCACCAACTTGTAACTTAAGCAAATTGACTAAAACCTAATTCACCTTATTTGTTTGTTTAATTGTTAACACACTTATGTTGGTAAATTAAGCTCCTAATTTCTTTTTAATTAACTTTCTTTTTTGCAAATATGAATAGGGTTCAAAACCATGGAGGTACACAGGGAAGGAAGTTAACATGGACAGGGAGGACATAAAGCTGTTAGTGGCAAAATGGTGGGACGTTTATAACGATGAATCCCTTGATTTTAAGGCTGAAAACCCAGTTCCGGCAGCGGAGGAGACATTCTCAAGGTCATCGATTATGTCTGCTATTCCTGAGCCCAGAATGTCCTTTATTCCTGCTCCCTCTGCTGCTTAAAAAAGTAATCCTAAAATAAAGAGAGTATTAAAAGTTGGTGTATTAACCTTATCATCTTTTTTTATTCTTTTAGCTTTTATATATATAGGTTTTTGGGGCTTGTAATTTTCCTTTTCCTTTCTTAATTGTTGTGAGATTTGACAAAGTTATTCAGATAAAGGTTTAAAGGTGGTTGAAATGTCGTTAATCTTGTGACGTCTCTACAGCAAAAGAATGCGCAACACAACTTTTGTCTTTATTCTTCATAGATATCTTTAAGAGTCAAGGCTTAAATTAATGTGAAACGTCAAATTGTTATACATAAGACATATATTAGCAAATGTATGATATGCAATCATAAAGACTCATTCTGATCCATTTCTGTTGCCTATATTTTCCTTCGAATTCGACCTTCCTAGTTCCAAGTCATCATTCAGGCCTTTCCTGTTATTTCAATTGTCTTTTACAACATTTGACACAAGGATGCTTTTAATTTGGTAGAACTGAAACTGATTAAAGTAAAGAAGACGAAATAATGAAAATTAAGAGTGAAAATTATTGCATGCCTCCTCAATAAAAGAATAGAGTAATGAATAAGTTCCTATAAGCACGAGAGGGATGAGGAGTATGAAAATACTAAATGAAAGAGTTATATGATTTTAATTTTGCATCTTTTGTTTTTGTTATACTTATTTCATTTTTACCAAAGGCAAACTACGTCCATTTTGAAGTTAACAAATGGCTGGTGGCATTGATATAAATCCAAAAGGTAGTATGACAAGAGTCACGAGACAAGGAACAGCCCCATACTGCACTTCAAATAAAAAAGGTGAATCCCATACTTATATATTAATGTATAGGAACGTGCATGTAGGCACATTATATGTAAGTTATAGTTTTTCATTTTGATCTTTAAGTTGTTGTTTTATATGAGACTCAATTACACCCTAACCTTTGAGAGTAATTGTAATGTCCTCCCTTGTTTATAAAATTAAATATTTTACCACCTTTTTTTATAGTGTATATATGTGCCAATGAGATGACTGTTTTACTATTTTTAATTTTACAAATTAAATAATTTATTGATAAGAGATCAAATTCTCAAATTTCTCATGAAAATCCTATTCGGGGTTTAGCAATTTGATTAATATTACCTGTTTTTCTGCCTCATTCTGGGTAAATACAAATACCAAATATCAAAACGTGGTATATGTATAAGCGAACACATGCAGTAAGCTTGCCCAAAATCAAGCCAGCTCTGTTGATCAAGTCTACGCCTATATCAGGACCTTTTTTTCAAGGGATAAGTTACCTCAAATTTTACAGCACCATTACCTTACATTTGTGACATTGTTTTAAAATAAAGAAATTATATATTTACGTAATATTCAATAATATAACATCGCATGTGAGAAGAAATGCAAATAATAGAGTTCAAGTGTAGAAATCATCTACCCTACCTTGCACATTATCTTTTTACACTTTTTTACACCTCTTTATAAATGCTACTAGCATCTGTTATTTTATGTTGATAACGCTTCTGTATTTGATAACATGTTGATAACTTTTTAATATTGAGGAAAAAAATTTAAACTACGGTGATAACTTATATTACTAATTAGTATAACATATTATTAATTAAGAAACATAAAGGTGCGTAAAACATAGAAGGGTATCTTAGAAAATGATTGAGCTCGTTAATAAATAACTTCCCTTACCTTATACGTGGCAATTTTGCAGAGAGCGTCATAACGGTTCTGTCAGAGCCGTTAATCGAACAACTCTTCATGGGTGCGCCCGACCATTGATACTGCGAAGGCCACATATTTGACGCTCAGAATTAACAAACGCTCATACCACCATCATATCATACGTTTGAAAAAATGAATCCCTCCCAAGATTAAGAAAAGCTCAATACAATTAAGAGTCTAAATTAAGGTTACCATGCCTTCAAAAAGATTATGATGGAATCAATGAAAAAAAAAACAATGAGATTGATAGTAATATATACATTTAAAATAATAATAATAGCATCAAGGCTGGGATAGGATTAGTGTGGGGAAAAAGTAATGGTAAGGCTGGGATTTGATGTCCATGTCAATAACAACCAGAGGAAAGCCCATCCTAAATTTCTGGACCAGACTCTTGATATTAGAAATAATAGAATCAAGATTTGCTGAAATAGCAGATTCATGGAAAGATATGGGAATTTTCAAGGATGGACTGCAGATGCAGGAATTATGTTACAAGTCCAAGGGACTGAAATGATCTTCACCCTCTTCGCAATCATATTCTTGGAAGTATCCTTCCTGCATACGGTCATCTTTAAAAAGGAAAGGCGCGACTTCTTTTGTTTTCTGGGGCCTTTTGTCATTCATCTCTATGACTGAAACTAACCTTTCCCTAATACGGTTCAGCACAATTTCAGTTCCAATCCCTTGGGGTTGTAATCCAAGAAGAGAAAAGCATTCTCCCTGGAAATCCAAGTCATTGGAGGACAAGATCAAGCCAGCAATTGTTTTGGCGAGATCAGGGGCATAAGTGCTGATCTGGAAATGAAAAGAACCAATTTCTTAAAATGAAAGGCAACCAAGAAATATCAAGTAAATAATTAAAAACAAAATTCAAACCTAATTAAGAATCTGGGGATAAAAAGCTGCTAAGTCATTTCAGCTCAACACGAACACTATCTATAGACATGAAGTTGAAAATTGTTCAGAACATATAGCATTGAGCATATGGTACGGAGAACTTCATGCTATAGCAAGAGGCAATAAGGTTAGTCTGACTGAGATTTTCTTTTTCCATTTTAAATTTTCCTTTTGAGAAATGCATGAGGCTTCGTCTATTAATTTAGCAAGTTTTTGATGTTGATTCAACCCACAATGTCCCTTGCAAAAAAAATGGGAGGAGGGGTGGGGAGAGAAAAATTCACAAGTACATAGAAATCACCAAGAACTGCAAACATTCATGTTTAAGCAACTGTGACCTGTCACCATAAATGAATTTATTTTCCATCCTTTACTCAGCCTAAGATGGAAAGGACAAGCTTAGCAGACAATTAAACGTTCCACAGCAAAAAGGAAATAATCTAATGTGGTAATACTAGGATATTTGGATACCCCATCAACTCAAGCATTATAAGCATTCAGCGCCATGGAATGAATCAACATCTCAGTTAATTCCCTTACTTGCAGGTGCTTTCATCTTTTGAAGTTGGGGGTAATGACTACGTGAGGAATGGTTCATAAGCCTTACTGTGAGAGGAAACATTTCAACAGTAACATTGAGTGCACCATTGAACATCACTTAATTAGGACCCATTTATAGCAAACGAAACTTTAATGAATGTTTATGTGTGTGTGTGTAAGAGAGAGAGAGAGAGAGAGGGAGGGAGAGAAAAATTTACTTTAAGGGCTTGGGCACTTAAAAGAACCCCTGCATGCTTGTCCTTTAAGTCATCCAGCGAAAGTTTAACAGCTCTTTTAAGAAGAATTCTATCAAGTTGAGTCTTTTTCCTTGATGCTGGTATCATGGTCTTGGCAAAATGTCAAGGAAGTAGTTACATACATATAAGAAATGCAAAGAGATAAAACATTACATTTACCATATATACATAAATGCATGAACTCATACTAATTTGCATGTATATTTTTCTGACATGTATCTAATATCTATGGAATGGTGACTACGAAATGTAATTTGAAAATTGAAATATCCAGAGTTTCCATGAAATGGTTAAGGCTACCCAATCTTACAACAAAGCATCGAATACTTTCTGATAAAGAACAAAGGATACATCCAATGCTGGATATCGTTTCTGATAAAAGTGGAGCACAATATCAATATGAACATCTGTTGGCAAGTTTTCCCATTCTAGTAATGCAAAGCCACCTTGTTGCACTACACGCACCAAATTCAAACCATATCTTCTCCAGTCAATGCTTTTCAATGCCTTCATAGATAATTGGGAGATTGTACCAGGTGAAAAGTCCTTGAAATACAAAACCTGACATTGAACATTGTTAGCATCCAAGTTTATTGGGAGATAATAAAAGCTATAAAAATAACAAAGGGAGGACAACCCCAGATGAAAATGAATAAAGGAATAAGAAAAAAAATAATAACAGAAGATAATTTCTCTAATATAATTTTGACGTGCAGCTCAAAATGCATAATTACTTCTTAACATAGGTCACAACAAGTAAACTTCACTCAAACATTGTCTATCTTCTTTGATGATTATCAATGGATCTTAAAGTACTTTTTCCATATAGTGGATTCCAATTTCATCATATAAATGGAAAATTTATGTCAAAGGATTAAAGTTGTTAATTATTTGCACTTTGTTTGAGTTGAGGGTTTAGATCTGTTTATACCAAAATACAAATCCAAAAAAAGTGTTCACAGTAAGCGTAACCAAAACAAATGGCTAAGATTGTTATATATTCAATTTAAAATCCATTTCCCAAAATGACTCATGGACCAAAGATCTCCTATGTAACATCACAATAGGTTTGCGTATCACTTGGTGAATATTATGGCAACAATAAAAATTACAGAAGAACTATTATAAAGTCAAATCCAAGTAAAAAATTTACAAATATTAACAAGCACACAAAAATTAATATCAGCAATCATAAATATTTGTATATATATTTGTTCCTTGGCAGACTCGTGTTTTACCAGAATATAATCGATTATTATACCACAGAAAGCAGAACCGAAAAGTATAACTAAAAGAACATAATTAAGAACCTCTGTTTTATCACCACATTCCCTGACGCAAGTAGTTTTCTGCTTTGATATATCACTTATGACTATCACTGCTTCAATCACCAGTTCAGTATGTAGACGGTCTTCAATGCAGCATGCTATCCCACTCCCAACCTTGAGATGCTCCCTAACAAAGGTTTAAAAAGTAGATAATTGCAAGGCTAATAGTGCTTGAGATTCTGGAGACTATTTTGTGGTTAAGTATGCAGTGTTTGCCAAGAAAATGAAGATTTGAAGCAGTTAATACCATTCTGGCTTTGAGCAACCAAGTAAATCAATTTCTCAATTTTACTTTTCCTTGACTAAAGGCTTTTTATGACACCAATTTGTATGCAATATTACAGACTAACATCTTAAATAATTTCATTTAATAGTTACAACAGGTTGCATTTCATATGCATATAAGTCAAATATACAATAATGTTAAACACAAAAACTGCAGAGAGAAAAAATATCTCCTGCTAAGACATAACTGCAGCTTACCAATCGAATAACTGTCCCAGAAGAAACAAAAAAATAATCTTACCTACTTAGGAAACAGGAGTTACACTTATCATTCAGACTATGTTCATGCTTTAAGACATAATCTTCAAGGCCAGACTTCAGTCTTTCAAGGTTTGATGCCGGGAGAGCCAACTGGTTGCACTCATTTGCAAGAAAAACCTTTTCATATCGTGATCCAGGAACATCACAATCTTCTGCTGCCAACTGAATTGCAACATTCTGTACAAAAAGATCAAAGCTGATAACTTAATCAGTGCCAAAGTCTTGATCAATGGTTTCACAACAGATTTTATAAGATTGCTTTGTTATATGAACTTACAGGAGTTTGAAGAATCATCATCTGCAAAATTAACAAACAAACAAAAAAAGGAAACGAAATTGTAATACACAAATATAAACAACAGAATCTTTTGCAGGGAAACAAAGAGTGATATCAGAAATTCACCCATACCCCAGTCACATAAGGCCCACAGCATTACACCAACTATCATGTCTTTTTAAGCAATAATAGTACTAATAATTTGAAATCCCTAGGAACAAAACATTTTCAAATCGAGGTACATTACTGGGCAAGAAAAACTGAAGCAAGCTAGAGCAAATATCATGCTTGTTAAAACTACGTCCTTTTATCTGTCTGTTAGTGTTTATCTATATGCCATTTTTATTCTTTCTTTTGCATGTAAATATTCTTCCTATAACCATGTGGTGTGTAATTGTGCCCCTTAGAAGCATTCATACTCTTTGCTTTCTCAGAAAACCTATGATCGGTCCCACCGCTTCAGTCAAAGTAGTATACCATATTGCTTGACACACTGAGCCACTGACTCAATGGAGAAGAGCAGAATAGTGCAAGAACTTGTACAGCCTTAGATATTTCTATTATTGGAATATGTTTTGGCTGCCGATGATATTAGAATAAAGCAGCAAATCCAAATGACTTCCCACAGCACCAATTATTTTGCAGTCGCATTCAACTTGGTTTCTTCAGCAATACCAGCAAGAAATATGGCCCAGGAGAATTTGATCTTAATTTGTGATACTTAAATTTTCCATAAAGATAAATGTATTAATCGCCATTGCTTGTAATATCATCACATGACAGCAGCGATAAATAAGCAATTGGTCAGAGGGATCTAGACTCAACTATAAGTCCACCAAAATTTTCATAACTAGATATTTTACCGACATCATGCAACAGAAGATTTAATGAAGTTGCTCAAGAAATTCAACAGACCTTCTGTAAAAAGCTGTGAATCTCAGCCAGTAAAAGATCAAGGCTTACAAAAGAAGACAGACAAACTTCAGTACCACTGGAGAATAAGATGATCACACAGTTACAACAAGAAAACTTAAACAAACAAATTGCTCTTAAATCAATATAAGAGTTTATGTAACTCGCTTGCCTGAACTTTGCACCATTCTTTGTGTTTGATGGTAGTTTATTCATCCTTCTAGTGGAACCAATTTCTTTCAAATTTAACTGGTAACTGTAAATCTCAGTATCACAGATGCCTAAAAATCCTAAAAACTATTAGAAACTTAATATGGTAATATTCTACAATTTAAAATCATGAGAGCGTTAAGCTTACCAGTGGTCTTGATTGAAAGGATTCCATCTGCATAACATGGAGCATGCCAATCAACGTCAAGTTACAGAGTGAATACAAATTTTTTTATGTTAACCAACCATGAATTCTCCACTTACCCCAATTCTCAGCAACACCTCCAGAAGAAAACTTCAAATCTTGAAAATCCTCCAAGAAGCTTCCAATGCCAGTATCAGAAACTGCTCAACGGGAATTGAAATTTCCTTCCATTAAATACCACTCAATCTTCTCAAATTTTTGTGGAAGACACCATCACACTCTACAACGTTCGATACTTAGTTTCCAGCCGCCATAGGCGCAAATTATCAGCAACGAGATCAAGCGACATAGATTTGACTCATTTCGAAGCATCCAAACAACATGTTTTATTACTTAAATTTCCAGGAAACTGAAGGCATCTTAAACTCAACAAGTAAAATGAACAAAATCTCAAGTAGAAATATTAATCCAAAAGATGTGAATCCAGCTACATACTAGAAATTCGAACTGAAGGTTGAATCGAAGATGAAGAACGACTGAGAATGATTGATAATCTGCAAATCTGTTCGGACAAGCGGCATCTTTGAAATGCTGAAGAAATTAACTGTAATCACAAATCCATGGAATCAAACAAACCGAAGAATCAGAATGAATGAGAAAATCAAAGAAAGTAGCTTCGATGACAATTCAGCGATTGGACATGAAATGAAGATTGAACTCACATGTAGACAGAGATTCTGGACAGAAGAGAACGCCATTGAGAACCTCCCAAACAAATCGCACACTATTGATTCGCAAATGAACTTGCGCTTTCGAAGTCTGAATTTGAGCAAGGATTTGAATTTTAAAATCGGTGTTTAAAATAAGAAGAGGTAGCAAACGTAGTGATGCGCGCGAATCCTTATATCTAACCCAATTACGAAAGCCCACCAAATAGCCCATGTAGAAAGTTTTGGGCCAAGTAGATATGTCCATAATTATCCGTCCCTAACTAGCAAAAAGAACAAGATTAGTCCAGCCCAACTTCTGTCCCCATCTTTTTCCCCTTTTTTTTTATTTTTTGGTCAATCACTTAAAAAAAAAAATCTCAATCACTTTTCTTTTCCCCTTCAATCATGACTCACGAGCAACCAGAAGTTTGTATTAGTTGGCCACTTGGCCCCAAAAAATAATGTACAGCAGGACTAAAACAAGCATAATGTAGTGAATACTTAAAAAAAAAACTCCATATCTTGTTGGGTACTTGGTAATTAAATCACTTAAAACTTCAATCCAAAACCAAACAAAATAAATTAGCATTTCAAGGGTAATTCATGCAACTAGTTCAATGACTGCTGTTTCTACAATTCCAAATTTACCTTTTTTTTTCTTTTTTACTTTAATGCAAACACAAATACTATTAAAGTTGTCAATATTTCATAATCTATTTCTGGTGTCATGAGTTTATCTGTTTTCTATTTTTATTTTTATTTTTTGCCATGCATAAGTTTATCTGTTGAATCTTCAAAAAAATGCATACTTTTTTGTTAATATTGAAAAACTTACGCACAAGTCTTGAAATCAATGTTTTAAAAATTAGATCGGTAAGAGAACTATTTTAGAGGACGAACACCGGTCCAATCGGTTTGACCAAGCGGTCGGACCGAATGACATTATAAATATAATTTTTATATAAATATAATATTTAATGTGTCTATTGTATAACCTAAGTTATAATAAATATATTTTTATGTAAATTTGATAATAAAATTAAAATTGACCTAATGACAAATGTCTTTTTCCTTCATTGAAATGAGGGTTCAAATCCTCTTATGTATAATATTTACCTATTATGCAATTTAAATGATAATAAATAAATTATAATACAAACTTATTCACAAAATTAGATGTATTGATTTGGTGGTACAAGCCTCTTCTCCCCTAAAAGAAGAGGGTTTGAATCCTTTTGGATGATAGTTTTGGAAAAAAAATAAAAATTTCAGTGAACCACCGTCCAATTATATAAAACATTGTTATGTTCACACTGATTTAACCGCTCAAACGAATTGACCCCTCTAATCAAATTGAAATTCAGACTGAGGACTAAATGAACCAGTCAAACCGTCCAGTCCAATCTAATTTTTAAAACATTGCTTGAAATAATAGATTCATTTGAATGTAATCATAACCTTTATTTTCAAATTCATATGAAGACGCGTGTATCTCATGCAGTGAATATATGTTATGAATTCAATAATTGTGCAAATAATACCATTTATCATATCTAGTGAATCTTTTAAGTGCACAAACCTGGTGTATTAAAAAATGGCAGTCATAAACAAATATGTAACAAAAGTCAACGAAATTATCAAAACTGATATTGTTTGTTAGTGTCAGGAAATCAACGAGCTTACGATCCTATCTTAGAGTTTGGCGTCTTCTATTACAACTTGCATAAAAGCTAGTGACACAGGTCATCTAACAAATAACTCGTTATGCATTATGTGAGTAATAAGTATTAGTTACTTCTTTCAGCAAAAAATATTGTTATGACTAACAAAATTTGAGTTGTTGTTCATGGTGTCAAAGGTGATTTTGGGTTGCTTTGCTAAAAAACTCACTCCATCAGTCTCATCGCAATTCCTATATGGACATTTGAGAAAAGATTAAAATTCTTGTATGGACGTATGGGAAAATGTAGAAAGAAAGAGAGAAAGATATAGTTTTTTTTTTTCTTTTAGGGAAGAGAAAGATATATTTGAAAGAATTTTATTCCAATTATAAATTTGTAATAGAAGAAATAAAATGCTAATGATTTAATATTACAAGTGGTACTATATTACAAATTTTTTTTGTACGTGCAAAGAAAAAAAAAAATTACAACTACAGAGAGAAACAACATAACAATCAGCAACTACCGCTAGCTGCAGCATTGTTAGAACCTCCTTCCAGATTCTTAAAGAATTAGAATGACTTACACCATTTTTAGCTAATAAATCAGCATATTGATTGGCTTATCTATACACATGAGATATATATCCTCACATCCAGCAATAATAATTTAAGGGTGTGTTTAGAAGAGATATTTATAGAGTGTAATATATTTTTTAAGTATATTTAAAATATTAATTTTAAATTATTCTGTTTATATAATTTTAAATGTATTTTTAATATATTCTTTTAATAATTTTTAAAATCTCAATATAATATATTTTTAATTTACTTAAAATTGAGTGAATTTGAAATTTTTTATTCTCCTCGAGCTCCTAATACCCCTCCGTCTCCCTCGAGCCTCTGAATCCCTCCCTATCAGCACTGTGCACTTACATGCATCCAGCAGCTAGTGTTGCTGCCACCAAGGTCTCCACCCGCCACCAACGCTCCCACCCGCTAGCACCGCCTCTCACTTTCTTCTATTCACAACTTCTTACAATCGTCATTGCAAGTATCGAAGGCCACAGTTTTTTATCTATAAATTTCAATTTGTATTTTACTTCTATTGTTTTTGGGTTTGGTAGATTATCAGTCCAGCTCCAAGCCTTCAACATATTCAGTAAATTAATGTAATCAGTTTCCACGTCTAAACACCTGTACCCAGCCATCCAAGCAAGTTTTTGACCCTGTAATATCATAGGTAAAATTGATTATTGGGGGCTATTCGTTTTATTAAATTTTGTATGTCTACCAACTAAAACAAATTACATAAATTATTTCACCTGTCAATTATTTATGCTTATAGTATGTTACTATTTGTAATATTAAAAATTAGTCGAGACAGAATATAGATATATAACTATGTACACGTAAACAGGCAAATAACACTATACTTTACAAGTAGTATTTTTTCTTTTATCTAATCTTAAATGAAAAAGGATAATTCCAATATTTTTTCTCTCTACCAATCCTTGCACCTGCGGGCTACAATGAAATTTGAGCTGTTTTTTTTTTTTTTTAAAAAAAAAATATTAAGTGGATTCAATTAAAATATGGGATATAATTTAAACTGAAAGTTTAAATATACTGCAGGTTCATGTAGTTTAGACAAATTTTGAATCAGGTCCTTATCATTTTTTTTTCTCTTTTTGAGTTTTTATAGTTTGAAATTTTTTTAATTGGATCTATGTCATCATCTCTGGTTATAAATCCTTCAATTTAGTGCTGATATAACAAACGACTTGTCTATATGACAATAAAAGAAACTGACATGACGCTAAAATGGCAAAAAAATTGTCATTTCATCAATTTTTTTTTTGAGCCAAAATTTGATGATATAATATTTTTTATGTTGTTTTGACACCACATCAACTTTTTTTATTGACACATAGACAAGTCTTTTTTTATGTTAGTATTAAATTAATAGAATTATAATCGGAAGTGATAGAATGAACCCAATTAAAAAAAATTTAAACTATAAAAACCTAATTCAAAATTTATTTAAATTATAACTACATACAATACATTTAAACTTAAACTGAAACCTATGATAAAACACTGAAAAATAATAGTAAATATAACACAACTATTTTAACCTCCCCATCCCACAACTCGGGGGTAAAAAAGGTTGCCATCCCACTAGACGACACAAATTCCACGTGAAAAGTGAAATATCTGAAAGTTGAAACTTCCGTTCCAAAATTCTAAAAAGTCAATCACAACCTTATTCCCCTGCCACTTCATAATATTCGCCAATCACCAAACCAAATTACAACTATTCCCTCCTTGAAATCCATAATTTATGAATAACCGAAAATTTAATCAAACATATTGTAGAGATAAGCACAACACATCTTTGCACCATTGGCAAAGCAACATTTATCACTTCCCACTGGCCTCTGTAAAAGATCAATCATCCCTTTCAGAATAAATATTACTGTGATATTTTTCAAATGCATCATCGTGGGGAGAAAGGGGTTAGGCGCAGTCACGCATTATATAAAATTCTTGGTCTAACATAGAGAAGCACATCAGACCCATTTATGTTAAATACGGCAAAGAATATATAGAGGAGATAAAAACTATGGATCCCAGAAAGGTTGAAAGTGAAGGAAATACGGATCCGAACCAATCTGGTCGTGTATATCATCAAGCTTTGGATATTGGTGGTAATATTTTTTAACTACATCTTGTCTATTCTGTTGTAATTTTCTTCCCCCCCAAAAAAATAGCTTTGTTCCGTTGCAATTGTTTTATGAATTGAACATTTAATATATTGATTTTTATAACGTGTGTTCAATTTAGCATGTTTGCTTCGCGCAATTTTATGGGTTTTACTTGTATTCGTGGAAAAATCAATTTTTCATTCCAAGTTTCTCTTATCATTTGTTTCTCGTTTTGGATTACTCTTATGTGTATAACATCGTGATTGGGTGGTTGTCCTTCTATGGTGTTTTACTGAGCCTTGTTTGCGTTCTAATGGGTACAATACCCGGGTTTCTTCTATGTCACTGTTGAACTGTATGCATTGAGTTTATCAAGTAGATTAATTGGAATCCATGTCCGCTCTGAATTATCTTTTGTTATTGCCATCAGTTCTGTTGATCTTGCACATTGAGAATGTGGGTGACACTGGCACTTCTTAACAGTTTAGCAGTTTTGGAAACCTTTGGGGTCCTGTTTATGTAATTGTGTTGTGATTGCTTTTGTTGATCTAACTTGGTCACTGAGCATGAGGAGGACACTGGTATTTCTTAACATTTTCCCAGTTTAGAAACTTTGGAGATTGTGTTTATTATTCTGCTATTTTATTACTGATGTCTATATTCTAGCCACTTGTGATGAATCATGAAGAGAAGTTCTGCTTCTGGATTAGCTGCCACTTGCCTTACAATGATGTTGTGTGTGTTGATAGGCTCTCTTGCCAAGTTAGTGTACTTCACAAAAAATGAAGATAATTCTGTTGATGGTGAGGAGAGGATATCTCGTGAGGAGGCTTTGGCAAAATCCAAAGGCAGCAGGAGCTATCCTGTTCTTAAAGGAAGGCTCAATTTTAAGAGGTTTGAAACAAGCAAGATTAATGATATTTTAGAGTTTATCAAGTCCAAGAAACTTCATCTTGGAGGTATGTACAGAATTGTGTTTCTTCTTTGTTGTAATTCTGGATAGTGTTTACCTCAATGTAAGCAAATTTTGTTATTCTTGCAACCATGTTCAGAGTCATTAATGATTTAATCTGCCTCAGACTTGATCTGAGAGCATTCTGAGCTTGACTAACCATTGGGAGCTCCTCTAATGCCTGTTCGGTTGTTCTCAAATTTGTTTAGTATACCAATCTGGCCGAGTAAAATTTCTCCTTCCATATGCTGAGCTCAAGTTAGACTTCCTCATTTTTCAACCATCGTTTACTTGCTCTGTAGGTAACTGGTTGAAGATGTCTCAACTATTCATCAGTAAGGCCTAGTTAAATACAAAGAGACTTAAGCTGCACAAGGCTAGCCCTTGACCTTATTGAATTAAGCTTGATTTTAGTTTGCTTAGTTGGTGAATAAGCTTCTTCGAAACCAAAGACAAACTACAGCAAAGACTTTCAAAATTATTGATGTCCTCAAAAACTATATAAGTATTAACATAATTCTTTCAATTACCGGACTTGTCATTATATGTTTTTCGATGCAAATTCACATTTGATGTTATTCAGAAATTTTTATCATGTGTCTACTACTTCTGATCAATTGATTGCAAATTTGATGAATTCAGGTAGTCAGCAGCAAGAGGCACCTGGAAGTCAGAAGATATCTATTAAGGTAATCAAAATAAAAAGGTCAATCATGTTATATTATGAAGAATCTCTTTGACTATGCCGATAAAAATTAACCCTTCGTCTATAATGTGAAACATGTTGCATTCAATAAAAAATAATATTTATTTTGTCATAAGGCACTTGGATTTATGTTATGTACTTATTAAGAATGAAAAACTATTGGTGAGAAGGCCACAGGTGGTGGTGCATACAAATATGCAGATCTCTTCAAGGAAAAACTTGGGATCAGTCTTGACAAGGAAGATGAAATGGATTGTCTTGTAGCAGGAGCAAATTTTCTGCTTAAGGTGGGATCCTAATGCCACATACTAATTCTGCTATTGTATAATCAGTGCTCTTAGGAAAGGACCACAAGAATTTATTTATGTATGCTTTTTGGTTAGTATCCTGTTCAATGTGATATACAGATTAGTTGCTGGATCTTCTCTCCCATTTACCTCGTGAGAATTTCTCAACAGGAAATCTAATCTATTTTCTGGTTCTTCTTTCAATAGGTCCACCAGGAAGCATTTACCTATTTGGATGGACAAAAGCAATTTGTGCAGATTGACCACAATGATCTGTATCCCTATCTTCTTGTTAATATTGGGTCTGGTGTTAGCATGATAAAGGTAGTCATCATGCAAGTTACATTACTTGCTCTATGATTCCATATGTAAGCTTTTCTAAGCTGTTCAAATTATCCTTTATTGATTTTCGTTTAGGTGGAAGGAGCTGGAAAGTTTGAGCGAGTAAGTGGAACAAGTATTGGTGGAGGCACCTTCTGGGGCTTGGGAATGCTTTTAACTAAGTGCAAGAGGTTGTTTTCCTTGTTAATTATCATTGATCTTCACCTAAATCATTGGATTACCAGTAATGTACTTTCTGCTTCAGTTTTGACGAGTTGCTGGAAATGAGTTATCGGGGGAATAATAGAGTAATAGACATGCTTGTTGGAGATATTTATGGGGGAACAGACTATTCAAAGGTATGACTTATGAATGTATGTCCTTTTTTCGTTTTTAAGATTACAAGACAGTAATTCTTGCATTCCTGTTCTTTGAAGAGTTTTGGTAAACCAAGACTAATTTCAATGAAGAATGACTTTTTCAAGTGGTTGTTAACTGCACCATTTTTTTCTTTGATTGATAACAGATAGGCCTTTCATCAACAGCAATAGCTTCTAGTTTTGGGAAGGCCATTTCTGATAATAAGGAACGTGAAGATTACAAACCTGAAGATATTGCTCGATCTCTTCTAAGAATGATCTCAAATAATATTGGACAGGTCAGTTGTAGTTAGAACGACTTCTTGGATTGCAAAATATTATCAACTTAACTTACTTAAATAATGTTGCATCATATGTATATTCGTATGTATCTGGTGAAGGAAAACCTTCTGTCACAACTATACCTTCAATCTTTCTTCATTCTTTGCAATAAGGTTCTTTTTATAAAAAAAAATTTAATGAATTTCTATTGCTGAGGGTTTCAGAAAGTTGCTTGGGACGAAAATAAAGAGAAGTCCTTTTACTAGGGGGCCAACATAAAATTTCCAAGGAAGGAAAACTAAAACCTATAGTTGGAATATAGATAACTTTTTTTTCACAAATCATATAGATACTTATCTCTCGGGTTTCACGAGTTGAATGGTTCGGTCTCTGATTTGTGTTTTTTTTTTTTTTTTTTTAAATCATTTTTCTCAGATCTCATACTTAAATGCTCTTCGATTTGGGCTGAAGAGGATTTTTTTCGGTGGATTTTTTATTCGGAGTCATCCTTTTACAATGGACACAATATCTGTTGCTGTTAATTTCTGGTAAGTGTGAAGGAATCCCTTCCTACCTCCTGCCAATCTGGTGCACCTTTGGATGCTAGTGCTTTAGATATACTGTGAGCACATACTGGTATATTCAGAATGCTGAAATGAGATTATCTGTAGCATTTCTAGAAAACATAAGTATGTCTTTTTTTTTGCCAGAATTTTCTGCACGTGCAACAACAGATGTTTTCCTTTCTTCATAAAATGCAAGTATTGATTCCTAAGTGGTAGCAGGGAGGGGGTTTGCGGATTGAGGAAGGGTGGATTATCTGCTATATATATAAGTTATGAATAAACTTAGTCACTTTTGTGCTCATCATAGCCACTTAATAAAAATGTATGGAAGGTTTGACATGACATATTAGCTGATTTTTTTGGTCTCTTGTATGCCATTCGAGCATGATTATCAGAAGAAAGCATGTAATTCTTTTTATTTTTACAGGTCTAAAGGTGAGGCAAAAGCCATGTTTTTGCGGCATGAAGGGTTTCTTGGAGCTGTAGGTGCTTTCATGAGTTCCGATAAGCATGATCTTAAGGAATTGCTGGTCGCAGCACAGCAAGCTCCTGGCAACATATCCTGTGCCGTGGACAGCAGACACGGCTCGGTGAATGGGGAATTAAATGGAGATGAAAGTATAGAGTGCAGTCTGTATGCAGCATAGATGTGGCAACTCTTTGTTGCCAGCATTGCTTGCATTTGTACTTGTATAACTTGTATTGTAATTTGTAACACAGTCCGTAAGTTATAAGTATAGTATGGCAATGGTTGATACTGAAATGAAGGCATAAAATTAGAACAGCTCATTAGTGAGTGCTATTTTTTCACATAAATGCTTTGTCTAACAGCTATTGACTCTTTAGGAATATATGATAACATTAACTGTAACCTTGTTACACATAAATGAAAGTCAAGATTTTTCTTTACTGTTCCTTTTAGTCTGATTCTGATATCTTCCGGTGACAATTTGATTCTGAGCGTTCATCCCTTTGTCATAACTGTGTCATTTCGAGTTGAACCATACAAAGCTGCCTTAATCTGTTGAGAAATTTCCACATTATATTTGAATGATCTCTTCTAGAATTTATAACAGATTTCTCAAAACAAGTCTTGCATTCGAAATACAGAATTCCCCAATGGTGTTCCTTGGTAACAACTTTGATGCTTCGCATCTAATTGCATGTTCAGGATCACTGATGCTTTAATCTCTTATTGGCGATACGATGCAACCTTAGCATCTATGAAAGTAAAAAAGGCATGTCAAGCAACTTTTCCAAATACAATGAGATTTTAATAGATGTGTTTAACATAAACTACTACAGTGGAGAAATTTAGATGGATTATCTAAAACACGATATAATTAAAACACAGGTAGATCACTTGGCAGTTAGTAGTCTTCTCTGACTCTGCTTTGCATTTTTTCTACGCACAATCCATCTCTCTTTAATGTCACTTAAGTTACCAACTAGGTCTAGATTCTTATCAGAAATTCTCTGAAGCTTTCCATCAGACTTTTCAGCCTCAAATCCCTCCCTGATTCTGGCGGTTTCTGCAAGCAGATCATGTATAAGCATCTCGGTTGTCCGGGTGGTAATTCCCCTCAAATACCAGGATATAGGAGGAGGTGGGACAAGGGCTGGCTGAAGTATCTGTTGCAGGCTCACTTTAGATCCAATTCTTCCCTTGCCTCCAGTACAAGCATTATAATCCTCCTTGATCTTAGGTTTAAAGGGAAAGCACGTTTGTTCATCAACAAAAAGAGGTTCTACCCTCCAGCAGCCTTCAAATTTTTTCATGAATCCTGTCTTAACTTGCTTGAACTTCATCTGGCATACAAATACATAAAAGCATGTGAGTCGCACATCCTCGTTTGGAAGGAAAGGAGAACTGTGCAACAGAGTTGATTCACATATCACACTGATGAGTAATACATTGCCTAGCAGCATTATGCCTACAAAGGATATATCAGTCTTAGCGTAAGTAAAGCACAATACAGGAAACAAATGGTGTTAACTTGATGTGCTTGTGCATTAGTCTTTGTCCAATTATAATTCTTGACGTATTTTCTCTAATTTTAGATGATTAGATATAACATATATGCGACTAACATAAAATCCATTTTCTTGCACTTGTACTTCCACATGATCCAAGCGAACACCTAAGCAAAAGCTTTACAAATTATTTTGAGAAGAGAGTTTTGCAGTTGAAATAATAGCACTTCAACTCTGGTGTCTTTTCTACATCCCCAATAGGTAGCAAAAAACATTGAATCCATCTACTATGTAAAAGAAGAACGGATCCTTACTGAGTGGTCTTCTCTGTTTTGATCTACCAAAACATGAACTGGAATAGTCCCTGACCACCAAAGAAATCTCCATATGGCTGCTTGCTCAAGTTCAACTACTTGCCTATGACCCTCATTGACCAAAACCTTTCTGGATATCACTTCCTGACCAAGAAATACACAGTCAAGTTGAATTGCAGAACTTCGATGAGATTGCTAAAACAATGTAACTGATAAATTATTCAAGCTAGAAGTTACATATCGCTTGGCTCATGAAGAAATAGAAATTTTCATCAATGACAATTTTTTCAGTTTTCGAAAATACCACTGTTTTGAAGAACACCAAAATAAAACTGTGAACGAAATAATGGATGATGAGAATCAGTACCTTAATATTTTTGAAAACTCTCCTATTATCGGGATCTATCACTATATTGTATACTGCATCTGGGGGCAGGCCCACATCAACTTCTACATTCAGGTTGCAAAAAGAACCTTTTGGCACAGTCACCTGCCAAAAAAAACATTATATTGCATGCTTTCTGTACCTTGATGGATACATATAAAGATATTTCCAAAAACAAATGTCAGCTCTTTATGTCCCATAAAATGAGATTGAATGGATTTTAACATCAGCTACGATCTCAGAATTCTGGCCTAAAACTTGTAAATGTTGGTCAAGCAATTCCTCCAACATTCATTTGAAACTATGTTTTTACAAAGAAAAACACACTTTCCCATTTGACCATTCCTCACCTTTATTTGTGGTGGCTTATCAACCCATGAAGGGTTTTCTCTCCATGCTTGCAATTGCTCATCCAATTCAGCTTCAGAGGCACTAAATGACCGTCTCTCGTTTCTCTGGATAGAGCTCACCCAGTTTATTCCATCATTTTTTGTTAATCTACTGAGCTGTGACTGTAATCAGAAGATAATAACATAAGCTCAAACTAAATTTCTAAATAACTTTTAAGCTTCAGAAAAGACGATCAACCTTAAGAATATTTTGTAGCTTGTGAGGTAGCTGCGCAAAAAATGCAGAAATTGCAGGATCCAATGCCCTGGGAAACCCATCTTTTTCGTTCTTCTTGACATTTAAGCTGGACTTGTTCACCTCAGACTCACCCATCACAACCTGGAAATTTAGTAAAACAGTTAAGCTAATTCATTTTATATATACAAAATCATTAACTTCTTAAGTCCAATTTCGGTCTCTTAGTTACTTGTGCATACCCAACTTGATGGTAATGCTAATGAACTTCGCAAAAACCAATCCTAATTTATTATAGGAGTTATAACTCTGGGAAATAGATGAAGAACAGTCTTTGTATTATTCTTCCAGCAATAGAAGGTGTAACTACACACATGTCTTTTAGCTTTGATTCAATTCCAAGGCAAGCAGTAACCATATATTAGCAACAAGCAAGAAATGATTAGCATAGAATCCAATAAAATATTCAGAAAGATGTTCGTAACAAGAGTAAAATTGATTAAAACAAGTAGCCTCAAGCAGACTAAGCAACGTGCATCAATTTCTGCAGAAAATTGAATGCATTTAAATCAATACACAATTTGAACAAGCATCACCCATTAGAAAATGCCATGAAATAAGGCAAGAGGAGGAAATAGATGAGCAGCAGAAGAGAATTTCCATGGCTATTGAACTTGATAAAAACAGAGAGAAAAGAGAAACTGTAAACTTACTGAGTTGATGGGGTTAGAACTAAGAACAATTGAGTTAATCCCAGATCTCCGCTTGGATATGGAAATTATTCTATTGCAGTATAATATCTTTTTATTTTTCTTGGGAGCACGTCCTCTACCCAAAAAGGGATTAGACCCACCAACGGGAGGGATACACATTGACAGTGTACTTTTATCTTTGATTTTTCTATTTTTTGGCCAAGACAACAGCTAGTTCGTATAAAGATACGAAAAAAAATTTACAACTGGGCACGTCTTGTTCTATTTGGTATTTGCCATCATTTTCAATAGGCCTTTTCATACCAAACTTTGCAATGAGTTTTTTTTTCCACATTTTTACAGAATAATAAATCATTAATAATATACTTTAACTATGTAATTACTTAAAATATAAAACAAAATAAACTTTTTAATTATAAATATAATATATTTGAATTGAAGAATTCAAAAGATTAATACAGTTTAGATTTAAGATTGAAGAGAAAAATTTACAAGACATGAACATAATTCATATTTTATAGAAGGACATTTGAAAGTTTTCTATATTAGATTAGTATAAACTGGAACTGAATTCTATTTTTAGATAAAATTGAAGTGTATTAATTTTTCATATAAATATATGGGTTGGGTTGGACCGGTTGGTGGGTTATGCTTATGCATCAACCCAAACCCAACTTAATAATTTTTCTACATTTTTTTTTTTAATTTATGAAAAACGCCAACCAACCCAGTAACATTATTATAATATTTCATTGTAGTTCGTCTGGACTACTCTGTTATACGATAATGCACTTTTTTCCCCTCTTGGTTGCTAAGAAAGAGGGGAAGAACAAAGCTAGCATACTGTATTAAAATGTAAGGAACAAGGAGTAATGGAATTTCACCATTGTAAACTGACCCCAGGTTCAAGCTAACACAAGAATATCTACGGTCATTACCAGCTAGAAGTTGTCTAGTAATGCTTACAAAGCGCTTACCCCCGGCACCTCTGCAATTCCAGATGATGATTTTGAGAGTCATCATAAAAACTAAGTTCAAAAGAACGAGAGAAACCTGAAGCAAACAGCGGTAGTTAAGCCTGCATGTCCACATCATCGTGGGCTGGGGATTTCACCATTGTTGTGGATGAGGTATGTTGTAGGTTTAAAAGATTGCTACCGGCAAGTATACCGGGCCACACAAGTAGTATATAAAAGTGAGTAGAGTATCGTCCTCAGGGATTTAACGTTAGCAAGTACCAATTTCACTAACAATGATTCTATTTGGAATGATCAATGTTTTGATTTTGAGAAAGATATATCTAAATGATTATGAACAATCAAATAACTAAACTAGCTAATAAGTCTCAACAACTTGGCAGAAATTATGGTTGAAGAGATTTACAAGGAAATAAAAAAAGTTAGGGGTTAATTTCACTTGGTTTGGACTCCGATTATTTCATAGACAAAATAACCTTTGAATCACTGAAGAATACATTATCTTAACTACAAATTTTTTGTTGTTGGCCAATTTCCCTAATTTGATTGAACCCAATCCCTTGGAGAAGCAATCCTCCCTATGCCAACTAATTGCCCAATTCCTTGGTACAATTAACTTGTCTAGGTGATTAAGCTCTAGGAAATTACTTCAAACCACATAAACTAAGTTATCTATTCCTACATTAACTTGAGTTATGAAAGAAATTACATGAGCATATTCATATCTTACTATCCCTAGCATCAACATGAATCAATAAACCATCCAAATGGTAGCTAAGCATTTAAAGGCATTAAGAGCGGTAAAATCTACTCCAACAAAGAGACTTGCATTAAAATAACTTCATTCAACAATAGAACTTCATCTAAACCTAGCTACATCAAACCTCTAACTAAAGGGGGTTTAGCTATTCATAGCTACAACAGAGAAATACAGAGAAAAAGAGTTCATTAAGAGAGAAGAGAAGAAAAACTAGATGAAATCTGGGTTGAATCCTCCAAAAGTGCTCTAGCTTCTTCCTCTTCTTTGTTCTTGACGGCTCTCCTTCGGTTTCTCTTTCTTTTCTCCCTCTTGTCCCTTTTATAGGTAGGTTATGGCCAAGAGAAGGGTGGAAAGACACCTCAGCAATGAAGCCAGCGCTGGGCGCTGGCCAATGAAGACAAAGCAGGTTCTGATGCTGGATGTCTGGCGCTGGGCGCCAAGATGCTAGCGCTGGGCGCTGGATTACTGGGACTTCTCGGACATGCTAGCGCTGGGCGCTGGATTTCTGGCGCTGGGCGCTGGATTTCTCTCTGCCATGCTGGCGCTGGGCGCCAGGATTCTGGCGCTGGGCGCTGGCTAGTCAGAAAGCTTTTCCAGCACTTGTGTTGTCCCGTTTAGTTCCTTCTTCACCCTCCTAATGCTCTAACCTTCAAGATCACTCAAAAAGGGACTATGAATGAGTTAAAAACATGCTAGGAAGTTAAATAAAACTATAACTTTGACATTAACTAAGATTAATAAATAACTAGAGAATATGATACATATTCATGCAAAAAATGACTTGAGAACTAGCCAGATAAAGCAATATTGGAGCTATAATAATTCTATTTTATGGAATTATCAAGGTATTCTCTGATATTCAAACTAAAAAGGGATGAATAATCATGAGCGAGAGCGAGTCCATTAGTCATACCTCTTCTTCCTGTTCTATTTCCGTAGTTTTTCTGCTATTTCTTTCTCTTAAACATCATATCCTATCTTTGCTTTTCGTTGATTTCCAAGAAGTATGTCCTAGTAATAGAATTTTTTTTAAAAAAAGGAACAAAGGACAGAGATGCTTAAAATACTTGATGAGCGGTAAACTTCCGATTATGGTTTAGTCCACATGATTTGGACTTCATAACAGGGTTATACCATAAAATGTAGGATGGCGGTAAACTTCCGATTATGGTTTCGTCCACATGATTTGGACTTCATAACAGGGTTATACCATAAAATGTAGGATGGTGCATTTCTACGTTATTTATACTCTAAATGAAGGATTGATGATGGGAGACTTGGGTCTCAAGAATCTGTTTAGGAAGAAGAGAGAGGGAAAAAAAAGAAGAGTAAGTGACAAAGGGAGGAGGGGCATACAAAATACAGCACCACAATATTTTAAAGGATTGATCCATATACATAAGAAGGAAAAGAGGAGGATTAACCCATAAATCCAAGGCGCCTCCATTCACAGCACAATGTCTCCATTATTCATAAAACACACATGACATACTGGAGAAGGGTTTCACTACTATCACAAACAAATAACTATTAATAGCAGTCACCCCAATATAAGAGGCAGACTTCAGGCTTTAGTGCAGACTTCCCCATCACAAACCCATCCATCATTGAAGTTCTCTTCCCCCTTGGCATTATCTTTGTCTCCTTCGTCCTCCATTGCACATTTTGGATGTAGATCATAGTCACACTCAGCACAGTAGTATGACCATCTATGTCCCTCCTCATCACAACCATCACAGTTATAAATCGTACGGCGAGTTAACACAAGCTCATGCTCATGGCTGGCACGTGCCAACTTCTCAGGCCACCCCTTTGTCATCTCTTCATATTTTGCCTCCACTTCTTTTATTCTCTCATCTGTGAAAGGATATGCCTCTGCCCCATGAAGCATAATGAGATTTCTAGCTTCTTTTGTGACAGTCTTACCACTTGGTCCAATGGCCACAGCCATGGGGATGCCATGTACCTTGAATTTGCGACTTAGGGATGACTTCCTCAAGTCACCAAAGGGAAGCGCCAACCATGGCATTCCTGCAAAGAATTCGTCAAACGAGGCCTGATCCTTGTCACTTGAGATGAATATAATTTCAAACGCATTATCATTTGCCTTAATCTTGTGATATGCTTCAATAAGCTTTGGCAGGAAAGCACGGCATGGAGGACACCAATGGGCTGAGAAGTACAGGAGGATGTTCTTCCCCACTAAATCTGATACAGGAATCTGAAATAAGGGAAATGATTGTTATCATCACAGCAGAGTGAAAGAGAAAGGCAAGCAGAGAGAGGGAGGGGGGGGGGGGGGGGGGGGGGGGGGGGGGGGGAGGTGGGGGGTGATGTTGGAGCATGCCAACAAAGAAAAGAAAAGGAAAGGAAGAAGCAGTTAACAAAACGTAATGTTTAATTGTTTGAAGAATTTTACCTTGACACCATCTTTGCCGATGACAAAATCTTGATTCCCAGAAACTAAAATTGACTTAAGGGTTTGAGCTTCCTCTTTGGCCTTCTCTATATCAACAAGCTCCGCAAACTTTTCAGGAGTGAAAGGGTATGCAATAATCCCATGTTCCTCAATGGCCTCAGCAACATTGGAATGAAGAGTCTTCCCATCCGGCCCAATAATAACCACAGTGGGCAGGCTCGAGAGCTCAAAGTACCGAGCCAGCTTCTCACAGCACTTGTCCTTGATAGGTAATGAGAACCAAGGCAAACTTTTTAATCCTTGCTTGAATGATTCTTCTTCATCATCTAGGGGTAACAACACAACCTCAAAACTCTCACCCTTCGCCTTCAACTTCTCATAAACCTCAACAAGCTTTGGAGTAAAGTCAATGCATGGTTTGTATGGAAACAATGAGAAATATAGACCCACTGTCTTCCCCTCAAGTTCAGAGATAGGTACCTGTATGTACATGAAGGGGGGAAAACTCAAATTTGGTACTATTTACTAACAAAAACAACTAGATTCATTAAGAAACTAATACTTCAAATAAAGAGATTAAAGTTACAGGAACTTACTTTGTTACCATCAGAAGAAATCACAAAGTCACGAGAACGGGAGACCAACAGAGTTCTCAAGGATTGGTTTCTCCTAGCTTCCTCTTCCTGTTCTTCCAACTCTTTGATCCTTTCTGATGTAAAGGGGTATCCTTCAACTCCATACTCACGAATGACCTCAATTCCACTTTCAGTGACAACTTTCCCATTTTCATCAAGGATTACAAGGTAGGGAATGCCCATCACCTTGAACAATTCATCAAGGCGATTGCGTGTGTCTGAATCAGAAAAAGGGATAGCAAGCCACGGCATCTTGGCAAAGTACTTATTAAAGGCTTCATCATCTTCATCAGCCGAGAGAAAGATGACCTCAAAGTCACCGTTTGGAGAGACTTCTTTGTACACCTCCACCAAATTTGGGGTGAAACGTTGACATGGACCACACCAGGATGCTGAGAAATACAAGCCAAGTTTCTTTCCCTTCAAGCTTTCGATTTTAACCTGCAAATTTCATAAAATAACAAATGATTCTGTAATTTTCCACCAGTACGAGTATAAATATCAAGGTGCTTTGATTTCATTCAATAAAATTACTACCACTTGAAAGTTTGAAACAATTCACATCAGCTTAAGTAAAACAATATATCCAACCGAAGGACAAAGGTGAATTCAAGTGTTTTGGGGCTTTAACTTTGAACTAGCAGATATGCGTTTGAGGACCAATTAACAACTCTATCTAGCCACTAGGACAACAAGCCACTCAACTCTACTGAGGACATCAGTAAATCAGTAATGGTAAAAATTAATAAAACAGTTTATGCAATGCAAACAATGCTGAGTTTGTAGATACATCAAATGGGATTTTATCAATCAAAATTTGCAATTCAAAATATTTATTTTTCATTTTTGCAGTTTGAATCTCCAGTACAATAATTGATAACCGACCTTTCTGGTTTCCGCCCCTATCCCTTCTTCACACATACAAAGGAGAAAAGAGAGGGCAAAAAAGAAAACACACACACACAATGTATTCGAGTCTAATGAACCTCTGACAGAATGAATTCACCAACTTCCACCATAAAGGAACTGAGTTTAAGCTACTTTGCGCAAAAGCAAAACCAGAACAGAACTGATAAAAAACGATTAAAGTGTCTACTTCCTTGAAGTCATTCCAATTTTCCTAATTCCAGGACTCCACAATTTCCCGAGAAAATACAAAACAGAAATCGAATCGATGAAACATACAATTTAGAAGAGTACCTGATCGCCGTTGTTCCTAACTAGGTAGTCCCTCTCCGAAGAAGAGAAGAGGAATTGGACATCGTGGTGGGTAACATCTTCAGCAACCGCCATGTTTTTACTGGGTAATATCAGTTGACTTGTACGTAGTTTGGACAAGAACAAGACTCTGCGGACTATTTATAGGGGCTAGAAAAGTCATGGAAAAATTATTCCTTGCGCTGTTTCTTTCTAGATTTTTCTTGGTGCCTACGAAAATCATGTTCATCACTTCATCGCCCGCCAACGGCGAGGAAACACGTCAACACGTCAGTGGACGTATCTAATGAGGACATGTCAGTGGGTTGCACTTTACAAAAGTTTTTAATTTTAATTTTTTAAAAATTATAATATTTAAATAATTCAGTTAAAAAGTATAATAAATACGTAAATTTATTACTAAATTATAATATTCACTTCAATGAATAGACACATATTTTGTTTTATTTTTGTTTGTATTGTTTTAATTTTATGATATATTATATTGTCATATTTAATATAATTTAAATTTTATTAAATTAATATTTTTATTACATTAAAAAATTTAAATGAACTCAATAAAACTTATATTGTTTCAATTATTTTAGTATAATAGACATATATTTTGTTTTAATAGTGTAACATATTTTTATCCAAATTTGAGAAGTGTTTATTGAATATTATTTTATTTGACACAGTAATTAATGTGACACTATCTGCAACTGAATAGTAAAAAGTTTAAATATATCCAATAAAATCTAATTGTGGCAATTGTATTATGTGTAGCACAATATTAGTCTAAATAGTGTATAAGTCACGTGGCTGATGTAATGAATATTGTCTTTTTTAAAGCTTAATTTTTTTTTTTACCAAAAAATAATGTATAAGTAATTTCCTCTAAGGATTCTTTGATCAAAATATAGCATTTCAAAAATAATTTTATACATTTATTATACTTTTTTAATTTATTTATCTTAATATTATACTTTTTTTAAAAAAACAAAAAAACAAAAAAAAATATAATTTAACGTATGAGATCACCGGACATATTGTTTGTCACTCTGCGCATCCAGTGAGAACACGCTGAATGGTAGATGACTTGTTCATTCTTGTGCATGAAGAGGAGAAGAAGAATAATTAGAGGAGTCTCGAAAAGAAAGAGAAAAGAAAAATGAGGAAGAAGTGGCCACGTAGGAACACGCCATTAGTCATTCGGCAAGTTCAGTGGGGACACGCCAATTGGCAGATGACGTGTGGTCCTTGCATGTCTTTTTTTTGTTTTTTAATTTTTTTTAAAATGTAATATTAAAGTAAATAAATTAAAAAGTATAATAAATATGTAAAATTGTTTATGAATTGTTATATTTCAATCAAAGAACCCTCCTCTAAGAGCATATCATTGTTATTATTAAATATAGCATATTTCACTATAATAAAATATTATATTATCTTTAAATTTAAAAGAAATATTTTTTATCTTATTTAATAAGATATTCTTCTTTTCTTATTCTCAGCTTGCTCTCACTAATTTGAGCATCAATGAAAGTGTGGAGCACTAGCACCAACCTCTCCTAAGAGTTTTTCTTCAATTCTCATGAGATGTTATTTATTAATGGATAAATTTAAAGAGAATTTAAATTTGATGTTTTTTTCTATAAAAAAAATTTACATTTTTGTACGAATTAAATAATATTGCAAATGGTGAAATTTCTTATTTTAATTCGATAATAACAGACGTTCTTAAAAGAAAAATCACTGTAAATAAGAAGAATTATCATCATCATAAATATAAATTTGAAATTAGTTGACGTGATGCACCATAAATATGAAATCACTTTGTTTATGTCATAGAACATATTAGTTGACGTCAGCATAAATATCCTCTTGCTTTATATCAAATGAAAGCTTATTCTAAGACCGGGTTGCTTTAAACGAAGTTAATCACCTTTCGAAGCTTCCACGAATACGCTCAAGCCTCAATTCCATATGATAAAACATCCATTTTAATTTATTGTGCTAATTTAAGTAAATTTAGATATCCTACTCCTCAGTCCCCACATTAAATCTTTGCCGACATATATTTTTCTTGTTTTACTTTCTTTATAATAAAATTAAATTCCCCAGGCCCATTATACTGAGGCCCAATATCACAAAAGTCAACCTTATACTCCAGCATTTTCACATTTACCATAATGCCCCCGCACCTCACCTATAAATAAGATAATTTCTTTCACGGTTTTACCCACCTAAGCTAATGGGAGTTGGTTCAACTAATAAAGATCAATTACTTTGCTTGTAAGGCATAAATTTAAATTTCATTGTGAGCAGTTCCTTTTTGATAAGCAATCTGTAAGTATCATTGTAAGTCATCGCTGAAGCCTATGATATGCTGTGGTTTTGGAATGAGGTAGCCTCCCCACTCTAAATTTTTTTTAACTAATATATATATATATATATATATTATCTGAAATAGTTGGTCAAATGGCGAAAATTATTATTTTAACTGCTGGGAAGGTTTAAACTTAAGATAGTGAGATGAGAGACAACTTTAAAACTATAAGAGACTTCGCTGAGCCTAAGCTTCTATAGAAAACTTTACATAAACATACATCTTTATTCCTCATATAATAAATTATCATGTTTACACGACTCCATGATGTGGAAACGAAATAGACAGTCGTTGAAAGAGAAGGGTACACATACAAATTACTAAAGAAAGACTGAGAGACGACTTGATCACTAAGAACAGCATTTTCTAATCGTGAGGCTGATCCATTTTCTTACGAGAAGGTTCCTACTTCTTGTATGCACTTACCCTGGCTATTTCTGGTTGGAAACTTCATAGAAGGAGTTAGCTTCACATAAGAATAACATATTGTTTCAACGTACATTATAGTTTTATTTATAGTACCTGCCTTTACAAACTCATTAATAGAACTTTAGATAACAAACAGGATTTTGGGTTTGAAGAATTCTATTATATAAATTATCTAATCACCCTTATAATATATTTAAATTAGTTTCTATAATATTTTATTAACTACAAAAATTAAAAAACTTATAATACTTCAAAATTTTATGAATAAAATAGCTAGTGTGACTACTGTTATTTACATACTAACACATATTCTGCATAATTAATGCACATATTTTATACTTTAAATACTTAATTAATTATTTATTCGAATTTAAAATCATAATAAAAAGTATAAAAAAAATAATTAATTATTGACTGCGTGCCCTCTAAAATTTACGGATCCAACATGGATTCTGGATCAGCCTCTGAGGAACTTTTCCACATACTACCAACCTTAGTGTTAATCAGGTAATCCATATTGATAGACGGTGGAACCTAAACTTACTGAAAGCCTTTCTTCTCCCTTGGATTGTTAGTACAATTCAATGGAGCTATGGAGCATGCGGAACCATAGCATAGAATTTATCTAGCGTATTTTGGAGTGATCTTTGTTTCTGGAAATATTATTATCTTCATGTTTAGTTGATTAAATTTTTTTCTTTTATGATATGGAAGGAACAATGAATTAATTTTTCCCATACTTTGGATGGAGATCTTGAAAACAAAGTTCATTTGATGCGGATGGAAGTCATATTACAAACCACTGCCAAAAGATGAGGATGAAAGCTCAAAGCTGTATTACAAGAATGAGGATGGAATCATGGAAGTCATATATTACAAGGTGCCACTCACAAAACCGTAGTCTTTAGTAAGATTTAGGGGGAAAAGATTGCCACTTCAATTTTTTTTTTTTTTAAATATTTACAAGACTGTGATGGGATAATTAATTTTTTTCTTGAGTATGATAATTAAGAAAAATTTTGAAATGTAATTCTTTGAACTTTAGAATTATACTTTTTTTTCTATTATTAGATAAATAGAACAATATTTTTAAGCTAGGGATATAGAAAAACGATGATTCAAACCTAAGATTTTTAATCTTTTTAGAAGACCCTAGGACTAGTTAGTATTTTACTATTAATACTACATATATATATGGTATTTTACATGTAGATAAGTTTATTTTAGTTATATGTATATCATATGTTGTAGATAAATTGGTTACAAAAATTTTCCTCACAATAAGAGGGTTTTGTGTTCGAAATCTCATCTCATTGATAAAATAAGGGTCTTAAAGCACTCTATCACATAAAGTTACAGTTGTGAGTGCTTCGACAATAAGACCTTTAGAGCAAGGATGACTTGCCTCAGGTTTGGTAAGTTTGGTTTCATCCAAAGGTTGAAGTTGTGCCTTGGTTACTGGGTTACCAAAAAAATATATATATACATTGAATGAATTTATATAGATAAGTTCATTTTCTTTTAGTAAATTAAGTGTATTGGAAATTTTTCGAAAAATGTTTATTGCACTCTCATATTATTTTATATTAGAGTTAGCAAATTTTAGGCTATATATAGAAGAGAGTTTAAATTGAGTCTAATTAAATTAATTTTTTTTAACTGTAGCTATAACTTTGAATATTGCTTCAACTATACTAGAGTAAGTTAGTATAAATTTAACTAGTGTGCATAAAATATTACTTTTTTACAGATTAATTAGCCTTTTTATTGCAAGACAACACTTTTTCACATGTTGAATTATTTTTTTAAAAAAATAAAAATGATAGAGGATGCTGAATTATCTTTACCTATTAAGTTTTTCAAGGAAAAGTGAAATATTTTCACAATCAATGAACAAGACGCAAATTCATGTAACTGTACATTTTCATAACTTCATAACTAAATAGCATTGAATTTACATAATCACTCAATTTTTCTGTTAGAATTAGGAATTTAAAACTCTTGCCAAGCAAGAGTCAAAAAATTCCCAATCTACAATTCTATTCAAAATTAACTTCCTATATACCTTAAAACATTTACTACTAGTTAAATCAGTCTTCAGTTAATTAGATTAACCCCTCCAAAATAGTTAAGGTATATGTGTTCAGAACGGGTGGACGTTCCTGCTCATTCCTTTCACATTAGTGAAGAACCCAACCTTGTAAGGTAAGTAGGACCTCCGATTATTGCTTTCTTTCTTCGCTCTATTCATCACATTATATTTCTCGTGAGCCGATGATGCCGTTTTGCGCTTCGCGCCTTGACTTTCCCTACGCCGACGTTTTTTCCCCCGCCAGAGCTTGTCTTCTCCGATTTGACCACCACTTTCTCCGTTTCCGTACCATAATTGCTCGTAGATGAAGGTTTCGAGAAGACGAAAGCGTCTTTTCCATTGCTATTGCTCTGGCGAAATATGTCGCGGATCCTCTATAGCTTTGAGAATCCTGTAGAATTGCTCTTCTTGCATCTCTCCTGCGAAGCCTCCTCGACCACCGCTTTCCTTGACCATTCACATAAGGGCCCTTCAGATGCTCCGTCCAATTCGTTCGAGTCTGAATGTCATGATATGAGAAGTCCCACATCGGTTCCGCAAGTAATTATGGGATAGTACTTAAGTAGTGAAGACACCCTCCTCTAATGGACTAGTCTTTTAGGGTAAGTTTCACCTTCGCAGCTTGAGTTCCTAACATTGGTACTTTCATTGAGAGACGGAAACACAGCGAGAGGGGGCGACCTTGAAAAGGAGCGACCATGGAAATGGCTACCTAGTAGACAGAGTGTCAGCCACCCTGGGTGGGCAGCCAAGAGTGAGCCGTCTGTGGGCGTTCGGCTTCTCAAGGGGTGGGTAATGTTATGATATGGGAAGTCCCACATCGATTCCGCAAGCAATTGTGAGATGATACTTAAGTAGTAAATGCATCCTCCTCTAATAGACTAGTCTTTTGGGGTGAGTTCTACCACCAATGTTAGAAACTTAAGCTGCAAAGGTAGAACTCACCCCAAAAGACTAGTCTATTAGAGGAGGATGCATTCACTACTTAAGTACCATCTCACAATTGCTTGCGGAACCGATCTGGGACTTCCCATATCATAACATTACCCACCCTTTGAGAAGCCGGACGCCGACGAATGGCCCACTCTTGGCTGGCCACTAAGGGTGACTAATACTATATTTGCCATGTAGCCCTTTTCCTGGTCGCCCCCTTCCCACTACGTTTCTAATTCTCAATAGGCGACCTTAGAAAGGAGTGACCAGGAAAAAGGCTACTTGGCAGACAGAGTATTAGCCACCCTGAGTGGGCAGCCAAGAGTGTGCCGTTCGTCGGCATCCAGCTTCTCAAGGGGTGGGTAATGTTATGATATGAGAAGTCTCACATCGGTTCCGCAAGCAATTGTGAGATGGTACTTAAGTAGTGAATGTATCCTCCTCTAATGGACTAGTCTTTTTGGGTAAGTTCTACCTTCGCAGCTTGAGTTCCTAACACTGATGCCAACGACGACGATGACAAAGAAATGCCAAGTCTTTGGATGAAAACCTTCTTCAACGGCGGTCGGAGAGGCGAGGATCCGTCGTGGACACTGCCACCGTATCCGTTAGCAAAGAGAAGATTTGGATTAAAGGTAGGGAACATTAGACGGATATAGCCGTTGTCAAACACATCCTCAGCCCAAATCGACATTGTATCGGGATTCATGCAAGTAAAGCTAAACTCCTCTTCCTCTTCCTCTACTGTCTCATCCTCTTTATCTCTATGAACAACTTGTTTCTCTTCCACCACTGCTTCATTTCTCAAATTCTCATCCTCCATTTTCAGGTTCACCTTCAAGTCTATTTTTAGCTTTTTCCTCAAATCTTTGGCTAATTCTCCAGAAATTTCAGCAAATTCATCCAGTTCCCAAGGCGAATACGAAAATCTAAACGTTGGAGACTAGGGGTGTAAGGCAAAACCGGAAAACCGGCCAAACCGACAGAACCGAACCGGACCGAGAGAAAACCGAGTCAAACTGAGAGAATTGGTCCGGTTTTCGGTTTGATTTTTAAAAAAACCGAGAAGGCCGGTTCGGTTTTCGGTTTCAGTAAAAAAAAACCGAACTTAAACCGAACCGAACCGAAATATATATATTTTTTAATTTTTATTTATATATTATATTAGTAATCCCTTAAAATTACATCGTTTTGACCTTAGCCCTGAAATCCTCTTCTCCCAAATTTCAATCGATTTCCCTAATTTCAAGCTAGAAACAACAGAAATAGCAAAACGAAGAAGAAAAACTACAGATTTGAAGGTGGGATCTCTTCGAGTGCCTCTTCAACTTGTTCGTTTTTTCAGATTCGAACCTTAGTAGTTGTGTATCTCCAGGTACGTCTTGTATTTGTCTTCTTCACCTCTGGTTTTCGTGCTTGATTTCTACTGGGTTTGGCGCCTACTCGAACAAGCTGTGAATGCTCATGCTGCTGTAACTTATGGGTACTTCGGTTGAGGAGCCAACGGTAAATGGCATTCCCGTTCAACTACTTTTTCCCTCGCGCGGGCATCAAATTTTGGATAAACCAGTGGGGAGTGATCTGGTGTTCACGTGACCAACCGAAGTTCTAAACGGTAAATTAGAAACGGATGGTCAAATCGCAGAGCGGAGGCTGCAGAGCAATACTAAACAAGAGACGCACACGTTGCACAGGGCGGTATCTTCGAACTTGACAAGTGAAAATACCAATGTGAGCCCAGGAGTGGAGGAAGATACTCTGCTTCTTGACCAGATTGAGGTTGAGATGATGCCACAATAACTCCCACAAAACGAACCGTTTCGTTAAATTCTTTTCTCTCTTCTGTTCTTTGGGTCAAAACGCACCGTTGCAGCGCACAGCCATTGTTGGTTCTGTTCTGTTATTGGGAGAAGAGACAACGATGCGGCTGGTAGCAAGTAGAACACAAGATGGAAACCGTACCATTGTTGACGATAGTGGAAGAATACAACACAGGTGGCATGGTCCTACACTAAAAGACATGAAGTTAAAGCCTCCTACTTTCCTCTTTTTCACTTTCTTTTTCTCACCACCCAAACACACTTCTTTTTTCTTCTTTATTTTTGCCCTTTTGTTAGTGTCAATTTTCTCTTCCTTTTTTTTAAAATCCGCCAAACTGAAAGGAATTGAACTAAAACGTAGTACCAATACCGCCGGACTCCAACCATGAAGAAATCGTCGTCGAGAAACTCTGAATCGTCGACTCTGGACTCGCCGCACTCCCCCCTTCGCTTTCACTCCCCTTTGGGATCACTGGAGACGCCGGAAAACTCTCCGGACAAGCAAACCGACGACTCCAGAGCTATCGTAGTCGTCGAGAAGTGTACTAAATACCCTCCTTCTGAGCAGCGAAAGACGCCTGAGAGTGTGCCGCCGGCGAAGCACCCATCGTCAGTGATGGTGTTTAACCGGTCGACGAGAGAGGATCCTCCGCCGTCCGTGACAAAGGTAGGCCCCGCAAGCGGTGGAGGCCATCGTGAAAGGTCGAGGCCTGCGACATCGACGCCGGGATGGTCGAAGAGGGAGGAGACGTTGAGGAAGGCGGCACTAGGGTTTAGGTTCAGTGAGTTGGTTTTGTGCCTAATTTCGTTTTCGGTGATGGTTGCTGATAAGACCCAAGGTTGGAGTAGTGACTCCTTTGATCGCTACAAGGAATACAGGTACCTAATTTTTAACTTATTGTATCTAACTGGGACACTTTTAATTTCAGGGCCTGTACCTTATATCTAAGCTTGGAAACCGAGGAAACCGAGAAAACCGACAGAACCGAGTCAGTTCGGTTTGACTCGGTTTTGCTGAAAAAATTTCAAAAAACCGAACCGAACCGAACCGAATTTATTTGACTTGGTTTTAGTCGGTTTGGGGTGTAAACCGGACCGAACCGGACCGATTACACCCCTATTGGAGACATAGGTAAAATCAAAACCGCTTGCATGTTGGAATTCATTTCACTTGCTCTAATCGGTGCGTTTCTTTCTTTTTCACTGTGTGCTGTTATACTCTGTGAGGAATGGAATGGGTATTATATAAGGGGGGTTTGTTTCAAGTTAGTTGGGTTCTAGTAAGGTAGTTGAGTTTGAAGGTAGGGACGAAAAGAGAGCAGTACAAAGGAAGTTCTTACACTGGTACTTTAATTGTTTTTAGGCATTCCGTTAATTCTGTTAACATTATTTATTATTATTATATGTGCTATTGTTTTTTTTTTTTTTCTAATATTATTATATGTTCATTGTATTGACATGATTTGTCAACTAACATAAACACATACAACATAGTTGATTCATAATCTCTAAGATTTTATTCTCTTATATTTTTAATTAAATAATAAAAAAACATGATTTGCCAATTCAATTATATTTGCCTATGATATTTTCTTCCTCTCCAACATTTTAAAGATTTTGGCTCTACTGGAATTTGAAACAGTTTTTCTCTTCTCTTCTTTGAACTTGTCTGATTGAATTTTGCTCAACCAATTTCCTGAAGCATTTGTCTAAAGCATCATTCTCCTTCACAAATGACAGTGTTCTTTTTTATTGACATTTTTTTTTTCGGGTGAAGGGAATGAGTACTTATTAAAGGAATTGTCATTCCATGGGCCTGGTATCTATTACATTCTGATTTAAGAATCCCCTCTCCCCTGGTTTCCTGATATAAACGTACGGTTTTGTATATGAGCTCAGGCCCAGCAGTTCCTTTGAGTTTCATTTATCCAATTCATCCTTTCGTCTAAAAAATTATGGGTTTGTTTAATTTTAATTTTTAAAAATTGTTTTTTGTTTTTTTAAAAAATTAAATAAAAAATTTTGTTTGATATGACTGTTTTTATTCTCAAAATAAGTGAAAGGCGAAGAACACGTTATTTTTATTAATGACACAATGGTAATTATAAACAATTCTCAAAATATATTTTTTATATTTTTATTTTACAGAACAATTTTTAAAAATAATTTTAAAAAAAAATCAAACACACCCTATATTTCATAAGATATTCAAAATTCTGATTTCCCTTTTGCAGACCAAGTTTCAAGTGTCATAGTTTGGTGATGGTTCCTGAAGCTTTTGCCATTCTAATGGCTCCAAATGATACCTCAATGTGTTCTAATTGCATTTCCATTAAGATCTCAGGTCAAATTCTCACCAATTCATTATTTGGTGGCGCTTAAATGTTAATTGTTTGCTTTCAATTTAAAGTATCTAATCGCCTTTCAGTTCTATTAGGTAATGCCATGCATGAACAATAGTAACTAAGTAGAAAAATGTATTGACAAATTTCACATAAAACAAAATTTGTGTTGGCCGATTGAGCAATGAAATATACATGGGTTAACTCTAAATAAATTTTCCTTTTTTGTTTGACATGAACAAAATTTTGAACTTAGATTTGAGAATCTCTCTTTATCACAAAAATTCATAATTTTCTTAGCAATGTCACAAGCAATTTACCTGTTTTTACTCCTTTTTTTATTTTTCAAATTAATACACACTAAAAAATTAAAATAATGCACTTTCAAAAAAATTTAGATGATAATACTTTCTCAGTTGAATCTTTTTTTTTTTTTTTTNNNTTTTTTTTTTTTTTTTGTTAAGACTTTCTCAATTGAATCTTAGATCATAGGCCTTGACCCCATTAACCCCAAAAATCCCAAAGTGCCTCTCGAACTCCTCACCACCCTTCTGATTCTCATCAAACAGATCAAACAGGTATACCTCCAACCCAACCCCAGGGTTTCTGGGTGTTCCGACGCCGTTTCTCGCCCGACTCAAAACATTCCCATTGTACACCCTCGCATTCTCCACATTCGCCGCCTCTCCTCCGCTCGTCGGCCACCCTGTCTCCGTCACCACCACCGGCACCCCCTCGAAACCCTCTCTCTCCATTGCATAGACCAGGGCATCGATGCTCGCATCCAGAAGACTTCGATACTGCAACGAACCGTCAAGAACTGGATTCGCTAACCGTGACAAAGCATAATCCAAGGAAACGTAATTTCTATCGTTAATGTAGCTGAAGTAGGGGTAAACATTGAGCATAAATGGAGATTGAGTATTGTGGAGGAACTGTAAGAGAGGAACAATGGCGGATTTTAGGTGTGGGTCGAAGGTTCCAGAAGATGGAGGGAACGAATTGGTGAGAACCGTGGCTGCTAGTGGAGTGGAGAGCTTGATTGAATCGGAGAGGCCTAGGGTTTGCAGAGCTTGGTGGAGATTTAAAATAGCGGGAAGGAGGTGGGGAGTATAGAATGGGTCTTTGAGGAAGATTTCGTTTCCGACGGCAATGTAACGGACTTGATTGGCTGGTATGTCGGTGAAGACGTTAGATTGGAGCCAATTGAGGGCGGCGTTGTTGGCGGAGGATGCCAGGGAAGGGAGGATTTCGTTCGGGACGCCGATGGTGAGGAGGATTCCGGTGCCGGCGAAGGATCGGAGGGTGGCGGGATCGGTGTTGAAGAGGCGGAGATAGGATATGGAGTTGGATTCGAGAATGTTGACGACGGTGGAGGGTGGCGGGAGGTTGTTGACGACACGGCCATAGCATATTCCGACGGGTGCGGTGGCTGCAGCTGCACGAGAAAATTATTTGCAAGAGTTTGAAACCAGCTGAAACAAATTCATTTAATTAATTTAATTTACAAGTAAATTTTATTGTTTAGAAAAAATATTAAAATAATAAATTTCAAATAAAAAAATTCTAGCCTTTTTTTAATATATATATATATTTTTATAAAATGTATAGGATACAATTCATTCTTATATTTATTTTTATTTTAAAAGAAGAATAAATGGTCTATTATATTACTATAGTTTATAAACTCAAATTAAATGAGTTATTATTTAAATTGTACTAACTCGGAAGAGTATAAAATACAAGTAAATTAAATGTATGTGATAAAAATTTTCAAGAAGCTCTAATAAATTCTAAATAATTTTTAAAAAATTAGGATTGAATTGAGAAATTAATGAAAAACAACAAACAGGCAAGCAATAAGTATTATGCATAACATTTTGAAGCACTGAGAGTTGTAAGACAAAGTGAGAAACCTGTTATAGTAATGAGAAGAGTGACTACGCTTATAGGGATAAAGTGTTTGTGAATACTGATTTTCATGGTTGAGCCAAATTAACAAGGACGAGGCAGATGAAGGTGATATTTTTCTTCTTCTATTGGTTGGGTTGAGTTTCAACATATGAAAGGTCAAAGAGTTCATTGTAGATGGAGAACTGAGACAAAGGGAAGATTTTGCCTATTTGGATTTGCTGGTGTTGGTTTGGAGTGGTTGATAAGCAGAATGGGAGTGTAATTCTTGTTCCTTCTTCTTGTACGTACTGAGCAGTTGTTGACTTCATTTTAATCCCATTCTCAATTCTTGGTAGAGAAGGGTTGTGATTTGCAATTGGTTAATATGATGCATAATAGACTTGAATAATGATGATAAAGGAAGCGATTTACTTACAAACGAAGAAATAATATCTAAGAAACAGATGATACTTTTAATTTTCAGAAAAGAATAATACATTTTTTGGTTCAGTTGCTCATGTTTTCTTGGCTTATTAACAAAAAAAAAATTATTTTATAAATTATTTATATAAATAGAGTTATTTTAAAACTATTTACGTAAATAAAATTGAATGGACTCAATTAAAGAGTGTCAATATTATCTATAAAATTGAATGGACTCAATTTAGGTAAACTATTTTGAAAATATAAGAGGTGTAAAGAGTGTCAACTGGGGTAAACAAATTGAATGGACTCAATTAAAATTTAGGTGAATTTAATTTAATTTAAATATTATCTATACATGTGTAGAAGAAATATAGTGTAAAAGAGATTAATAGAGCAAATGTATGTATTATAGAAATGTTTCCCTTGTTCGCAGTGAGGTCCAGCAAAACATGAGGTATTAAGGGAAAAAAAAAGTCGGAAGATTTAGTTATAAAACGTCTATAGTGTGAGAAAATATGAATGTAAATAACGTTTCTCTAAAAGCTATGCCTTCAATTTAGGTCTTGCACATTCATTCCTACAATGTTATGGGTCCTAAGTGAGAATCTGTGCTCCTTCCACGCATTGTCCTAGTAGTAATCGTGCTTTATATTCTCTTATAATGCAACATATTAAAGCAAAAAAGGGAATAAAAACACGTGTCAGACTTTCATCACAGTCTCCCTCTTTTGATCTCTTTCCCATCCATATGTCTGGAGGTTTTGAAATGTATTAAAAAAAATGAAAAATGAGAGGTTGGAAGTTTTTTTTTTTTTAAAAAAAAAACAATTCCGGATAACCCTTTCCTTTCCATCTCCTCTTTTCTTTCCCTTCCCCTCCAAATCTAGCACATACCCTAAATATCTCTTTCCACATTAACTACACGGAAGAATATATTTTGAATCAAGTAATTAAAAAAAATTTCTAATCATATCAAAGCCAGATTGGATTATCTACTAAGGAACCTAAAGCCATTTTTTTTTTAATGTTAAAGCCGTTTATTATTGAAAAACATCTAACTCCTTTATCATCCCTCGCAAAAGGGAATCCCTCCCCTTTCATACTATACTCCTTCTTAGATTTCTCTATTAAAACTCATGACTTCAGCATTCTCCTCCTCTAGCCAAAAAAAAAAAAAGATTAAAAATGGTGCTACTTTTAATTTGTTGATCTTTGCATCCAATTTAAAGGCTAAATGCTTATCTAGTTGGTATGTTGTTGAGACTAACTACCTAACTTGAAAATTTCATTGAGACTAACTACATTTGTTCATCCAGAAAATGAGTAGATGAGAATGCTTAAAATGTCTTCACCAAAATTAAACAACTGCGTCTAACTGTTAATATCCTAATGATCATGAATTCATGATGTGTGTCTAAAACTTTCTAGGAAACTTTATAGTACAATAAATTTATCAGAGGAAAAAAATGCTTTAACAACACCACAAACAGGCTGTTAGATGAGATGCAGAAGCTGCAACAAGGTTCTTCCAACGTTTGCATTGGTATGTTAGGCCGTACTGGCAACTAAAAGAAGCATCAATTAGTTCTAAATGCATATGAGTAGTCGATTTTGATATAATTTGGCTCTTTAATCATCAATGGACATAAAATCAAATCCCTCTATAGCAGATTCCCACTTTCAAAAGGCGCAAAAAAAGGAATAAAGATGAAAATCCGGCAAGGTGACCCCATTAAGCTGATAAGATTATGCTTGGAAACGGTGCTGCCTGATATTTTTACGCAAATCCCTATATTAATCTCATAATCTCTCCTTTCTTTCACAAATTTCGGAGAAATGCTTGACTAGGGAATTGCTAGCATGCATTACAACACCACCTGCTACTAAAACAGTCTCATTTTTAAGACCATAGGATCATAGGAAAATAAAAATAAAGAAGCTCTTAGATGAGTTTTGTCTGGTATGCTATATACTTATTTTCCTTCACACCACTGTGGTGTGAACCAAAAAGGAAAGCTAGTTAGTTGAAGCAGTCAATTAAGATTACCTCAGACTAATCTTATTTATAAAATACTTCATTCACAAATCGCAACTGCACATACTTATATAAGTTACACCAATTAAACGATTTTATATTTAAATAATAGGCGCTGAACAATTATACATAGTTACATACACAACTTTATATACTTGATCCGTACTTGACCCACTGGATAATAACCAGCAAATAATCATGTCTATATAGACTCTATACTATACTCTTCTTACCCTCTGTTATATACATCAGAGACTATCTCATTCCAATGATTAAATGTGATATAAATGGGATCGCCCGAGTAAACAAGGGCTGCACTTTCATGGGGCCTTGAGAGTGTGTTGTCCAAAAGCTCCAAAATCTTACTTTCTCTCCTTACAAAGCAAATACAAGACCTAATATCTCTTCTTCTGCGGTAAAGAACATAGAGGAAGACAAAAAATAAATAAATAAAAGAACATAGAGAATATCTTTAGTTGTCTCTTTATTAAAGAAAGTTCCACTCATCTCTCTTTTTGAATTCAAAAATCCTATTCATTAGAAACCCATTATACATAACCTCTTCTCATAGGCAATGTGATTGATTGCTTCATGTCTTTTCCCACATCTCCCTTTGTCTGCACTCAAAGAACAAGACTTGGAGACTTATACTAAATCCCCCAATTTTCCCAAACCCCCTTTCCCCCTTGAAGCCCACAACCCAATTTCTCTTGTATCATCCAACTTTGAAGATGTCTTTTCAAGCTCAACCACAGCAACAGCCTCAGCAGCCTGCTCAGGTTTATCCAAACACTATCACAAATCAGGCACCTTCCCACGATTCCAATGGGTCTTTTGGGACAGTTTTTATTGTCTTGGCTGTGATAGTAGTCATTTCTGCAATTGCTTGTTGTCTTGGTAGGCTCTGCAACCGGCGCTACCACGGCCACAGCCACAACCAAAAACCCAGTAAGCAGCAAAAGCAAAAGCAAAAATCCAATTCCCTTCCAAAAGGAGATTTCCATCCCAAGGCAGGTTTCCATAACAAAGATCAAGGGGATATTGAATTGGGGTTTGACAAGAGAATCCCAACTGCAAAACCAAATGGGCATGGTCCCGGTCATGGTCCCGGTCATGGTCATGGTCATGGAGGGGCCAGAGGACCCAAGCCACCTACCAACGGTGACATGAAGGGTTTTGAAGTGAAGTTTGGTGATGAAGGGGAGCTAAGAGCAGGTGCATGATGATATAATCAGAGGCCATCTTACGCTGCCAACATTTAATTCCATTCTAGCATTGTGCTTTTATTTATCTTCTCTGCTTTTTAGTCTTTTAGATTTCCAACTGCTAGTTGAAATGTATAATCATACATGGTGGTGTAACTTGTTGTATTGCCTAATTTTCTTTGTTCTTTTTTCTAAATATCCAAAAGTAAGCAAAGTAGGGGTTATCCTTCCACCAAAAGAGGCGGAAAAGAAAAGAAAAACAATGAGTTTTAATATTTAACATGTATTAAACACTTCCACAAATACACGCTTTTTTTTTGGCCATACAAGCTAAACATCAATGAAATTAATCAAAGAGCTAAGAGTGAAGGCCCATAAGCCATCTACGTGCATCAGGGATTAGTCCTATTATAATTGCATTAGTTCTATCTCAATTGATATAAAGTTATAAACAATAGCATGGAATGTACTTAACTTATATTTCCATTTCCATCCCTTTCTTTTTCTTAAGTTAAAGAAACATGTCATCAATAAAATAATAGAAAGGGTAAACTTTTGTACCTAACACACAAGTGAAGTGATATTGTATTCTAGGTTATTCGATTCTTCAAATTTTTTAATTGATGAAAGCAAACTAGGTTCTAGTTAAGCTCTTCAATCTTTCTTAACCATCTCGTACAATTTGAAATGATTCTCCCCAAAATCTTGTTTTGGGACCAAAACTTCTGTTCAGACCAAGAATTCATAAAAATTGAACTCTAGCACTTAACTCAAACTCCAATTTTAGTAAGCCCCCTATTCAAGTTCATTACAAACTTCCAATTACGTCCTACTTTTTCCTACTCGAGATACCCAATTCCTATAAATCACCTACAAAAGCCAGCTTGATAATGTGGTACAACAGGAGATGTTTCTTTGTAAGCCTAAGGACTCTGCAACAAATATTCTGTTTCCGACAGTAAGGTTGTAAATTACTTATTAGTACACCATTTAATTAAATAAATGTTAATAGTACTCCTTTAATGATTGGGAAGGACGCACAACTGTGCACTCCTGGAGAATATATGTACCCTTCCCTTTCCAAGTATTCTCAAGCTTTAATTTGTGTGTGTGTGTTTTGGCTGGAAAGTAGTCTTGAAATTGAAGTTTAGAAGAGGAAAATAAAGAGGGGAAAAAAGAAGAAGGAGATCTGCTGAAATTCTTGAATCTTTCTTAACTATCATTTTCCCCAAACTTCTATTCAGATCAATAATGCATGAAAATTGGACTCTTGCCCCTAACCCAATCTCCAATTTTAACAGTTAAGACAAGGGGAAGGAACTTGCCTCAGCCTTTGTTCTCTCTGCGATGATCTGCATCCTCTATGGCCATGCCATGCTTTTGTGGTATGTTTGCTTTGTTATGCTACGGGAGATGTTTTTTCATATGCGTAAGGCAACTGTACCATTTATTCTGATTTTCTGCAAGTACAGGTAATAATACACCATTTAATTAAATAATCTTATTAGTACACCTTTCATGACTGCGAAGAACGCACAACTGTATAGTCCTGGAGGATATATGTACCTCAACCTTTCCAAGTACTTTTGAGCATTTTTTTAATCATATTCTCTTCAATTTATAATTTTGTCTATGGCCAAACATACTGTTTGATATCAACACTACCAATCATATCCTCTTCAATTTACTTGTGGCACATGAGACTTACTTGATTAGGCATTTGCTTCTTTAAAATACTATCCCCATATTTAAAATTGAAAACAATAGAGACCAAATTAGACAACAATTTACCTAATTGGAGAAAGTTTGAATCATTTTGAAGTCTCCCATTTAGCATTAAGATTGGATTACCCATCATTACCAGACAAAAATGTGTGAAAGAAAGAAAATGAACCTGATGATTTTTATGCAGTTATGGGTTGTTTTCACTGTAGCTTCCTGAGCCTCTGGGTGGTCGTTTTGTTATTTTATTATTACTTGCCCTGGCAAGTTAGTCAAAACTGCTTCTGCCCACAATTCTATGCAGATAAGAGATTCCCACTGCCAAAGATATGCCACTGAGTAGAGTGATACACCATCCACAATTCAAAAGGAAAAGTTGGTTAGCCTTGTCGTGTACCATGTGCTTCAAATTGGGAGACTGCTATAAAGGGGGAGACATGAAAGGGTCTCTATCATAACTCACAAAACAACACTCAAAAACGAGCTAACCACACCACCAGAAGCAAATCTGCACTAATAGGAGGAGACAATGAGAGGTTTAGGGAATAACGTGGAGTTGCTTAGACCCTTGGTCGAGACCAAAGCTTGGGATTACACTGTTGTTTGGAAATACGGAGATGACCCAACAAGGTATTATGGTTGAAGTCAATTTTCAAGGGCAATCTCATGAAGATAAAGATTAAAATGCATTTTACAATCTGGGTCTTTGTTTATTCACATTTTCCATTTTTTTTTTCTCATCTGCAGGTTTATTGAGTGGATGGGTTGCTGTTGTAGAGGGGCTTGCAGAGGAAATAATGAGCAGGTCAAGACCAAAGAGGAAAAGGGTGTAGAATACTCAATTTGCAAGGATAACTCCTATCAGCATCCAGTGAGAACAAAGGCTTGTGAGGCTCTTGCCCAGATTCCTTTTACAATGTCACTGTACTCCGGGTACAACTCTCTTTCTCTGTGTCTCTCGAATTCTAAGTGTCGCTTTATTTCTTCCATAAACAAGGAAAGGAATTGCTAATACGAAAATTTTCTAATTCAGTGTCCATGGAGAGGTTGCCATATCAAATCAACCGAGATGGGTTACCCAGGTAATGCCTTTGGATTCAAGTACTGGACATTCCTTTTGCCCTGGAATTTGCTTTCTGATTTCAACCCTTCTCCATATGTTTGCATCGTGATATAATGGTTTAAAGCTTAAACGAAAGAATTTAATAGAATATAAGACTTTGATTTTAGTATATTATTTCTGGGAGTAAGAGAAGTTTAACTGAAGTTCGGGTCTTGACCCAAGTGGAAGGTAGACTGTTTGATTCAATCTTCCCTACTTCATATAAAAAATGGTTTTTCATTTGATAAATGGTAGTGAGGCATCTGCTATTACTTCTTATGGAATCTCTTATTCCCCCTCACATTTGATTAATATTCACTCTGTAAAGTGCATGCCAATATCAACTTCCGAAAATCAGAGAGAACCCTGATAAAATTTCAAGCTGTAACAAGCACTTTCTTCTCAAAGTACCTCATTAAGTGGTTAATACTAGTAGTGTCCTCATGGTTGTGATGGATGCTGGCGAAATATTGACATTTAGTTGAGATTCTGCTTTTTTATTCACCGTATATAAGCAGATCATGAACTGAAAAAGCAGTGTTTTGACAGGACTCAACTGGAACTCAAGTTTTGATCCCCATTGTTGGTGGTCTTGTTGAGCTGTTCACTTCAAAGCTTGTAAGATATATCTTAGATACTTAATTAGCATCACCTCTAATTGAAAATTCTTACTTCAAGTTATTGAAGAATTCATATTTCACAGATGCCAAAAGATATAAAGATCATAGAGTTCATAACAGCACACTGCTGTGTCTCTTTGAAGCAAGAAGTCATGTCTCCACAGAGCTGTACCAATTTGAGCCTCAATGAGCATCCACCAGCAGAAGAATACTACTCAGTCTCAGAAAGGTTCCCATCTGCCTCACTGACATCAAGTTTAATTTCTAGGGTACATCTTCCTGCAGTGACCCAGAACAGCTCCCATCCTTGTATTGAAGGATCGTCCAGTGGGTCAAATCCTTCAAATGAACATACATCATCTGATTTAAAAATCGTTTGCTTGACTGAGCATGAAACATTGAAGCAGTCAGTTAAACAATCTTGTAGCTTTAAAATGCCCAAGTACAATGAAACTTCACGAAAACAGAAAGCTTTGGGTTTCGATTGTGGCACTCTGGAAGAAGAAGATAAAGCAAAATTGATTAGGGAGACTCCAAGAGAAGGCTACCATTCTAAAAATCTTGTCACAGAGAGGAATAGGAGGAACAGGATCAAAGATGGGCTCTTTGCTCTACGGGCTCTAGTCCCAAAAATCACGAAGGTAGAGATAATTATGTAACTCAAAACACATGTATAATACACTAAGTTTCCTTTTCCAACTATCTCAGTATCTAATTCATATAATTTGGGCAGATGGACAGAGCATCAATTCTTGGAGATGCACTTAGCTATATACAGGAATTGCAGGAGCAAGAAAAAGAACTTAGAGATGAGATTAGGGATTTGGAAGAAGAGAACTGCGAGAAGAACTCATCACATTTGAGGATGACAACAGACAAGGAACAAGGATTAACTAAAAGTCAAGCGTTCACTGAGTTCAACCAAAGCTCCTCTGGTTGCATTAGAAAGACAGCAATGGAGGTACATAAGGCAAGCATTACCTCTGCTTCACTGTTTTACCTAGCCATGGATGAAACTAAAATTTCAGTATATGTTACCCTAGTACCCCAGTGAATCTGTTAACATGTTCCCAGGTGCAAGTGAACGTGAACCAGATTAGCAGGAGAGATTTCTTGATTAAATTGTACTGTGAGCAGAAGCGAGGTGGGTTTGCAAGGTTGATGGAGACTATACATTCATTTGGACTGCAGGTAACTAATGCGAATTCAACCACATTTGATGGAAAAGTTGTCAACATTCTGACAGTTGAGGTAAGGTTCTGAAAACTGAAATCAACAGCAAACTGCTTTAATCTGTTGAAATGCATCAAACCAAGAATTTCACCAGCCATTTTGTCACATTAGTCCAAGAATCTAGATCCAAACACATTGTCAAATTCGAAGAACCATTTTGGTTCTGTCAAATCAATAATGAAATCCACTACCTCCTTTACTTCAAAGAGCTGCTTAGAATAAACAAGGTTAGATTTCGTACATAAAATAAATTGTGCTCTGCATCTTCTGATTATGTTAAAATCGAACCTATTGCCCTAGAGGATCCAGTGTTCTATTTCATCACCCTCTGAGTGTCCTTCAGAGTGTTAGTTTACAGGATCATCTATTCTCATATGGTGATGTTAAAGATTATTCCGCAGGCAAGCAAGCAGGATATTCAACCGAAGAAATTGAGAGAGTACTTGATCGAGCAAACAGGTTGATGATAGAGAATATGGATAAGAAGCATGGGAAAGAGGTTCTAATACATTGAATTCAAGAAAGTGAAGAGCTACTTTTCAAAATTTTGACACCTGCATGAAAATTTCAGTTTCACGTGAGAAATAAAGGATCATGAGACACCTATCAGCAAATCCATCATTCTGATATGTAATGATACACTTTTCTTGGTTTTGTCAATTTTAATTAGTTATCCCTGACTACAAGCATGACTCCAAGCTATATATTATGTCTAGTAACCATTTTCTTTTGTTGCTTGTGGCAAGATATGGTTGCAGTAATATCCTTACTCTTTGCAATAATTTTTCGGTCTGGAAAATACAAAATTATAATAGCACTATGAAGGCCTTTTCAATATTGAACATCATCATTGTCATGGAAAACGTACAGTAAGAAATTCAAACCGTCTTGATCCAGCATCAACAAGAGATATCTCTGAATAATTGAATTAGAATTAGAAAGTACCCTCAACAATCTAGTATTTTTACAAGCCTCCACCCCCCAGTAATTAAAAAAATGGGGGAAAGAAAATCGAACAAAAAATTAAGGAGAAAAAGAAAAAGTAACTAATGCTTCTATACAGTATGTCAGAGTCAGTGAAGCAAAGGCAGTCTTGGTATATTTGGTCCTCAATGGTGCACTTGAAGACGGGGTAAAGCCACCACACAACTTTGGTGAACTTAATTGGTTTGAACCGGCGGCCTTTGGCCCCAATACGCCTACGATCAGTACTGCTGTTATATATGTGCTCCTTGATTTGCCTGTGATCAGTACTGCTGCTCTTTGTGTTCCTTGATATGCCTATGATCAACGGGACAGCTGTGTTTTCTCTGATATGCCTCTACTCATTGATCCTATCTACGTTCCCTGGTATTCTTATGCTCAGTACTTATGCTATGTCCATTCAAAGCTCTAGTCTCTGACTCTCCACTTGAACTACCAGGGACCCATGTTTGTTGCAGTCCAGACATTTCTCTAGAAAAACTTGACTCTCCACTGTACATATCAGAATTACCACTGCTTCCAATGTTCATCCTCCTGAATTTCATAATGTCCTCATTATACTGGCCAGAATCATAAACAGTGCTCTGGCCATATTTTACCCCGTTAGAGAGGTCAAATAGTTCATCTCCACTGTCTAAGGCTCTAACCACCTGATCAAAACCAACAGAAAGATTAGTCAATGGCTTTTTCTCTTAAAAGAGTTAAGATTCAAATGTTAACAATGAAGATCAAATTGACAAAAGAAAACAACAAGAAGGTACCTGAACCATGCGGGGTCTTTTTGGAGCCGAATGACGGATGCAAGCAGCGGCGGCTTCAATCATTCTGAACATCTCACTCTCCACAAAACGCCTTCCTAGCCTTGGATCCACAAGTGCACCAAAATCACCAGTTTCAACTGCATGAATGAGAAGCGGACGAGCCTGTAAATGAAGAACAACATTGTTCATAGTGCATATTATCAATTATCATTAGAAAAAGTAACTGCAGTCTGCAGACACAAGTTGACGATGTGAAGCATACATAATTTTCTTCACAGAATACTAAAGGAAATAATGAAGGATATAGCATTGGACACTAAAGTGAAAGAATGGATTAAATCGAATGGAACTTGTAAGGACTGGACATTGTAATTTGAACTAACAGTTAGGATGCTGGATATATCCAAAGTTACTGGACCCTTTCTATTGCTTTCAAAATGGTATCATTTAGGATTCTCTCTGATGGTGCACAGTATCTTTCACATGACTATTTGTTATGTAAGCTATACTCGACCAAGTAATTATCTAGAAAATTTTCAGAAGGGCTCCTGTGAACACCAAATTCTACAAACTGGGGAAAATTTTGCTCATATATTTTACTGATATTTCAAATTGAATCAATAGAAATATATTTATTTACCAATTCATGTGGGTTACTAAACTTGAAGGGGTTACCTTGAACAAACCTAGAAAATGTAGAAGTCCTTCAAAAAAAAAGATACAGAAAGCAGTAAAACATGAAATCTGGTTTGTTGCACCTCTCAAACAATTCATTAACTATATCAAAAGTGGATGGGGGCAATAACAGGAGATATGCTTCTATGACAAAGGCAACTTTAACTCTTTTCTTCCATGCACACAAAAATAATACGATTCAGGAACAATCATAATGCCTGGACAATAGTCAAGTATACTTCATTCCATAAAAGGTCTTTAAAAAAAATAAAATAAAATAAAAACCGAGGGGGGGATCCATACCCATTCGACCAAACTCTCATCCCCCACAGGCTGTGTCTGATCAACTGGCTTCCTTCCGGTAACAAGCTCCAGAAGCACCACTCCAAATGAGAAAACATCTGACCTGTCTGTCAATTTTCCACTTGTTGCATACTCTGGGGCCATGTACCTGGAAAGTCAAGTTGGAATCACCAAATCAGCTACTCAAAGTTGTAATCTAAAACTAGGCATTACTAAAGAAGGTTTTCAGGCCAAGTACCCTGGGTCAAAGTTTTTTGTTGTCAAATTAAACCTTCAAAGGGAGTTTTGAAACCTTAAGATCTGGGAAACTCATGGAAGTCTAAGTCTACCTTAAGTTGCAAATATTTACTTAAGTAATATTCTAACTCTGAGAGGTGAGGAACACTTGAGTATATCTCCGGACAATAGGGCTCTAAAATCCACTTAATTCTATTCCTTGTCAATTAAGGAAAATTTTCATTTCGTTTTTTTTCCTTCTGGAATGCATTTTTCATTGATAGTATGTCCCAAATCCCACAGAAAGTCAGGTGCATTAGAGATCTACTGCTCTATGTTTAAAGAAGAAAGACCCACCCAAAGGTTCCCATTACCCGAGTTGATACATGAGTGTAAGCATCATCGCTCAACTTGGCCAGTCCAAAGTCCGCAACCTGCACCCAATTAAGGTCAATTAGAATTCGGAACTTCTCATATACATCACATTTATAAATTAGATTAGAAGTTTTGCAAAAGGAAACAATATAAAAAGTCCACCTAAGTTTGAATTATACTTTGATATTTACCTGGGCTTCAAAAGCATCATCCAAGAGGATGTTTGCGGACTTGATATCCCTATGAATAATTTTTGGGCTGCCTAGAAACAGAGCAAATAATATAAATAGCTGTTCACCAAAGTTCAAGTAGCCAATAAAACAATATGAGATAAAATAGAATGTAGAAAAAATGCAAAGATTAGTTATCATCTGACTTATGCTTGCAGCAATATCAATTAAAAAAAAAAAAAAAAAAGCAGAGTCCATATCTCTAATAGATATGTAACTTCCCTAACCTTATGATGCTGGAGATGGGATAATGTTATAGAAAAATCTTTTGAGAATGCCATTTTGTTTAACTCTATCTATTTATGAATCAAAATCGCAAATGAAAGAAAAAAAAATACTTACAGTCTTCATGCAGATACGCTAAACCCTTTGCTGCGCCTATTGCTATCTTCTGCCTTTTGGCCCAATCCAGAACTGGCATTTCACTGTCTGGTACATATAAAAAATCCCTTGAGAGAGTCAATAAAGAGAGATAACAGAAACTGACTTTCTTTTTTCAAGAAAAAAAAAAAAAAAGAAAACTCACATTACCACGCAAATGATGATCAAGGGTTTTATTGGGGACGAATTCATATATCAAAATTCTTTGCTCCTCTTCTATGCAATAGCCAACTAAGGAGACGAGATGTCTATGATGTACACGACTGATTATCTCAACTTCAGCCTTGAACTCCCGTTCCCCTTGGCCACTGCCAGCTTTCAACTTTTTTACAGCAGCCACTCTACCATCAGGAAGCCAAGCCTTGTACACACATCCAAATCCACCCTCACCAAGTATGTTTTGCCGAGAAAAACCATTAGTTATCTCCAAAATGTTCTCATAGCTGAAAACTATCTGAGCAGACTTGGGTCCTGTATCAGGAGTACCTAATTGGTTTTGAGACCCATTTCTATAAATACCATCTTGTGAAGCATTCCCAGTACCATGCTGCTGTAAGTAGTAATGCCCATCTGCAACTGATAGTTAAACACATTAGAATCAAATCAGAAGTACAAGGCAAAAGGAGAGCAAGAAATGAGCGCAAGTGTTCTACCTGGTTTCATAGGAAGGTTATTGGGAGGCATAAAAGGTGGTGCAGCATAGACTTCTACTCGTTTTCTTCTCCTCCTTAAGAGCAACACAAGAACTACAACAACCAAGGCAATAATCAAAACTCCAGCTAGTGCAGCACCAACGTATTTTGCTGTATTGTCACCGCCCCTTCCTGAACTTGAATTTGAGGAGCTATTAGTGGAACGATTTGATTTTCCGCGGGAACCAGTGGAAATCGCCGGTGAGTGCGGCGGTGGAGGACGATTTGACTTAGATTTTGGAGGAGGACTAAACACCGTTGGTGGCGGGGAGCTAAATGCATTCGGTGGGGAACTGTTATCTGGAGTGGAAGCAAGGGACGATGGTAATGGTGGTGGCGGTGCTAGGTGTGGTGGCGGTGATTTGTCAGGGACTCCGGTGCCCGAGGCGGATGAATCATCAGAAGGTGGAGGTGCAGTTGGTTGAGCTGGAGCTGGAGGAGATTTCTTACTTGAAGGCGGGGATTGTGATGCAGGTGGCTGTTTACTGGGACTAGGAGCTGGAGAATCATCATTACGCGATGATCGCGGCGGCGGCGATGGATGTGGTGGTGGTGGTGGTGGTAAAGCTTTTGGCGGCGGCGGCGGCGGCGGAGACGGTGAAGCTTTTTGCGGCGGGGGAGGACTGGGCCGAGGTGTTGAAGATTGCAACGGCGGCAGCGGGGACTTTGATGGAGAATCACGGGTAGCATTGGAATCACCACCACGTGAGGGTGGCGAAGTTTTTGGAGGAGACGCGGCCTTATGCGAAGGAGAAGTATCCTGATCTGACCCTATCAAGGACTCATTCATGTCTGAGCTTTTCGGAGCCATTTTCGATTTCTCACAAAAATTCCAATTTCGAGTATGAAATGAGGAGCATCTAATTGAATGAAAATGAAATGATCAGCAGCGAAGGAAATAGAAATAAGCCTCTCCTTTCTTCAGAGACAATGTGGAACGAATTTCAACAAACAAATTTTGTTACAAAAAGAATAGAACTGAGAAAGCAAAACAGAAGATTCAGAAAAACAAGAACTGATTCGTTTCAGAAATGTGGCTGGATTGGGATTGCTGAATTCAGATTTTGCGCATGTTTTGGGAAACGCGTTGAGATGGAAGGAGAGAGAATATTTGCCAGCATGAAAAGAAAAATAATTTTAAAAAAATGTAAGCAAAAAAAAAAAAAATCATTGCCCATTATCTCCGCCTTCTCCGACTGTAAGTCTGTAACCCCTAAATTTTCTCTCTTTTCTTTTGTTAGGGAGGATGAAGGTAGTTTGTTTCATGTTTTCTCAAGATATTTTTTTGCCACGAGCTTCTATTTTTAATCCCACGAGGGCGCGAATCTCCTTGAAGTTCGGGTTACCGCGAAACAAATCTGGGTAACGGGTCGGAACGACTACGTCCAATAAAATTCGCCCCATTATATTGGGCTTGAACCTTGTAATTTCACCGGCCTCGTTGTATTGGGCCCAAATCTAACTGGTAAACCATCCTTGACTGTCCTTGTTAAAGCCCGCAATCCCATGTGCGTAATGGGTCAAATAAGTAGTATTGTTAATTTTGACCTACTCCTTTTAAAATTAGGGTTTGGTCTATATAAAATATGGTCAATGCTTGAGTTTTGAAGCTCAATTAAATTTAGACTTTTTTGGCCAAATTTTATTTTATTTTTTGCTTTTCATTTTTTCCTCTTTTATTTTTACTTAAAAAATATTTAAATTAAAAATAAAATAATACAAAGTAGATCGGCCCATTTATACATAAGGCTTAATAAGGTCGAGCTCAGCCACCAAAAATAGGCCTGATTAAACTTGGCCCTTTTTCAGCCGGGCTTAACCAAGCCATTTGAGTCTTTGACAATGCTATAATTAAGAAATGAATTTTAAAATTATTTTTACAGCAAAACAAAAATTTTAAATCCTTCATTAGCAAAAAAAAAAATCCTTTTATCTATTTAGTTGAAATAAATTTGAACTAAATTTGCAGATATTTCCCTTATTTGATGCATTATGTCATTTTTCAACATTTATTATTGAAAACTTAATGACTAAAAAATATAAGAGCAATGCTATTTAGTTAGAGAATATTTTGTTAAAATTTAAATATAATTATTAGATAAAATAAAGTTATATGAATCATATATCTATTTAAAGGTAATTATTAATCTACATCATTCTAACAATAATTATAATAAAAATAATTTCTAAATATTTTTCAAAGTATAAATACACTAGAAATGCAACTACAATAAATTCATAACTCGTGGATCACTTAAAAAGATAAGGCTCTACTACATCTGTACCCAAAAAAAACATATTTGAGTATATTCCTCTATCAAATCCCATAGGCTGAAAATGCTGTTTATTCAAAGCTCGTAAGAGGGGAAAAATAGGGAAAGGCACATATTCTACTAACAAAAGAATTGGATGCTCCAACTTTCTTTTGTCCAAGTATTCCAAACGCATCATGTGAAACGCATAATTCATATTTAAGACTTGACAACTATTGAGGTTAAATAATTCTCCATGTGCAAAGCAATAAATGAATTCTTTTAAAAAAAATTAAACTAAAAAAATGTCACATAATATTTACACGACCAAAAAGAAGGTATTATACACAATAATTGACGGCACTTTGACTAAAATAATATACTTGGAGAAGTTTTTTACCAAAATAGTGCACTTTGAAACATATATACCAAAATAATGTAATTTTTTAAAATCGAAAAACAAAAAAAAAAATATTTCTAGACTACGCGAGGCCTATCAGACATGCCATGAGCCTGGCGGCATGTCCCAAAGGAACACGCCAGGGCTCCCAGGGTGCGTTTGCTTTTGTCCCCACCTCCCATGCGTGGCCTTTCTCTTTGGTTACGTGTCCCACGTTTGCTACCAATTTGACTTCAAAAGTTGGGTGATTTCAATTCTATTCGGATTCCAAAGAAGGAAAAATTGAACCAAAGCACCAAGATCCAGAAAATAGATCTCGTGTACCAAAGCAAGAATTTGAAATAAAGAGTTTATCTTCCACTCCGAGTTCGTAAAAATATGAGCTTCACAACTCTACCTGAATCTAAAAATATAAAAGAGTAGACAGAGAGAAAAGGGATAACAGACGCACCGTGGGAGCCCCAGCATGTCCCTTTGGGACATGCCGTCGAGCCTACAGCGTGTTTGGTGAGCCTCGCATAGTCCAGAAATATTTTTTTATTTTTTAATTTTAAAAAATTACATTATTTCAGTATATATATTTCAAAATACACTATTTTGGTAAAAAACTTCTTTAAATACATTATTTTAGTCAAAGTGCCAATAATTGACTCTACAAGTCATTCCCTTAATTGGCTTAACTTGCGTGGAAAGTAAGCCATATGAGATCCACGTCCGCGTGACAGTGAGTAACTCCATCCACATTTACCAATTTACCCTCTTGCTTTTATGCGAATTGTCTATAACACCCTTCCATTGACCCGAGCAATTCCTCCTTCCCGTCCTTTGCTGAAGAATATTTAAATAATTTCATCTAAATGGCATAAAGAAAGGGTAAGCCAAAGCCAAATCGTTTCCGGATCCTGTTATAAACTCCAGCACGGAAACAATTTCCTACTTCCACCTTGCACCCCAAACAAACATAGGCGGTTTTCCTGTGCATGCCCAACTTATATATATACACCATCTTACCTGCTACTTTATCTCTCTTCTGTTTTTTTTCATATTCTGCGTGCTAGCTTTTGTAAATTATACACATTAAATTATTCAATTATAGTGTTACAAATTATAATTGGCCCAAATAAGCACTCTTTTTCTTTTCACCCATAAAAAAGGTATGCTTAATGCTTTGCTTTTGTTTGGTTATGCCTTTGTGCTGGTCTCTTTGGTTTTCTCATGCTCTGCTTTCTCATTATTTTTGGTGTGAACAGCTGCAAAGCAGGAATGTCTGTAACTGGTGATAATGGCGAAATTTTCGTTGATGGGTCAGAAATTGAAGCACCAAGTCCTCGTTTGGAGCTCCAAGAGAACGAAGTTTTCACTAAGAACGAGTTGATCAAAGTAGAAAACGAAAACCAAGAATGGAATTTGATAAGGAAAAGCTTCCTAATGGGTATGGGATATATGGGACGTGTTACTAATGTTGTGGCTATGCATAAGAACAAGAGCACTGGTAATTTGGGGAAGCAAGCTCGTTTGGATTCGTTTCGGATTTTCTCGAAGGCGGTGGCGGATAACTGCAATGGAGATCCAAACATGAGGTTTGCTTGGTATGGTGGCTCCTTGAATGAACTCTTAGAGATTGTATCTATTGGGTTTAGTGGATGTAGAAGTATCCAAACAGAGGATAAGTCTCATGGTGTTGGAATCTGCTTGTCCCCTGCCAAGTTTTCTATCGATGGGTAAGTTTCTCTCAATTCTCTTCTTTCTTCTTTTGTTTTTTTTGTTACATATCAGCAAAGTGGTTCGAAGCTAGAAGCTCTTGTATACTACCAAATTTCTTCACTCATAGATTACACCTAGTGATTTTTGTTCTCTGATTTTCATTAGAGTAAATTTTACAAACTTTTTGATCTAATAAAATTAGAGGACTTCGTTTTAAGTACATTTTATAAAAAATGAAGTTTATGTTATATAAATTAAAATAAGATGGGGAGGTTTTTGTTATGATGCTTGTTAAGCTACCCAAGGGGTAATATTATTTCTCCACGTTTTGGTAAGATTTACGTTCTAAAATTGATATCATTATAAAAATTTTAAAAAAATTGAATTATGTAGTGTAGGACAAATTTCAATTATTTTAGAATTTGATTCACATTTGATAACTTATGTTTTTGAAATTTTTAGAATAACACCAATTTTGGGATAAAAGTTTTACCATAATTTTTTTGAATAAGAGATAGTGTAGTGCTATCCCTTTTTAAAAGGCATAGCACACACCGTTTGTTATACTAATCATTAAGGAAGATACAAGATATGTCTAATTTCTAAAGTGAAAACAGAGGATTGTATAATTTCATCAAATCTCAAGAGAAATTAGTGTATTAACTCTCTTTATTAATTTTACATTTCTATAATTAATAACAAATAATTTACTAAGTCTTTGATTGTTGAGAAAGAAATCTGAGATTGTGTTGTGATTCTACAGGGCAGTGTCTACGGTGGCAGATGAAGATGGGATAAGGCATGTGCTGCTATGCAAGGTAGTATTAGGGAGGGTTGAAGTTGTTCCTTGTGGTTCAAAGCAGTGGCAGCCCAGCTCGAAGCAATATGACTCTGGAGTGGACAATATTTCAGCACCTAGAAAATATATTATATGGAATGCTTTCATGAATTCTCACATTTATCCTGAGTACATTGTAAGTTTCAAGTATAACGAAGGTAAGTAAGAAGCCAATCTATCTCTTACCTTTTTTTTTTTTTTTTNTTTTTTTTTAGTATGGAATTCTTTTTTTTTAAATACCATATTTTGTTCGAAATCTGTATTGTTTTAAATCAATTTTTTTTAAGTAAAATATCATCTCTATATATTTTGCTTCAAGGTAGCTTTAGCCCTAAGTGGTTATATTTTTTCCTTTTTATTCAGAAATGCGGCCACGGACATTAAAGCTTGTTGCGCAATGGACAACCTTCCCTAATTTAATGGCAAAACTTTCCAAGTTTCTGGAACCATCAAAGATGGCCTTGTTAGCTAAAGGCTATAGTCAATACCAAGTAAGTAAATATCCTTTGATGCTATTCTTGCATTCTTATTGTAACTTAAGTTGTTAATTATATATTTTTTAATATTTGACCACAGGAGCACAAGATGTCTCGACCACAGTGGATAAAGAAAGTGAAGGAGATAGTAGGCGAGCGACTATTGTTATTGATGATAAGAAGTCGTAGATCCAATGTGATGCTTTCTGAGTCTCTTCCAAGTAGTTTGTGATAAGAATATTTTTCTACTTTTTATTTTCTTCTTGGTTTATAGGATTCTAATTTAGGTTCAATTTGGAATTTTAAATGAAACTCCTACATATTTTGGATTCATATTAGTGGTAGAAAATTATAAGTTTAAACCTCTTTGTAGTTATAACCCAAAATAATTAATTTTTTTTTTTTTAAAATATACTAGACTGATGTAAGAGATTCGCTTTTAAAATTACTTATAAAAAGATTTATTTTTAATGCACAAAAATTGATCACAAAAATTGATCCGAAAATACTTTTACCCTTAAAACCAAAAAACTGAACTCAATCCTCTATTGTGCTTATTTTATGTTTATGACTTCTGTCTACTCTTTCTATTATGGTTGTTAAAATATATATGCAGACATAGTGTGTCCCTAAGAGAACATCAGAGGTAGGGACAATCACAAATATTCCCAACGCTGTTTAAAAATCAAAACATCCTACGGTCACCAGATAGATGACTTAATCTAAACCGCAGCCATGACTCGATATTTTGCTTTTTGAAGGCATAGCCAGAACTTTGAACCCGGCCCAACATAAAAAAGTTTTGAAAAAGATAGCTGCTTATGCATGTCCAATTCCATCATGTGCAACACTGATGGGTTTGCTGCTACCAAATCTGAATCATCTCTTTCATGGGGTCCATATGCTGAAATCTGAATACACAACATCAAAAAGATTGATTATACATGTAACATGTCGGATAGTTTTCTTAACTATAACACATTCTTAGAGAGTAAGGAATTTTCAAATTTCAGGATTTTCTTTTTTAGGCAGACAATTTTAATATTTTATGGAGTCTTTCTCTTTTCTTTTGGAATATTTGGAAGTGGTTTTATATTTATGTTAGTAAGCACATGTGTAAAACAATGTGGCACTTTTCATTTTGACCCTGAAAGAAGCACTGACCTTCGTCAATGTTTGAAGAGCTGAAAGTTGTGGTCAAAGAGCTGTCATTGTGGTTGTTAGCGGATTGAAAGTTTGGGGTTTGTGTCTTAAGATCCTTAACAACTAAACAATAAAGAAGGTTAATGGCCCTTCGAACATTGCTCTGGTATATAATAAAAATGTTACAAGCCTTTTTTAAAAAGCTTAATGTAATTTACGTTTAAAATCAAAATATAGACAAGGTTAATAGCCCTTCTTTTTCTTCTTTTTAACGATGAAAGCGGATTTCCAACCATCTATAATAGAAAGAGAAGACAAAAAGGAATAAGAATCGTTAAAAAGTGCGTTGAGTTGTCTATTTTGGAGCCATGCGAGCTGATTCCAATTCACATAGTTGATTTCTAGAACGGAAGTTTCTTCTTCTTAATTTCATAAATTTCAAGGTCAACGAAATCAGCTTGTAGTAATACCCAATTTGGAAAGAATTCAAACAAAGGTTATCTTTCAACGGTCAGCTTTGTGCTTGGCTACCAAGCAATGAGAATTATACTAATAAAACTCTGACCCGCTTATAATACAAATCAACAGAACATCTAAACATTAACACTCCTAGGATTGTTTTAACAAATCATTCGTGTCATGTGGCTCGAAGTCTCGGTTCAAATGCCAACGAGTCTTTGGCTTATGCCAAGTCTTTTGGGTTCGAATTTAGTGATGGTCATCTCACACCCTCCACTCCCACCCCACATTATGCTTTAAAATAATTTGTAATTTTTCTTTATTTTCATCTATAAACATTTATCCATATTTAATCACAGATGTAGAAGTAAAACATGCTTCTATTCTAGAAGATATTAGTCAACGGATTATCTCGCTATTGCCATTAAAAAAGAAGTAAAGGATTATTCTATTTTCAAATTTTGATTAGTCAACCAATTACCTCGTGACTGTCATTTAAAATTTCACAATAAGAATTGAACAAGTCAATTTCATATATTTATATATAGATGAGGAAGGATGAGAATATGCATTTAAATATATATTTTCTAAATATCTTCTGCGCATTTGATCTCATTTGTAAATGAAAATGTGAAATATCTCCGGGCATGGCCTACCCGTATTATTTGACTTTCATATGTACTCAGACATATAATAAATTATAAACATTCTAGAATATCTTTTAATAATTTTTTTTGGGGTGCATTGCATTTTTATTATCATTATTTATACAAAATATTTAGATTTATATATATATTAGAAATCTATATATTTTATATCCCAGATTCCGAATATCTAACATAAATGAAAATTTATACAATTTCAAATGGTCAATATAGCATAAAAGAATAATATGACCAAAGTTCCCATAACAGCAACGTGGATATATTTTATCAAATTTAATTTAAGTTCTTAAGAAAATATTCTAATAATTGAGTGTTTGATCTTTTATCATTAAAATTTGGTGTCTAAATTTCATTGAGATCGAATGAAATAAAATTTAAAAAAAAATTGAAAAGGAATATGTTACTCTTATTATAGTCACCAATTAAAAAAAATTTGATTCAGCATTATATGCTGTTCAATGTGTATTTTAGCAGCATATATAAACAAACGATTATTTCCCTTTGTGGTGAAATGATATCCATATTATTAACAAATGTACAAAGACAATATAGGAGAGAACCCAGAATTCCAGATACCCCATAATAATATAATATATAACGGAGACAAGGAATAAATTATTCATGTGTCATTAATGACATAATCTTCTCCAAACAAACCAGACAGCCCAAAAACACCCGTCAAGAGACTTAGCATTAGGCAACAGCTTGCTAGCCAAGGCACTCGCTCTTACTGATATCACCCACCATCACATGCTGTCTCATTACATCATCTATGAGGTCTGCACCTATTTTGACTTTGGGACCAACACAGATAACATGGCCCTAGAAACTGTGCCCTCATAAAGTCAAGCTCCATTCTCTCTCTCTATCTCCTTGTGGTGATTAGTTAGTAATTAACCTATATTAGCAAATGAAATAATAAAATTAATTTCTTTGTAATTTCATCTTTTCCCTCAAGAAAGCCTCCATCTAGAACCACCCATGAAGCTGACACGAAGTTACCTAGAGAAGTTACGCGTGTACAGCTCTACACGTGAGTAGTGTGTGAATGCACCTCCAAACTCCCCAACGACCGTCCAAAATATCTATCGCTTACAAGGTCCTGCGAAGCCGCTAATTTGGGTAGCCCGCCATTACTTTTTATAGTATAAAAACAATTCACATTACCATTTTGATGTAATCGCCTCGCCTTCCTTCCCCAACTACCTTATTAAACCTCAACCATTTCAAAATCAAACTTCATCTTAAAGCAACCATACTTCAGACTTCAGCGTCACACACTGAAAGAAAGAAAAAAGCTCATCGACTCAGAACAAGGGAATGAATTCCAATATGCAAGCGGTTTCGATTTTACCTTTCTCTTCGACGTTCAGAGATTCGCATTTGCCTTCGGATTCCGATGAGTTCGCTGAAATTTCTGGAAAATTCGCCGAGGATTTGAGGGCCAAGCTGAAAATCGAGGATGAAATTTTGAGAAGTGAAGTTGCGGTAGAAGAGAAAGTTGTTGTTCATGCCGATGACGAATATGAAAGAGAAGAAGAGGAAGAGTTTAGCTTCGTAGAGGAAGAGGAAGAGTTTAGCTTCGTTTGCACGAATCCCGATGAATCTTCGGTTTCGGCTGAGGAAGTGTTTGACAACGGCCAGATCCGACCAATCTTCCCTCTCTTCAACCGAGATCTTCTCTTCACTGACAGTAACGACGACGGTGTCCACGACGGCTCGTCAAATCTCCGGCCTCCGTTGAGAAAGTACTTCATCCGGCAGCCCGGCCTTTCGTCGTCGTCGTCCTCCTCTGAATCGGACGAAGGACCTGAAGGTCCGTACTGTGAGTGGTCAGGAAAAGCTGCAGCGAAGGATTTATCGGAGAGATGTAAGAAGAGCAATTCTACAGGCTTCTCGAAGCTCTGGAGGTTCCGCGACTTGGTTAGCCGGAGCAGTAGTGACGGAAAAGATGCTTTCGTCTTCATGAATGCGTCGGCTACCAACAGTTCCAGCACGGAAGCCAATAAATCGAAGGTAAAGACGGAGAAGGATAACTCCGGCGAGGTAAAGAGCGTCGTTGCAAGGAAAGTGAAGGCACCAAGTGGTGTGAAGGGTAAAACGGCGTCGTCTGCTCATGAGAAACATTACGTGTTAAATAGAGCGAAGAAGGAAAGTGATAAACGGAGATCATACTTACCTTACAAAGTTGGATTCTTCACTAATGTGAATGGAATGAGCAGGAATGTCCATCCTTTCTGAGTTCTGCGGAGCACGTAAAATTCTAATTTCTAATTACTTGAAATTTGATTAATTCGTATGTAAATGTTCGATATATGAAGCCAACTTTGTTTAGGCTTTTAGATTGCGAATTTTTTTTAGATTCTTCCAAGAGAAAAGTTGTGACTATGTAAATTCAGTGGTAATTAGTGATGAAGATTTGAAAATAAGTGGATATTGTGTAAATTTGTCTCCTGTTCTCAGGTTCCTTTTCTTTAAGAAAGAAAAATATGTGGGTGAGATAATTCAGCAATTCCTACCAAAAAGAAAAAGATAATTAAGCATATCAAAAAAATATTCACCTAAATAATAAAATGACTAATTAAATAGCAAGAGAAATACTGGGAAAAAAATTTGCAAGAGACCAAACGGCTTAAATCCGATTGTCGGATTTATGGATTCATGCCCTAAACGTAGGTCGTAGATAAAAATATCAAAAAGAATATTCAATACACCTTTCAGGCCGCCACCATTTATGAACGGTGAGTTATGATACCGCTCTTTCTTAGGGATTGTAGTGCTATTCCTTTTATTAGATGAGTAAGATTCAACGAGATTTATAACGAGTAAGATTAAGTGTAATTTTAATATTATTGTAAATATTTTAAAAATATTAAATCACTTGATATTTATTAAAATATACTTTTTTAAAAATATAAAAACATTATAATATAATAAACATACTAAAAAATAAATTTAAAAAATTATATATTTTAACACATATTAAATAACTCAATTTTTTCAATATCTTTACGACACTTCTACAAACCATTTTGATATAACATTAACAGAATGTTAACAAAATTAACAGATGCCACGGCCAACATTAACAGAATGCCCAAAAATAATCATAGTTCCAGCTTAAGAACTTCTCTGTACTCCTATCATTTCGCCCTTGAACCTAACTTAATTGCCTTACTAAACCCAACCAATTTAAAACAAACCCGGCTCATATAAAAGCCTACCTCAGAGTTCAACATCGCACACCGAAAAAGAAAGAAGCACATCGATTCAGAACAAGTGAAACTAATTCCAAAATGCAAGCGGTTTTGATTTAACCTTTGTCTCCAACGTTCATATTTTCCTATTCGCCTCCGGATTCAGACGAATTCGCCGAAGATTCGAGGAAAAAGCAGAAAAATCGATTTGAAGGTGAACCTGAAAATGGAGGATGAAAATTTGAGAAATGAAGCAGTTGTGGAAGAGAAACAAGTTGTTAATGGAGATGATGAGGATGAGAGAAAAGAAGAGGAGGAGAAGAAGGAAGAGGATGAGTTTAGCTTCTTTTGCAAGAATCAATATGCATCGCCGGTTTCCTCTAAAGATGTGTTTAACAACGGCCAGATCCGCTCAATGTTCCCAATCTTCGATCCAAATCTTCTATTCGCAAACGCATACGGCGGCGGCTCCTCGCCTCTCCCGCCGCCGTTGAAGAAGCTTTTCATCCAGCGATCTGAGATTTCTTCGCATTCCACGTCATCGGCGTCTGAATCAGACAAATTAGACGGAACACCTGAAGGTTCAGAGCTTGAGTGGTCAATGAAAGCGGTGGTGGAGGCCTCGTTGGAAAGATGCAAAAAGAGCAATTCTACAGGATTCTCGAAGCTCTGGAGGTTTAGAGACATGTTTCAACGGAGCAAAAGCGACGGAAAAGACGCTTTCGTCTTCCTGAATCCTTCGTCTACGAGCAGCTCTGGCATGGAAACCGAGAAGGTGGAGGTGAAATCTGAGAAGACAAACCCTGGCGAGGGAAAAAACGTCGTCGTAGGCAAAGTCAAGGCACCGAAGGGCGCGAAGCGTAAAACGGCATCGTGGGCTCACGAGAAATATTATGTGATTAATAGAGCGAAGAAAGAAAGCAATAAACGGAGGTCCTACTTACCTTACAAGGTTGGGTTCTTCACTGATGTGAGCGGAATGAGCAGGAATGTCCATCCGTTCTAAGTTTTTGGTTAAACATAAAACTCCTTTAGTTATTTTGGAGCGTTTAATCTAATTAACTAAAATGCTGACTGACTGACTACTAGTGTTTGAGCCTTTGAGGTACAGGAAGCAAACTTTTGTAACGAATTTTGATTGGGAATTTTTTTGCTCTTGCTTGACAAGAGTTCCTCATTCCCTATATGATGTTGTAGTCTACCAAATGAAAATTAGTGTGATAATGTAAATCAAGTGCTTTTTAGTGATGAGTGATGAAATAAGAAGTTGCATTAATGGTTTTCTTTGATTATAATCTTTTAGTTTTCTCACAGAAAAAAAAAAAAAAGTAATCAATAAAGGGATTACTTAACTAACAAGAAAAAGTATTCCTCAAAGGGATGTATATAACTGTACATGATACAATATTTATATAAATTCATCTCATGTATATAATATTCAATAAAAAAGAAAAAACAAAGCCAAAAAAGCTAAAGAATGTTTTACAACATGAAAAAAAAGGTGATTTTTTCATGTATATAATATTAAATAAAAAATAATACTTGGTAGCAAAAATTAAAATGATGTAAACTTACAATTCAGCTTTGCCACGTAAGTAATTAACAGTACACATAAGCATTTAACGTGTCACATGTGTTATTCTATTAAGCTTCACTAACTGCAATTCAACAGATGAATCATTTGATGGATGGAATCATCTCTAACTTTCAACGACTAAAATGATTCTAAATTTTTTTTAAGGATTAAGATGATAATCACTATATCTTTTAAGAATAAAAAATATATTTTACTAAAAAAAACAAAAAGACATATTAACTTCTTTCATCTGTAGATGATTTCATTACTTATATCGAGAAAACAATTTTTTAAAATATAGTAATTGTTTATTAATAAATTTTATAATTACTTAATTTTGTACTATAATTTTATTGGACTATATTAATGGTTATTTTTGGCCGGTCCCCCCTCCCCAGTTNAATGCTTATTTTTGGCCGGTCCCCCCTCCCCAGTTGTTTTCTAGGGTCATTTCCTTGGATAATTGAAAATTTGGAGAAATGATATTTCTACAAATATTGTGTATATTATATGTATCTCTTCACAAATATGATGTATATGTTAAACTTTAAGTTTATCATTAAAAAATATTTAGTGAACCGCCAGAATTCCAATTTTGTCACACAAAATATTTGTAAAATTTGTGAAATAAAAAAAAAAGTATATAACAAGAATATCTAGAAAAAGAATATATGAACAACAAAAATAAGGTTAAGCAGCATGGAATTCATGCCACACTTAGGAAATTGATACTTTGACCTAAATATTATATTTTAGGAATAAATTTATACATCTATGATAGTTTTTAACTTATTTATGCATATATTGTATTTTTTTTTAAAAAAAGAATCTGGCATGTGGTGACTAACGGTGTGTCTGGTGATTTTCACATACTAAAGTCTGTTTTTTTTTTTTGTTTATTTATTTTTTTTAAAAAAATATAATATATGCATAAATAAATTAAAAATTATTATAAATACGTAAATTTGTTCCTAAAATATAATATTTGAGTTAAAAAGCCTAAGAAATTTATGAGAATTCATTTAATAATTAACTATGAATAAAGAAGTACATTGTCATTTGAAAAAAAAGAATCATACTGGAAAAACTTGAGGCTTCACACTACGAAAAATTTGACAAATGCTGCTGGGAAAGTATACTGAATATAAATCAAGCAGAGCACGCAATCTCAAAGACGACAAGAAGAGAAAGCTATTTTTTCTTTTTTCTTTTTTTCCTTATTTCGGTAGAGCCAAATTTTTAGAATGTTTACGTTATGAGAGATGATAGCTAGCTAACTAACAATGGTAATGTAATAGCATATATTAATAACGATAACATAAGAAAATGTTAACAAAATTAACAGAATACCAAAAAAAAAAAATCACAATGCCCCAGAACTTCCTTAATACTCCTCTCCTTTCGTCACTAACCCCAGACCCAACTACCTTAATAAAGCCCAACCAATTCGAAAACAGACTCCGCCTTATAACACCCACAACTCAGAGTTCAACATCACACACTAATAAACAAAGAAGCAAATAGATTAAGAACAAATTAATGAATTCCAAAATGCAAGCTGTTTTGATTTTACCTTTGTCTCCAACGTTCAGATATTGGTATTCGCCTTCTGATTTGGGTGAATTTGATGAAATTTCTGGAAAATTCGAGGAAGATTTGAGGATGAAGCTGAAAATTGATTTTAAGGCGAACCTGAAATTCGAGGATAAGAATTTGAGAAATGAAACAGTGGTTAAAGAGAAAAAACTTGTTCATGGAGATGATGAGTATGAAACAGAAGAGAAGGAAGAGGAAGAGGAGTTTAGCTTCGATTGCACGAATCCAAATGCATCGCCGGTTCCGGCCGAGGATGTGTTTGAAAACGGCCAAATTCGACCAATGTTCCCTATCTTCAATCGAGATATTCTCTTTGTTGATGGATACAACGGAGCCTCGCCTCTTCGGCCGCCGTTGAAGAAGCTCTTCATCCAGAGACCTGGCATTTCAACCTCGTCGGCGCCGCCGGCGTCTAAATTGGACGAATTGGGTGGGGCACCTGAAGGTCCCTATTGTGATATTTCTGGAAAAGCAGCGGCGGAGACCTCGTCGGAAAGATGCAAGAAGAGCAACTCTACAGGCTTCTCGAAATTGTGGAGATTCCACGACTTGTTTCGCCGGAGCAATTGTGAAGGAAAAGACGCTCTCGTCTTATTAAATTCTTCGCCCAAGAGCAATGGCAGCAAGGAAACCGAGAAAGTGAAGGTGAAGTCGGAGAAGACGAGTTCTGACGATGTAAAGAACGTCGTCGTAAAGAAAGTGAAGGCGCCAAACGCCGCGAAAGTCAAAACGGGGTCATCATCTCTTGAGAAATATTACATGATGAATAGAGTGAAGGAGGAGAGTGACAAACGAAGGTCGTACTTACCTTACAATGTTGGGTTCTTCACTAACGTGAAGAGAAGGAGCAGGAATGTGCGCCCGTACTGAGTTCTTCTACTGATCACTTAAAACTCCTTAATGCTTTTGGAGGGAGTAATACTATTAATTAACTCGTAGGTAAATGTTTGAGGTGTGGGAAGCTAATATTGAGTAGGGTTTTAGATTGGGAATTTTTTTTGCTCTTGCTAGACAAGAGTTCCTAATTCCGCGCATTATGATGTAGAGTTTCCAAAAGGCGAAAAGAAAAAAAATAGTGAAATGTGTACATTTAGTGCTATTTAGTATTTAGTGATAAAACAACTCACAAATACACAATTATATAAATTTTCTGCGAGTTCTTTGCATAATTATGTTTCTTTGTCTACTAGATGCTGTTTTTTTTTTTACTTCAACTACGACTCTACTTTGAAAACAATATTTACAAATTCTAAGAATGACTTCAGTACCACTTAGTCACAAATCATTTGATTATTAGAGGTTACACAATAAGAAATAATCTATCTCCTCTTAAAATTCTACCCTACCATATTCTAATGAGATTTAAATATGAAACCTTAATTATGAAATATTAAGTGTTTAACTATTGGGTATCCTCGTAAAGACTTTTATATAATTATGTTTCACTCATAGATAATACTTGAGATAAGATAAATATTCTTCTACAATTGTTTTTTTTTTTTTTATTGGAGGTGTAGAAAAATTTGAACTCTACACAAAATTTATACGAGCATAGAGTGGATCTATTTTAAGTTTTGATGAGTTCACTAAAATTTAAATGTTACCAAACATGCAAGTTAAATTATGTAAATATTTTATGTATAAGATGTATCACTAGTCAAATTAAAAATAGGCAGACAAGTTAAAAAACGCTTTATAGGATTAACAGATATGAATATTGGTTATTAACTGTGCAGATCTGCCGAACTGCGCCCCTCTTCTCCACTATTAAATTGGGCCTATACTATGTTATAATCCACCACAGGTTGATGATGCATTTAAGACCCAAAAGAGTCAAATTTTAAATATTATGGTGGCATTCTTAACAAGGCCCAACAGACCCAAAAAAGTTTATGTGGAAAGAGCCCGTAGACAAATATAATATAGAGGTATTTTTTAGATATTTTTAGTATTTATATGATGTATCATATTATATAAAAATATTTAATGTGTGAATGACATGTGTATAAATTTAAAATATAAAAATTACGTATACTTACCACGTCAATGTGATATGACATACCCGTGTAATATCATAAAATCACTAATATAATATAGATATAATTTTTTTTTAATATTTTAGATTTTGTCACACTTGATTCTTCTTATTTTAAATATTATGGTGGCATTCTTAACAAGGCCCAACAGACCTAAAAAAATTATGTGGAAAGGGCCCATAGACAAATATAATATAAATTAATTTTGTTTTTTTTAAAGATTTTAGATTATGGAGTCAAGTCCTTGAATGTTGCAGTTTTTGAAACAAATTTCACATTTGTCGTAGTTTTGAAACAATTTCCATTGATGCAGCACTTTTTTTAAAAAAAAAAAAAACTTGAGTGTCGAATTTTGAAGGAGGGTGTGCCGAATTTTGCCCCAAGAATATGTTGAGTGTCGAATTTTCAGCCATTTTTGTTGTTTTTTTTTCATGACAAAATTTTTTTTATTGTAAAAAATGAGTGCTGAGAATTTTGGGTGCAACTTGTGTGGAGTGTCGAATTTTCAGTCTTTTTTATATTTTTTTTTCATGTCAATTTTTTTTTTATTCTAAAAAATGAGTCCCGAATTTTGGGTATGTTGAGTGCTGAGTTTTGGGTGCAAGTTCTCTTGAGTGTAGAATTTTCAGCTTTTTTTTTTTTTTTTTTTTTTTTTTTTTTTTTTTTTTTTTTTTTTTTTTTTTTTTTTTTTTTTTTTTTTTTTTT
>QAOA01004497.1:347892-382335 GCA_003255065.1 Cercis canadensis
AAAATATTTAGAAATAATTTATGTTAAATTTAATTTAGATTAGTAGTGTTAGAATTTATTTTTTAGCTCTAGTTAATATAATGATAATGTTTATCCCTATCATAATACATAAAAATAATGTTTGTAGTTAAATTAGATTAATGTTAGAATTTATTTTTTAGCTATAGTTAATATAATGTTAATATTTAGATCATAATGTACATTTTGTTAGTTACATTATTTAGAACAATATTTAAAATAAAATATTCATAAATAAATTATATTTATGTTTAAGTTAGATTAGTGATAGAAATAATAATTTAGATATAGTTAATTTGATGAGAATTTTAATATCATTATATTGTNTTTGGTGTAACCATATTTTTTAGGGAAAAATCCTATTGAATTATTCTCTTGTTGCACTTTAGCCCCCATGCTTAAAAAACGTAAGAAAAATCTCATTGAACTTTCAAAATGTGCACTTTACCCCCACGACCCTGATGTCAGTCTATTAATGGACAGAAAAAGGAATTTGAATATTATAATTTAACACCAAAACTTTTTAAATATTATTTTTTTACCCCAATTTTTATAAGTTTATTTTCATTTATACTCTTATAAAATTGCACTATAGCCCAGATTAATCACATCATGTGCATATTAATGGACGAATGTCAAGGTCGGGGGATAAAGTGCACATTTTGAAAGTTCAATGAGGTATTTTCTACGTTTTTGAAGCATGAGGAGTAAAGTACAATAAGAACATAGTTCAAGAGGATTTTTAGGACTTTTCGCTATTTTTTATGCAGTAAAGTAAATAAAATATAAAATAATAATATGAGAGTTTTGTCCATTATATATGATAATGTAGAGATGTATTTGACATGAAAAAAAAAAGGCTAAAAATTCGACACTCCACACAAGTTGCACCAAAAATTCGGCACTCAACATACCCAAAATTCGACACTTATTTTGTACAATAAAAAAAATTGACATAAAAAAAAAAGGCTGAAAATTTGACACTTAACATATTTTTGGGGCAAAATTTGGCACACCCTCCTTCAAAATTCAACACTCAAGTTAAAAAAAAAAAAAAAAAGTGCTGCATCAATGGAAATTATTTTAAAACTATGACAAATGTGGAATTTGTTTCAAAAACCGCGTTATTCAAAGACTTGACTCTAGATTCTGTCACACTTGATTCTTCTTGTTTCAGTTGTTATAAGTTAAAGATAATTTTCAATTCATATTATATATAAAAAAGATCATTATCAATTATGGATATTATTAATGTACCAAAAATAAACCCTAAAATAAGATGAGAAATTAGTTTCTTTTCTGTAGATTAATTGATTACTTAATATTTATATAAAATTTAGAAAATATTATAGATGAATGACAAGTTAATGAAAAGTAAAGTAACTACTTTATGTTTACATCAGGAAACAGGAGGAAAAATTGGTTTTTTTTTTTGGGTAATATAACGGGGCAAAGCCCAAAAGGAAAGAAAGACTACAGCACCACGGGACAAGGAAGACCCCATCTCATCAATTACAAGCAGACTCAGTAAGTCTTGCGGAGGGGCCTCTAGATGCAAGACGCCCAGAGGCTGACTCAAGCTGAACGTAGCGAGCCAATCAGCGCAAGCATTGCCTTTTTTGTTAGTGTGTTTCACCTGAACTTGCCACTCATTTTTCATTAAACCAGAAATCTTGGAAAATAACTGAGAGTGCCTTCCACCATGGTTGACGTGGTTTGAGAGATGATTCACAGCAGAGAAGGAAAAATTGGTTTAGCAGCACGGAATAGATGCGTCCTTCATAAAATGACTGTTCATTTAATAATTATTTGTGATCAAAGAAGAACATTGTCATTTGCGAAAAATTATGATACTTGAAAAACTTGAGACCTCATGCTAAATGAAATTTGACAAATGCTTCTGGGAAACTATTGGTTGAGTATAAATCAATCAGTGCAGACAATCTTAAATAACAGAGGAGAAGAGAAAAGCTTTTTGTTAGGAAAAAAAAAAAAAAACAAATGGAGCCGAAAAATTTAGAATGTTTAAGTTCTGACTTCTGAGAGGAAAAATAGTTAACAAACAATGTCAATATAATAGCATATACTAATGATAATAATATAAGAGAAAAGTTAGCAAAATTAACAGAAAACCCAAAAACAATCACAATATTAGCTTAAGAACTTCCTTTGTGTTTCTCTCCTCTCGTCACTAACCCCAAACTCAACTACCACACTAGAATCCAACCAATTCAAAAACAAACCCCGCCTTATAACACCCTCACCTCACAGAGTTCAACATCACACACTGAAAAACGAAGTACGTAAGCTCGTCAATTCAGAACAAGTGAAATGAATTCCAAAATGCAAGCGGTTTTGATTTTACCTTTGTCTCCAACGTTCAAATTTTCGTATTTCCCTCTGGATTCGGATGAATTCGCTAAAATTTCTGGAAAATTCGCCCAAGATTCGAGGAGAAAGCTGAAAATCGATTTTAAGGTGAACCTGAAAATGGAGGACGAGAATCTGAGAAATGAAGCAGTAGTGCAAGAGAAACAAGTTGTTCATGGAGACAAAGAGGATAAGACAGAAGAGAAACAGGAAGAGGAGTTTAGCTTCGCTTGCACGAATTCCGATGTATCTCTGGTTTCGGCCGAGGACGTGTTCGCCAGCGGCAAGATCCGCCCAATGTTCCCTATCTTCTCTGACCAATTCGACAGCGGCTCGCCTCTCCGGCCGCCGTTGAAGAAGCTCTTCATCCAGCGACCTGGCATTTATCCTTCGTCGTCGGCGGCGACTAAATCGGAGGAATTGAACGGAGCACCTGAAGGTCCCTACTCCAAGTGGCCAGGGAAATTGGCGGTGGAGGCCTCACCGGAGAAATGCAAGAAGAGCAATTCTACAGGATTCTCGAAGCTCTGGAGGTTCCGTGAATTGTTTCGCCGGAGCAAAAATGACGGAAAAGACTCTTTCTTCTTCTTGAATCCGCCAGCTACTGAAGGTTCCAAAAAAGAAGCCGAGAAAGTGAATATAAAGACGGAGAAGACGAACTCTGGCGAAGCAAAGAACGGCGTCGTAACGAAAGCGAAGGCGCCCAAGGGCGCGAAAGTTAAAACGGCCTTGTCCGCTAATGAGAAATATTACGTAATGAATAGAGCCAAGAAGGAGAGTGATAAACGGAGGTCATACTTACCTTACAAGCTTGGGTTCTTCACTAATGTGAACGAAATGAGCAGGAACGTCCATCCTTTTTAAGTGATTCTGCTCAACGCATAAAACTCCCCAGTTATTTTGTAATTTAACGAATATGTAAATGTTTGTTGTTAGGTAAATGCGCTATCGTGGCTTAAAAAACAAAAAACGGATATGTAAATGTTTAAGGTATACGAAGCTAACTTCGATTAGGATTTTAGATTGGGAATTTTTTTGCTCTTGCTTGACAAGAGTTGCTAGTTCCTGAATAATTATGTAGAGTCTCCCAAAAGAAAAACAGAGTGATTATGTAAATTAAGTGCTTTTAGTGATGAAAATTTGCAAATAGATTTGTCTCGTGTTCTTTGGTTATGAAAATATTTCATTTTTTTACTTCAGCTTTTGGTGGGTTTAGATGATTGCTTTGCCATCTACAATCTCACTTGACAGCAATGCCAACTCCCCATATATTAAACAAAACATGAATTACAGTTCAATTGGAAAGCGAGACTACCTCTCTAACTTAACTAATTCATCATGCTCATTCAGAATCAGCTGGCCTAAGCATTAATTGGTGTATGAACATCTAGATCGAACATGTCATAACTCATTGTAGCAAGGAAATTCTACTTTTCTGCACTGCAGAAAATTTTGCGCTGGTTTCCAAATTAAACAAGTAAATATGCACATGATGAAATTGGTGAGAAGTACTAATCCCACCCGACCCTGTAACTGATCTGAGAACTACAAGAACCGTGTTAGCTAAGTTATATTTGATGTAAGTAACTAGAACATGCACTAAGTACTTCTACTTGTATATCCATCAGCACTAGATCTCTACTTGTCAACAAAGTCATTTCAGCGCAAATCAAAGATTTCAAACCTCAGATTGGAGTTCTTGTACACATTGGAGGAGTGCTCATACACAGGACTTTTACTATCTGGTTCTTTGTGTGGATGAAATCCCTTCTCCTGGCAATTTTTGAGAATTCCCATCCCAACAGGGTCAGTTAGGCGAAATAGTCCGCAGCTCCTGGAAGAAATTCCATAAGTTTAAGTTCCCAAATATTTTTCCAACATATAATAGAAATATTATTAGTTAGTTGATAACAACTATTGTTTTCTAAACTTTGAAATAGAACCATGCATGTTTGTTATGTCACATTCTCTTTAATATAAGTGCCGTTAAGGACAAAAGGAATTGGTGAGAATTTCGACTAAGATCTTAAAAGAAAGACATTAGCAGACCTCGAGGTATCGGTCGGAGCCATGACAATGGCAAAAGCCTCAGGAACCATCACCTGAAAGTATAACACCAAACTATGAATTCAAACGTGATCTGCAGAGGGAAAAACAGCTCAGGAATAATGTGCATATTTGGCCATGTCAATCACCTGGTAAGAGTATTGAGTGTGCAGATCTACAGAAGACATGAAACAACTTTGAGAGGGATGTGTCTGAAAATTTGCAATTGGATGGATTACACAAATGAAACCCAAAGGAATTGCTAGCCTCATGCATGGAAGCGTATATTAATATCAGGAAACGAGGAAAAATTGGTTAATCAGCACGGAATAGATGCCATGCCCCGTTAAATGAAAATTCATTTAGTAAATTGACGTGAAAAATAAAGAACATTCTCATGGTACTGGAAAAACATGAGGTCTCAATCTACTGTAACTTTACAAATGCTTCTGAAAGCTATTGCTTGAGTTTAAATGAATCAGTGTAGACAGTCTAAAATAAAAAAGCAGAAAAGCTTCTTGTAATTTAGTGGAGCCAAAATTTTAGAATGTTTTAGCTCTTATACACTTAAAAACATTAAGTTTGAACACCAAAGATGGTTCAAGAGGAAGAGAGTAACGGAAGGAAAATAAAATTTAAGTTGGCAAACGATGTCAATATGGTAATATAAAAAAAATGCAATAGAAAATAGAGTGACAAAGAAGAAATATATACATGAATCCATCCTACAGGGAAAAGAGATCTTTCATTTAGAATTGTAAAAACTTCCTCCTCGCTTGTAGCCTGACACTGTCATTCAGCATACCAAGTCAGAAACAACCAGAAAGATGGATTAAAAACAGAAAAGAGGTTAAGGTTGATCCTCAAGTACTAACAGAACTAGAAGTTGACTCCTGTTTGGGTATGATCAATGTGGTCATATAAAGGGTTCCATTCTCCTGGACAAAAGGAATTAACGGATTTATTAGTATTCTTAAATGCAATGACACAAAATAGACAGAAAATATGTCCTACCACTCTATCAGTAATCGAAATTTTGAGCTTATGCAGATTTCAGAAACCGAAACAAAATTATAGACATATGCAAGGCAAGTGTGCATGCATTAGAGAGAGAGAGAGCGAGAGAACTTCTTCCTTACTGTAGTATTAAACAGGTTGCAAAAGTAGTTTAATTCAAATAGAAAGACCAGAAAAAGCGATTAATTGTGGAGTAATCTAATAGGGCCAATGTGCAGGCTTTAGTAAAGCCTCCAAGGCCATAATTAAGCTATTCTGATAAGACATGCAATAAACAGAATTTATAACGACTCTTACAAGGAAGGCGCCAAGTATTCCACAAGTTTCCAAATCCTTTTCTGTGTTTTCTTTAGCAAGTTCAAGAAAGTCTTCCATTAACCGCATTGACTGAAAAATACAAAACAAGTACTTATTAGCAACCTGTACTGTACAGGAAGAGACTTGCAGTACTGCTAAATAGAAGATATTGATGCACAGTGTGAGATGTTAGACACGCAAGTTCTTACAATATGCACATCCCGCAAAGTGTTAGACGAATTTGACTGGTTTTCTGAATCAGTAGCTGTGACATGAGAAATTTGTCCATCTTGAGGCACTCTCTCCACAAAAGAGAGTACAGGAGAAGGTGAAGACTGAGTAACTTTTTGAATTAAGAGATGTTTATTCTCTGCCTTGATAGAGATTGGAGGATCACACAAGCCAACTGGGCACCAACTGCTATTAGAATCAACTAAGCCAAAAGAAGACAACCATGTTGCTTCTTCATTTGTGATCCTTAAGCTGCATTGCACCCAGAACAGAACAAAGTAACATTAGATGGAAAATTACTAAAATTCTGACGGCATTGGCAAGGTATGCAAATTATTCTCAGAATCCTAAAGTAGCTGAGCAAACTCATTCTACCCTCACACCTAGAGAAGAGATAAGAGAAAGAAAGAGAAGAAGATGGCGGAATTTTATACAGTGCATTCGATAGTAAGCCATGGGCAATTAGGAGTATACTGTTTCCTGATCTTCAACAGACTCCTTGTGCATGTGGGAAATTTATAGTAGAACAATTGATATATAGTATTCAAAAGGCACAAAGACCCGGAAAATTGAATGATCATCATGATTTAACTCATAATTCAGCTAACATGAGCTGTACAGAATTCACTGTTTCTAAAAACAGTAAGGCCTCCATCATCAACATCAAAAATTTTACAGACAAACCCTTTAATGGCACTGTAGAGTATAGATCTACTGAAGAGCAGCAAAACATTGCCTAGCTGCCAGTAGAAGTTTCTTAATAGACCTTGAAAAACAAAACAAAAAGAAAGAAAATCTATCAACTCATACCACAACACGGTCAGAAGTCCTCCTTTCGAATACTGCTATTTTCATAACCAATGACCGATTCTAGCTTCCAATACAACCTTCGATATTATAAATTTTCTTCAAGATGCCAATTTTTTCTCTCATTACTAACCTCCCCACCGCTTTTATGTCTTTTAATGGTTAAATTGAGAATGTAACTAACCATGCATCATGTCTAGATACTTGTCAATTTCCATCCCTTACCCCTCCACTCCTCCCAATTTTACTCCCATCAAACACACCATAAATCTGCTACCTTACATTCACTCTGTATACGAAACTAGAGATAGAAACCCAGAGGTTTATGCTACCTTGTTAGCTACCGTGATGAAGCTTTTTCTATTCTTAACTATGATAAATGAATCTGTATCAGGGGTACGCTATAGAGAGTCCGAAAATTAAAATTAAAAGAATTCGACTAACCTCTGTGTCTCCATCTTTCCTCGACAAAGGACCTAAAGGAACAATCAAGCAAAAACAAAGTTAAACGCGGAGCAGAAAGCCATGATTGAAGGGCAAATTAGCAGTAATTTGAGACAAACCTGATGAATCAGCTGTTAGCTTAGCATGGCAATTGCGATGCACGATCAGCTGCATGATTTTGATTAAGTTATTTTTTTATGTCTTGCTTTTGCCAATGAGTTTTCTAAAATTGGTTGTGGCCCACTAGGCTAATCCTATAAAAGGATAAGACCAAACTCCACTAACACAGTGGCAGGTGAGATACATCACTATTCTCAGAACGGGAAGGCTTCATCAACTATCAAAAACAACGAGTTCATTGAATTAGGAGTTAGGTAAGAAAATGAGAGAAGGGGAAAAAGAAAAGTGAAGAAAGAAATCAAAATCCACTTGACTTAGAAAAAAAAAAATTTATATATATGTATATATATTAGAGTTAATGTGAGAAATGGTCGCATGGTACAGTCTTGGTTGGAACCTCTGTATTACTATGCAACCCAAAAGAAAAAAAAAGGCAATATAAGAAAGGGATGAGCATCATTTTCTTCAAAAGGGCATTAAACATTTAAACTACAGAACTAATGGGAGCATTTTAAGGTTTATTTCAAACCTTTTATTCTCTTTTAGAATAAAAATGTCCAAATCTCAATCAATTAAGTGTAACCAAACCGATGGGTGCAATCCAACCCAAATTCATGGGCTAGTTTGATTTCAACCTTATTTAGGATAGACTGGTGCAAAGTTCTTTTTTTAAAAAAAAAAATAAAATTGATTTAGAGCAAAGCCTCATTCGATTCGACATATATTTTGCACAGAGCCATGTACAACTTTTTGTTAATGTCTTATCAACCTTATATTCTGAGTGTTTTGCTATATACTCGTTTGTATATATTTTTCACTTAAACTTGGTAACCATTTTTTTTTTACAATTATATGGTTAACAGCTTGATAAATATGTAATATTCTATTGAGGGTGGATATAATGAGATTTTGAAAAGAAATATATTACTCTTGTAGTCTCTAATAAACTAAAGGCTTAATTGCAATTTTGGGCCCCCTATTTTAATCACTTGAACGTTCTTTAAAAATGAACTATTGAGTCCCTCTATATTCATAAAATGTACAAGTTTAATCCATTTATCTTTAAGTCAAAATTCTTAAGTTTATTTCAAGGTGTAAAGTTATCTAATTCATAATTCCACCGTTCAGATTGAAGGGCTACATCTTGTGAACCTCCTCACTAAATTTGACCTTGATCTAACGGTGAAACTCAGCACAAAATGCCAAAACCATAAATTTTCATCTAACAAAAAATTTAGGCTTATTTACCGTTAGATCGAGCTAAAATTTAATAGGAAAATTTATAAGACGTAGCTCTTCAATCTGAATGGTGGGATTATGAATCAGAGAACTTTACACCTTGAAATAAACCTAAGAATTTTGACTTAAAGATAAATGGACTAAACTTGTACATTTTATAAATATAGAGGGACTCAATAGTTCATTTTTAAAGAAGAATGACCAAAANTACAAGTTTAATCTATTTATCTTTAAGTCAAAATTCTTAAGTTTATTTCAAGGTGTAAAGTTATCTAATTCATAATTCCACCATTCAGATTGAAGGGCTACATCTTGTGAACCTCCTCACTAAATTTGACCTTGATCTAACGGTGAAACTCAGCACAAAATACCAAAACCATAAATTTTCATCTAACAAAAAATTTAGGCTTATTTACCGTTAGATCGAGCTGAAATTTAATAGGAAAATTTATAAGATGTAGCTCTTCAATCTGAATGGTGGGATTATGAATCAGAGAACTTTACACCTTGAAATAAACCTAAGAATTTTGACTTAAAGATAAATGGACTAAACTTGTACATTTTATAAATATAGAGGGACTCAATAGTTCATTTTTAAAGAAGAATGACCAAAATGTTCAAGTGGTTAAAATAAAGGGACCAAAATTGCAATTAAGCCTAAACTAAAATATATGTAGCCTTCTTTATTTCTATTAGTTAGAGGAAGTTAAATCTTATAATTGAAGATACTAAAAAAATGAGATCTTAATTTTTAAGGAAGATTACCTAAATCAATTTTAGTGTATGAAGTGATAGTATTCTTTTTTTTTTTGGTTGGTTTATTGGAGAGCTACACAATAAGAAATAGCATATTTTTTCTCATAAATATTCCATCTCACCTGGTCTCATTTAATTTTAGTGTATCAAGCAAAAACTTAAAAGTGATTTCACAAAGTAGGATCTCCACTGTCCCATTTAATTTTAGATAAAACGAGTTAAACAAAAGGTTATGTAAAATTAATTATTTTAATATTGCATGATGGATCATTTTGTAAAACTTTTGGCATGCAAATAATTCTTCAAAGGCATTTAATTCCTCTTATTTCTTTTTTCATCGGTGTGTGTGAATTAGGTTATGCACTTCCACTAGTTTACTTTCTTATTCCAATGAAAACGAAGTATCGCGCTTATCACTAAAAAAAAGTATCATACTACTAAAATTAATAAATTCATGATATTCTAAGCAAACGGACAGCGATCACACAAAAACACATTACATGACAATCACAAATATTCGTATTTAAGAAATTCTTTTGGAAGAAACGAAACATTTTATGGGAAAGTTTTGTCCTCATCTCTAGTTGTGGGTTAAGGTCATAAACTTGAGAGTTTGAGATAAGGAAGCAGTGTCCCTTACAAACGCATAGCTTGTATTAGCTGACCTTTCGCTTTCTTTATCCTAATGGGGAACCTTATGCATATGGCCTCCAAATTCCTTTTTTGTATCCTTTTCTTCAAGTGTAGTTGGCCATGGCTTTTTGAGTTTCCTCAACTTTTTCGTTTTGGCCATTCCCACCTATTCGTCCAATACAGTAAAAACACCTACCGGTTTGATTTTCTTCCTTATTTCTTTCAGCACCAGTCTCATTTTCAGGGTACTGTGAAACAAGCCCAATTTGTCAGTCAAATTAACTATTCGTAGCTACCTTCTTGGTACTTCCTTTGTTCAGTTTGTCAATTTCTACTGCAAAGCCTGAGAGGATATCCTGCAAACTGCAAAGAGAGTCATGGCAGGGACATTAAGAAAATGCATGTTGCTGTGTTGCACTAGCAAGATTGTTTCGGTATGCTCTTTATTCCTTGAACATTTTCTGTATTCAAGACGTTGACGTATTAAATCCATCGAGAGGATTAAGATAATAGAATTAATTTGAAGTAGCAAGTACCATGTGAACTTCTTGAAAACAATAAATCCTAGTCATCTGTGTTAGAATTGAAGAATTAAACTTGGTGTTTGTGGTATCTAATGTGTTTGACTGGGGACGGCAACAACTAGGCTGGCCAAACCCAACACCGTTTAGATGAGGATTACTATCCCCAATACTAAACTCATTATTAATCTTGAGATTTTCATATTAAAAATGTAATCAACAACTGGAATTCTATGCCTAATTAAAATTGCAGGTCTAATTAAACAAACGGCCTAAATTATCTTTTTTTTTTGGCTACAAGAGAGGGAGGAGGAGTCAAGAGGACATGGGGGGAATAGCTTATCAAAAGATAAGGCTTGTGATCTCACTAAACAAAAAGCCTTGAATTGTCTAAATTATTTTCAACTGTCAATTCTACTCTTAATATTTATGCCACAAGTAATAACGTAGAATTACTTTTCTTAATTATTTACTAACTGTTGTCTTTTTTGAAATCAATTTTACATATATAAATTCTACCCCACCTTTTCCATAAGCTGTTAATTTTTTTTTTTTTTGGCTTAATATATATTTGCCTCATCATAGTCGCTGTTACTTTTTCCCAATTCATCTAATTAATGAAACGTAAAAGTTCTTGTGGATTACTAATTAACATGAGATACAAGCATATGTTAACTTGACATGATAAAAAAATATTAAATTAAATTAAAATTTTATTTTATTTACTATAGAATCACCTCAATNTAAATTACAATTTTATTTTATTTACTATAGAATCACCTCAATAGTCAAAACCCTTTGTTCCACTTTTCTCAGTTTGGAGTGTTCTACTATGGTTCTAAAAGTGTCATAATCAAAATTAGAAGGTCCAATCACAATTTTTTTTCATTCTGCTTCCAGCTTCATAACAATAAGTCAACTTTGTTTACAAACTTTCTCATCATCTTTGCATTTACTAAAAAGACAAAAAATTAAAAAGAAAAGTCAATTTTCCTGTATCTAATTCATTTCAATAATTGAGCTAGTCTAATCTAATTATTGGCCTTCACAAGTTCCTACTCCCCACCACGTGTCATCCATCACGCGTCCTTTCTAGTTGACTCCGTTCTCCGCAAAGCACGCCAGCCAAGTATCACACTCCACTTTCTTCATTTGATTTTTTTCTAAATGAAAAAGACCGTGTCAATTCACTCTTGTTTTTTAATGGTCCTTAATTTCCGATCCTTCATCAACGCAGCTGATGCATGTCATTTAGAACGTCCCCACCTTTGTGTCATACACCTCATTTACAAGGCATCATAGCCCTTCCCAAGAATGGATTACGTCGTTTATTACCATTTTTTTTTATTTTACTACAAAATATAAAAACACAGGCCAGCTATTCTGTCTTTGTTCAGTGTTCACCGTTCATTGTTCTCCCTTCCGACGTCATAATCTAATCCTTAGAAAAATAAATTTACAAATTTCTATTTATAGCCACTTTTCTTAATTTCTTTGCGTTGGGATAGACAAAGCTCACTACTCTGGCGTGGCTTATAAATACACACCCAACTTCTATGGCACACTATACGTGCATCCTTGGCTTTCTTGTGGAAACATTAAGCGTGTGAAGAAACACACCCCCAATTACAACTTTAATATATTTTCCTCCATCTCAGCAGTACCAGAATTTCCCTGCGAAAAAGGTCCGTACAGAATCGATGTTTCTTCCTGCTCCAGATTCAGATCATGCTAGCATTTCCGTTTCGAATTCAGCTATTCTTTTCTCCGTTTATCTAATGTCTGAATAACTCAAATCATTGTTTCCGACAATCATTTTCTGATTTAATTTGATGTTGATAAGTTTTCTTTCTTATATTACTTCAATTACACTATCATCAATTTTGTCGTCAAAGTATCAGAATCTAATTTCCTTAATCTGGAATTCTTTGCTGTTTGATCCCCTTTTTCTGAAGGTTATATGTATTTGTTTGGATTAACTTATTATCTGTTTGGATGAAGCAGAAGGAAGACATGGCAGGAGAATCATACGAGGAGGCCATTGCAGAACTGACGAAACTTCTCAGGTAAGTACTGTGCTGTCTGATCTCCGTCCTTGTCCTTTCTCAGCCAAACAGTACAAGCTCCGTTGCGTATAATTAAGACGTGAATTATTGTCCTTTTGCGTCAATTTGATGATTTCGTGATGAAACCACAAACAAATAAGACATTATTAAGACCGCGTTTGAGGAGGTTGTTAGGCACGTGGGCCCCGATAAGGCGATCGCCAAACACAGGCCGTCCCTGGGGGCCCACAGACCCTGACGCATTCTGACTATCTTAACGGTTCGTTGATTGTTGAATGTCTTTTTGGTTACAGTGAGAAAGCTGATTTGGAGGGCATCGCCGCCGCAAAGATCAAAAAGATAACGGCCGAGTTAAACGCCGCCGGTTCGAAGCCATTTAACCCGGACCAGAGGATCCAAACCGGGTTCACTCGGTTCAAGACAGAGAAATACGAGTATGTCTATGTCGGATTTAAAAGCCGGAACCTTCTTATTACCTCGTTAGAATATGCCATTACTGCTTCCGAATTGCCAAAACTGCCCTTCTACGTTCTCCTTATTTGCCATTACTGTTTGTGAAAAAGAATCATATATGTCCACGGACTTATCATATTTACTCTGGGTGGGCCAATGTCCGTGACAACATATAAATACAGATGAGACACGTCATAATGTGTACTAATCTTAAATTAAAGTTTGATATGCGACACTATAAGTGGACTTTTGACCTGAAATTGAGAGCATAATATGACAGTTTCGAAAAAGGTCACTCTTTTCGGGGGTACAAAAGAAGTTTTACTTTGCGTTTTAACCCTTTAACACGCCTGCATATTCAACTTTCTTTTTTCCTCTTCTTTGCCTTTGTATATATGATATATCTAACTTGTTTTCACTGAGGTTGGATGGCATGTTTTCTTCGCAGGAAGAATCCAGATTTATATGGCCAACTCGCCAAAGGCCAGAGCCCAAAGGTCAGCAATGTTATAATCAAGAACGTTTTCTCAACTGCATTTTTGGACACTTACTGGGAATATATAATTGGTATTAAAAAAATAAAAAAGGAAAGGAAAGGGAACTACGGTTTTAATAATAAATTTTTTATGTACATAATACACATACGTTTAAAAAATAAAGGTCTCCATCAATGTTTCTAGTCAATATTATCTGTCTAATTATTTTGATGCTTAAGGGAGTTAGGATGCATATTTTATTAAGCTTTTTATTGCAATTATATATTACTTGAATCCCATATGCTGCAAGCATTGACCTTAAAAGTTTTTTCATAAAATAAGAGTTAACATTTAATTTGGTGCATAAAATGATTTTTGATGTTTCTGATACATTATTACATTTGTGCAGTTTATGGTATTTGCATGCTCAGACTCAAGAGTTTGTCCATCCCATGTTCTGGATTTCCAACCGGGTGAGGCCTTCGTGGTCCGAAACATCGCCAACATGGTTCCACCCTTTGACAAGGTTTAGCCCCCAGATTCAGACTATTTAANACGTTAAAAGTTTTTTCATAAAATAAGAGTTAACATTTAATTTGGTGCATAAAATGATGTTTGATGTTTCTGATACATTATTACATTTGTGCAGTTTATGGTATTTGCATGCTCAGACTCAAGAGTTTGTCCATCCCATGTTCTGGATTTCCAACCGGGTGAGGCCTTCGTGGTCCGAAACATCGCCAACATGGTTCCACCCTTTGACAAGGTTTAGCCCCCAGATTCAGACTATTTAAAACAATGAAAAAGAGCAATTTATTAGTTTATTTTTTTATGGTCAAATTCAAACCTGTCCGAAGTTATTTTTCAAAAAATTGGCATGTAAACTTGACCCGCCTGTTATTGCAGACAAAGTATTCAGGAGCTGGGGCAGCAATTGAATATGCAGTCTTACATTTAAAGGTGAGTTCTCTAATCCATTTGGTATCCTCCTTTCTTCTTTACCATACATTATATGGTCCTCCCTTGAGATGGTGGGTCAAAGGGAAACGAATAACATATGGTGGTTAGGTTTTGGAGCCATTGTGATGCCTCATTATTAATTTGTTGGGATCCACACCACATCTCTTGCCTATATTCTATATATAAATCCCAATTTAGTTTAACGCTGGTTGTTAAGATCAGATAATGGTGGGAGGTGCAAACTAGATGGATTACTTGATTGGTGTAGGAAAAATAAGATGCATGTTGTTTTCACTTTTCACTCTCTTTTCTATTTTTTTCTGCGTCAGTTTCCTTCCAAAACACGCCCTAAAGTGTTGCAAATTACCTCATATGGGTTCAATTGTTGAAGTAAGAAAGTACTGAACTACCACGGAACTATATATATGGTCCTTGGTATCAAATGAGGACTTTTTCCATAAGAAGTTTTGGTAGAGGAAATCATAATCCAAGACCTACCCACCACACCTAATTCCCTTCAGAATCTGGAAGGGAAAAAACAAGGAGGGAAAAAGTGGGAAAATGAGTGGTGCGTGGAGAGATGAACAGAATGTTTTGCTTTAAAACTAGAATGCGCTTTTACTTTTTCCTCCTTGATTCTAAAGGGAATGTCTTCAAATTCCAGGTGGAGAATATTGTGGTCATTGGGCATAGCTGCTGTGGAGGTATAAAGGGGCTCATGTCTATCCCAGATGATGGGACCACTGCAACGTAAGTCTATAATCTATGTTACGTTTCTTAATTAAAAAAGGTTGAAATTAATTTTCCAAAAGGTGAACTACCACTAAAAGTACGTATGCTGAAAATTGTAAACTACTTTATTATGGTTTAACGTTTCAGGACTTTCAAGTAATTGGGTTGTTCACACAGTGTCCATTTCCAAAGACTTAAATGTTAAGTATTACTGTCATAACATAACCCACATGGGAAGCTGAATAACAGATTAGTGAACAAATATTTTCTTGCTCTTCTGGTTCCATAATCTTGGAAGAATCCAAAAGCCATATACTAATGTAATATCTATTTAGTCCAGCATATTGGGGAAGCATGTGAACTTTTTATTATTTTAGTGCCCTTCTGTCTTTCCATGTCGAAGGGTGTTGTTCATTGATTATGGGAACTGACAATTAGAATTTAGCTCCACAAGAAGATGGAACATATAAATTATTATTTCTGATTTTTTGGTCTCCTCCTCTCTAACTAGTTATTGGATATGTCTCCTAGTATATAGAAAAAGGAACATGAAAAATCAACTTCTCTTTCCTCTGTGTTCTTACAGTGAATTCATAGAGCAATGGGTTCAAATCTGCACTCCTGCAAAGTCCAAGGTTAAAGCAGAAAGCCAGTTAAGTTTCGCAGAGCAGTGCACCAACTGCGAGAAGGTAAATAACTAAATAAGCGACAATACCTCCAATTTACAATTTAGTGGCTCTCAGTTGTGTAGCAAGTTGTTACTTTGGTAGCTTAAATAGTTAGTACTGTTTAATTATTTACGTGGCACAGAGCACAAGAGCTCTAATCTATTGGCATTGGATCAAATGCTATCATCTAAAAGCATCCATTTTTTACTCCATTGTAGGAAGCTGTGAATGTATCGCTTGGCAACTTGTTGACGTATCCATTTGTGAGAGATGGGCTTGTGAAGAAAACGCTTGCTTTGAAGGGTGCACATTACAATTTTGTTGATGGCACTTTTGAGCTCTGGGATCTGGACTTCCAGATTACACCCTCTGTATCCGTTTAAGCTCTCTCTAGTACATGTTGTACGTGTCATATCATATTGACATGACAAACATTTACCATCAAATGTAATTTTTATATTTTATTATATATAAAATATAATTTATCTTATTTTCTCAAATAAACTTAAAAATCATTAACTTAAAGTTGTTAATTATACATATTATTCACAAATTAGCTGTTTACCACATCCGTACCAAAAATATATTAAAAACCTCTTATGTTTTATGATCATGAAACCAAAAAGAAATTAGGAAAGGGATTTTTTTGGGTCTTAAGGAATTTATCATAATACCCATACCATGACATGCTTTTCAGTTTTGGGCCTACTGTTGAAACCCATCTGTCTCTGTATTTATAGAGCGGAATACCAATTTGATACAGGTCCAATGTAGAATTACGGGCCCATCACAAAAATAAGGTTTCTTCTTTTTTTTTTTTTTTTTCCCCGTTTCGATGAAAAAAAACAAAAGACATTTTTTACTTGCCTTTTCTTGGCTGCATCTGTTCAGTTTTACCCCACTTCTTTCGCGATAAATTCTACGAGTTTGTAAATCAAGGAAATTATTTTTCTCAAAAAAGCATAAAATCTTTAATCAGAAGAGGACAAAGGAATTGATACAAAAAATAGTACGTGAATTTGATGTCACAACTTGGTCTGATGCTTCTTGTATTCTTCGTTTTTTTTTGGCCATGGATGTTTCTTGTATTCACTCTTGCATCAAAATCACGTGAAAGACAAACAAACTAGTCCAACCAAACTGTGCCTTTCCCTTGGAACTCCAGTGCTTATGTTTTGACTCATAAGCAGTGATGGAGTCAGAAAAAATCATTTACGGGGAGCCAAGTTCAAAGAAAACTAAAAGTGAATGTAACTTTTTTGCTTCGGGGGAGAGTCAATCAAGTGTTACAATACTATCAAAGAAAAGGAAATAGTGTTTTTTTTTTGGGGGTGGCTCCGCCCAAATTACTTTGTGGTTGCATAATGACAAAATATTAATTATGATAGTTAAACACATTGTTGACATAATTTAAATTTAATTGGACTCATTTATAACTTTTATTTATATGACTAAGATAATTCCAATTAACATATTGAGAACTCACCATCGAACCATATATATACATTATACCCTTTTAGCACATTTATGGGCAATATCATCACCTACCCTGATTTTGATGTGGTATTTCTGGTTTGAGGGTTCATTAGTTAACCTGTTATTATGAAATGGCATTCAACAGAGGGATTACATTGCATCTCTGGAAAATATGTAAGGACGAAAATGGACAACGTCAAAAATTTAGCGATCAAATCGTTGTCCATTATTTTGCAATGAGTACACATAGCAATATGTAACTTCATGACTCCAAATGACCATCCATGCATGAAACACCAAAAAGCATAACCATAAACTTATGTTTAATATTCACCATTTTCTTCCTTATTTGGAGAAAACAACTTAATTAGCACAACATCAGCTATATAGATCAAAAGGGGGAAAAAAATTAAAAAAGAAGCTACATTAGGTCAAACCCATCAAAGAATTCATTTAACTCGGGACTATCTAGAACAAAATTGTGGTCATAAAATAATAAAGATTGGTCAATGTGTTTTTCTCCTGCCCATTGTGCAACATTGAACGCCTCAAAACCATTCAAACAGCTTCCTTGCCCTTGTACTTCAGCCCCTTTGTGACCACTACTTGGAGAAAGGGTTCCACAATTTGAACTCGGAGGCACTGCTTGAGTCCTTTTCACCTCTGAAAGATTTGATTTTGAGGGTACCCTATGTTTTCTTGTTTGCTTTGTGAGGCCAAGTTTCTTGCACAAATGAGTGTTCCAATGGTTCTTCACTTGGTTGTCAGTTCTTCCTGGTACCCTCCCTGCTATGAGAGACCACCTAACAGAGACACCCAATTATTGTTAGCCATTAATTGTTATTTGTGCATGTATTTGTCGTGTTTTGATTGGAGTTATTACTCTAGTTGTACAAGCAGTGTAAATTTTCATTTTTTTGTTTTTTTGGTAATGATGAAAAACAATGATAAATGACTGCATACTTTTTCCTTTACAGTGAAAACACATCTAACAGTGTAGAGATCTAAAGTTCATAATTCAAACGTCATTCACTAAGTACAAAGAATCCAAGATCCCAAAAAAAGCAGAACCTTGTTGGAAAATTGTTTTGAAACACAAAAAGATACGTATGATGAAAAAGGAAAATTCAGTTTAGTATTATGTGGGTTGTTATAACTTTAACCTCAACTCTAGGCTAGAAGTTTATATATCTTTCTTGTTTATATGTGTTTTAACTGCCATGTATTCAATGCAGTGTTCGGCAGTGGGAGTTCTCCTCTCTGATCATGGGATCCCATCAAACACCATATATATATATATATATATATATATATATGTGTATCTGTGAGGAAAACTTTTGTTAGAGCAAAAAAGGAAATAAAAATGACAATTAATATGCAGGGAGGGATCTTATACGTATTTAAAATCTGCCATAGGGGAGAAAGAAAATTAGCATTACTTGCAGAGAGAACTTACTTTTTTCAAGAAAAAAATTCAAAAATATATTCTGGACATATAAAAACTCTTTCTTGCCCATTGAAAGTATTCTCTTGGATCGAGTTTTAAATCTTGAAAAAATCCCTTAAAACTCTAAAACCTTGTGTCTATAGTTATAATATTACAAATTTTAGCCATTTTATAGAAAATTAAGATTAATTTTTCGTCTACCAAGTACCAACCGACTGTGACTACAACTAATTTGGGGGAAGAGAGTCAAAAGATAGATACTCAAACCTGTTTCCAAGGAGGTTATGGAGTCTAATGATGAGGTCATCTTCTTCCTCTGAGAAATTGCCATGTTTGACGTTTGGGCTCAGATAGTTCACCCACCTTAATCTACAGCTTTTCCCGTTCCTCTTTAAGCCTACAAATTAATCAATCACATATTCAGAAACTTAATTAACCCAAAGATTTATATTATATGTGATTAGATAGGGGGAAAAAAAAATTGCATTTAAAAGGAAAATGAAAAATATTCCTCCTGAATATAATTATTTACATGTTACTTTGGGAATGCGGTTCCAGTGCCTTCTTCCATGCACCCGGATGTATTCTAGCAAAATCTTGTCTTCCTCCTCAGTCCATAGCCCTTTCTTGTACTCGTTCTCTGATTTCGTCATTTTCCTTTTCTTTTACTTTCAGAGCACAGAGAAAGAGAAAGAAGTTTCTGATTCTGAAGTGAGCTTCGACTCTTAGAAAATTAAGGATATCCGCGATGTCTCTATATATTGTTGCCAGCCTCTGCTTAGTTATTACTGTACACTCCATTCCTAGCATTACATGCAACCCTTGGCTTTTTAGCTTACGTGTGGTCCTGCTCTGTCGTTTTGAATATATCATTCCTCAGTATTAACTGTTCATAAATAATGTAGAGTTAATATTTGAGTGTATACTTTAGTTTTAGTTTTAGAATATTATGCCTATTTTTCACTACTGATTCGTCAAAAAAATTTATAAAACTTTTTCCCATGCATAAATTGGTCTATATATTTCTGTTAGAAGAGGAAAAAACAAATTTGCGCTATTTCGATATAGGCATTGCTTCTTGGCCATATGGGAACACGAGTGAGTTAACATGTTCAATGATTCTTAAATAAATAAGTGATTATTATTAGTTCAACAACAACTTTAAATCTCAGCAAAAATTCGGTGACCAAATAATCTCTTAGTTTAGTATTTAATTATTTGAAATTTGCATGAACAATTGATCTCATTAAGTGCTGTATCTGCCCCTTCCTAACATATAGGACGGCTGCAAATACTGTCGTTATCAAATTAAATTTGTGTACAGACTGGTATTTACAGTTTCGGGGCCACTCGGTCCTCTTAATTTCTACATGTGGGGGTAGGGCTGCTATGTATTAATGTGTTTTTTTTTTTGTAAACTTATATTAATGTGTTTGGTTCATAGCGAAAACTACAACTCAGGTCCTCAATACCTCATAGAGGATAAGATATGTAAAGATCGAATAGAGAGGAAAAAAAAAAAAAGTCAAAAAACACTCGGTTGGTTTTATTTTTGATGTTATTAGATATCAAATGTGTATTTGCTTCTATTGCCGATTCAAATATTGTATTCTCTATTAAAAAGAACTCCTTTTAAGTGTATAAAATTTATTTCCACTATAACAAATATTTATCTTCACTATCATATTATTATTCGTAAACCAATTGACAATTTGATAATTTTTATTTAATCATAATTTTTATGGGTATCAAGCAGTTCAACTAGTAAATTGTTTATATAATAAGTGCAAACATTTTTTTTTATAATAAAGGAGAACATTATTGTAGAAAAAAAAAAAAAAAAAAAAACCATAAGGGAGGTTGTGCATGACCCCGAATTTACTACATGTTTAATAGCATAGACTGGAACTGAGGAGAGGAGAGATTTTGCTTCGAGTCTCCTTAATTATGTTAAGAAGTATGTGTATCAATGCGTTCCCTTTTACATAGCACGGATAAATTTTCAGATATTTAATTTCCTGATGGAAGTCAGAAGTGATAAGGCCCACAATCCCTCCTGCAATAATGCAATTTGATGACTAATAATTTGACATATTGCTATTCCTTCACCAGGTAAATGAGATAATTGCAAGTTCACAAACTTATTAAAAAGAAAAGTGAGACAGAGAGACCAACCAAGGTATCTATTTATAATGACAAATGATTACTATGTATGGTGTGAAATAGTGTGTAAATAGATGAATAATTATTGATGTGAAAAATAATTAATCTTAATCATTAAAAAATAAAGTGTCAAGATTAAATGTTTTCACATAAATAATTGTTATATTGTCATGTCACATACATTTTTTGTATGCTAGAATCACCCTTAAAATCTATATATTAGGTAAAATTTAACAAATATTCTAATTGCTTAGAAACTTTTATTATTATTTGAAAATAATTTTGATAATTTTGTTTGAGTATTATTTATCTTATTATTGTTGCTTTAGAACATCTTGAATTTTTTATGATGTTGTTTGAGGATTATTTATATTCTTTTTTAGATTAAACTTGAATTTTAATCAAAATTTATAATTGATGGATTAACTTGTAAATTGTGTTAATTTAAATTTAAATATGACTACACAGGGCATGAGACAATTAGCATTCAACGTAGATGGGATGGAGCGGCATCTCTATATTTGAAATTTGAGTCGTGTAGAAATTTTTTAAGGAAATAAAGTGAAATTGAGATGTTGTAATTGCAGAAAATATAAATAATATTACTCGTGTGAAATCTTAAAATCACTTACCCAATACCCACTCATCTCTCACCTGTATGGAGAAAATAATTTTTTTTTGTCTACCATGAATAAATATATATTATTTTTTAGTGTACAATTAAATGTAGAATAGGTGTGCTTATACACATGTAATATATATATAAATTAAACTAAATTCAATCCAAATTTAACTTAATCCATATAGGCTATACCTAGACTATTTTTGTACAGTTTAAATTTTCTACGACTGCGAAAAGCATTGTTTCTCTTAATTCTTCAAGCCTGACATCATTAGATAGTACTAATCCCATTATGGAGTGCAATAATGGTACGAATCTGCGTTGCTCCAGGGAGAGTCGGAGACATTTATATTTGATTGAAGGTACTGCTTTGAATGGTTGCTTTCTTCCTTCTCTACCGCATTCACTGAGATTTTCTCCTTTTCTTGTTTCTAATTTTTTTTTTTTTTTATTTTCTNTTCTCTTTGCAAATGAACTAATCATATTCTCCATTTCAGCTTTTAGATTGTATGCTCAGTTTGATTAAATGATTGCACATGGCAATGAAGACCAGCCACCACGTCCACCACTTGCCTTGTGTTTCGTAATATATTTTGCTTCATTTACGAGAACCAATTCCGAGGTTGGTTTGGTTTAAGTAATAATTATATATACAATTTTTTTACGATAATATTCATAAATTATACTATTTAATAGAATTGGAGTTTAACTTAAATTTTTTTCTGTTGATGAACTCAAATTCTTCTGCATAACAATTTGTGTACAGAGGTTGTATGTTTATCATTTCTCATTTAGTTTTTAGTCTTATTTGAGTTGGGTTAAATATAATTCTCATAAAGTTTTTTGTTTAGTTGGTTAGGGCTAGTAGAAATTAAGTTCGATATAACTTTCACATTTTGTTTTGTCATTAATAAAGTTAAATTTTTTAGCTAATGATATTGGAGAAAGTAGAATTTAACTTGAAACCTTAAACTTCTGAAACATCGTCTGGATCAATTGTGTATCCTCTGTATCTTGTGTTTCAATAAATCCCCAACATCATTTTATAGTTAGACATAAGTAAATACAAAATAAAAACCGTTTAACCTATCTCACATTTTGAGCTAGTATTCAAAATTATTTACAATATTCTTTTGTATTCGGTTTTTTCCCAGTTAATTATGCAATTATTTAGTATAACTGTATCAATATCATCTAAAAAAAAAGACAATTTGGTAACTGTATAGTCTTGTGGGCTGAAAAGTGACTTTAGCATTTTTATTTTGGGCCTTAGCTTTAGCTTTAGGTTTTCTTTTTCTTGTTATTTTTAGTCGGGACTTTAGGTTCAGTTCATATAATTATAACATAGGTTAATCTTTAATGGTTTGGGTTGTTTAGCTTGTTAACCTTTTGATAAGGGTTGGGTTTAGTTGAGTGAGCCTCAATCCAAACCAATCCATAATAGTAATGGGCTTGCCACAATTGTTGGGCTTTCTGCTGTGATCAATAAATAAAATGCCAAAAAAAAAAAAAAAGAAANCAAAAAAAAAAAAAAAGCAAACAAACAAACAAAAACAACAAAACCAAAAGATAGATGAGAATGACAAGAGTGGAGTTGTCACTTGTCAGGTATGTTCTTTCTTTTGCAATCTAATCTCTTATTTACTCAGTTAACATTACTAGATACATAACAAAATTGCCTATTCCTTTTGTTTGGTTCATGGGATTGGATGTATAACAACTTTTCCAGTTGCTCGATTTGTTTCGAGATAAGAGAAGGCTTCAACAACCTGCGCAAAGGGTAATGGACCTTTTGGGTCTACAACAGGCTTTACCTTTCCACTCTCTAAAAAAGGGTTTAGTTTCCTCAAAACAGCTCCATTCGAAGTAACCACAAATCTGAACCCAGGTGGTGTAACAGCACCTGTGAGTGCTACCACACTGCCACCTTCTTTCACTGCCTTCACTGCCCTCTCACATTGCCCTGCAAATCACCAGAAAAATAAATGAAATGTCATCAGTATCAGCCACAACGCTCTTGGAACTTTCAAGTAATGTAAATCACAAGCTAGTTAGCCTTACACTTCTTCACATTAGCATAGTTGGCACATAAGAGCTTGATTGGACCCACTAAAACCTTTTTATGCTACACTCAAATTTTGCCAAGTAGTGTAAATTTAACTAATGTATAAGTAATATTATTCGAAAATTTTTTATGCTAGGAAATCATGGCTCAAGAGCTACTACTAAAGGTTCAAGGGAATTAATCTTTTCTAATAGATTGAAATAATTTAAACAACTCAAAACATTAAGAAATGCATATGTGTCTTACGTTGTCCTAAGAGGACACCCTAATGGTTGAGTACTTGGTATTTCATAATAGAGGTATCGGGTTCAAATCTCATTGAGAGATGAGATTTTAGGAGGAGATAGGCTATCCCAATTGTATAGCCTCCAGTGGACAAAAAAATATATTTAAAGTTGACACTTGACATATACCATATCAAAATCTATTTATGACTGAACAAAATTTGTTCATAAAGATTAAGACAAGTATAATGAAATAAGTATTATTTGAGAATCTGTTAAGAAGGAAGAAAGCTGATAAATTTAGGGCAGTATCTTACCAATGGCATCATAAACCACGTCAAATTTTTCTGGCAAGTCTTCAAAGTTCTCCTTTGTGTAGTCAATAGCCAAATCAACACCCAGGCTCTTCAACAGCTCCAAATTTCTAGTGCTTGAAGTGGCCGCAACTCTTGAAGCACCGAATACTTGCTTAGCTAACTGTGCATCAGTGGAGAAAATAAAAATATTTAAAAAGATATGTAAACAATCCATTCAGAGAGTAACATACCTGAATCACTAGGCTTCCAGTGGATATGTAAACAATTCAGAACCATTCAGAGAGTAACATACCTGAATCACTAGGCTTCCAACTCCACCAGAACCATTCAGTACCAGAATAGATTTACCAGATGAAAATCCAGTCCTCTCTAAACCCTCATAAGCAGTCTCAATTGCAAGCGGAAGCCCAGCAGCCTGAGCAAAATCCAGATTCTTTGGTTTTGGAGCTAACAATTTCTCTTCAACAGCAGTATACTCTGCCAGAGACCCAAACTGTTTAGGCCCTTCTAATGCTTTCTCATTTATATCCCCATATACTTCATCACCCACTTTGAAGTCTTTTACTTGACTGCCAACCTTTGCCACTACACCAGCAACATCATAACCTGGAACAGTCTACATATAATAGAAGTAAAAAATGATTTCAAGTCCTACTTAATATGCATATAGGATCAAGAAGGTAGCTGGGTCTGATCTTTTTCTTTTTCACCAATTAGTTAAACGTATACATCAAATACTCTTGCAAAAACCATATCAACTCTAACATTTGCCTCCATTGTTACAATCATCCCTACTAGTAGCTTCAAGTATAATAACCTTTATAATCACCACCAAAATAATTGATTTAAGGATAACATTTTCACTTTGCTACTTCAAGGTTAATTTTGTTATCACATAACACGACTTAGATTTTTTTCCTTCATTTTTGGGTTGCATGGGCATGAAAGATGGTTTCTCTATTAGAAAATGGACTGAAGAAAAGCTCACGGGTACTATATGGTGACAAAATTAACTTCAAGGGCAAAGTGATACATTTTGAACCATAGGGTGGCGGAACGAATGATTATGTGCTAGAAACATTTTCTTTTATCTTTGGCTAATCACGAAGAATTCGATTCAGATGGTAAACTCAATTACAAAGTAAAAGGTGTCACACTAAACAAAGCTATTCCAAAATATTGTCAATCTCTAGCACACAATTTCTTTTTCCTTTTTCCTCAAGAACTAGAGCATCGAAATTTATTTACCACCTCCCTCAATTTTCTTTCTTACCTCCCATTTTACCAGTAAACAATCAACCCCACATCATCACCAAAACAATTAAGAACAAATAGTAGAAATTAAAAGAAAGAGAATTACCGGAAGAGGAGAATCAGTGGCCTTGAACTTTCCCTGCCTCCTCTTTCCATCAACGGGGTTAAGAGCCGCAGCCACAACCTTGATGAGGACCTGATCTTCCTTAACATCAGGCACAGCAACATTTGAGTCGAACTTTAAAACATCCACACTCCCATATTCTCCATAAACCCATGCTTTCATTTCAGAAGGAATGGGTGTCACCTTCACAGTCTCAGAAGAAACAGGCGCAGTGGCTTGGGATTTTACCAAGAATCTGGGTGTCCTTCCTGAAAGTTGCCGTTTTTGAATAAAGGTCCTTGTGGGTGTGATTTGTTTTCTATTTTCCGGGAAAGTGAGGGAAAATCTTAGAGGAAATGGAGAGGTAGTGGTGGTGGAAGGGAGAGAGGAAACGGTCCTGAGCTGGGAAGTTGTGGAGGAGAGTGTGCCAGAGGCAGACATGTTTTCCGACGGCTTATCTCTGCTCCAATCCAATGAGCAATTGGCATTACATTACTTTGTCTCTTAGATAATTCGATAGGATGATGGATCTTATGGCACGGAAGCAATCACCTCTACATGTTACTCAATATCCATTGAACCAATGGTTGCTTGACAAATAAGAATCAGAAAAACACCAAAAACATAAAACACCAACAAAAGTGAATTAATACAGAAATGTGGGTGGATTCAGAGGGCCTCATAAATGGCCCAAAAACCAACGGGCATAGTTAAAAAAGAAACTCATATTTTGTGTTTCTTAATTAGGGATATTAGGAAAATGAATATTCAGAATCTGAAAACTTAATTTTATGAAAGATCACTTCAGTTAATTTGTGCATGCTTACGTACAAGAAGATTGACTTAATAAAAAAATAATTTTTTTCCATTTGTAATTTCTCAAGTAATAAAAGATGAATGGAATATTGGAATGAATAAAAGTTCTATATTTCTTTCCTCAAGGAAGAGAGATAATTTTATTCATCAACCACTGAAAACCACCAAATGAGGCTCAATGAAAGAAAAAAGTATAACGAAGGAGTGACATGCCATTTAACAACATTACCCTAAAAACTACTAATGGCCATGAACAAAAAATTTAGATTTTATTCTTGTATCAAACTATTAAGGATCATGAAATTAAATGCTGGACGTTAAATTGCAAGTTTAGAGCAGCTGATTTTTTCATAAGGTAATTAACATTCAAATTAATATAGATTACTTTAGCCAACATCACAGTCAAAGGGAAAATAAATATTTTTTAAGTTTCTTTAAAAGGTACGAGTGAAAAACATTTTCTAATTTTANAAAAACGTTTTCTAATTTTATTTAGAAAAAATTATTGTTTGGTTCTTCAAGTTATTAAAAAATACTATTTGATTTTAAATGTGGATGAATCTTAATTTGGTTCCTTTCATACTAATAAGAAATATTCAAAATATATCTTGGTATTATGTAGTTAATCTATTTATTATTTAACATGCATAATAATCATACATGTAAATAGAATAACTATATCAAATGGTACTTTAGACATTTCATAGGATATAGAAGAAACTAAATTAAAATTTACCCATGTTTAAAATCAAATAAAGAATCAAACAGTAATTTTCTTTTATTTACTAATAATAGAGTTTAATATAAGATAATTTACCTCTTTTGGATGTATCTATATTCTATATCTATAAATTATTTAATTAAATACATATATATATATATATATATATATATATATATATTTATTTTCAGATATGATAAATCTCATCCATGATATTAAGATGATTTAAGTAAATACATTGTAATAAAATACATGGTTTTTATAACAAAAGAAACAGAGAAATTTATCAAGGAAGTGATTATGAAGATTGAAGACCACGATTTTAACCTGAATTAAAAAATGTAATCATATAATTCATTTTATTTCTAAAAATTAATTTATTTGTAATTTTCTAAAATAACATAAGAAACAATTGTCTTCTTGTTTTGTCTTTGTCGTGGGTACTACTATAAAATAGTTTTTCGCTGTCCGGTTTCTAAATTGTAATTACCCGCACCCGCACACGAAAAATGTTGGGTCAGATCGGGTTAACCATTTACCCGTCAATAGTTATCATACTTGTTCAGTTCTTGTTATAAAAGCCGACCTCGACGGCTATACTTTTTCACGTTCAGATCTTCTTTTCGATTTCATAACAGCTTCTTCAGTTCAGCAATCCAGGTGAGATTCCAAGTTCGAAGCTTTTTATGTTTACTTTCTGCACTGTAAAGTTGACAAAAGTCTAATTTGTTTATTCATATGTATATTTTATTGGCCACTGCTCTTCGTCGCTGAAGTGATTAGTTTCTTTTCCCCTCTTTCCCCCCTTATATTTGGGTTTCTTACATGCATTTATTTATTCTGTTATTTTATTTTTCAAGCTCAAATTTTAAAACTTGATTGATGGATTTGTAGGACTATAATTGACATGCATGAAATCGTTAATCCATGACTGAGTTTTTAAGCTAAATTATCCAAATACTAAGCAATTTCTTTAGTATGTTTAGTGGAACGGAAAATTTTTGATAGTTTTGATCTTATGACTATCCTTATTTCTATTGCTGCTGTTGTTTTCCTAGTTTGATCCTGGAGATAGGGAAAGTTCAAAGCTTTTAGCTTGATAAGCTCGGGGGCAGGTTATGGTTGGCGCAGATTCATTGCGATTGCTATTAATTAAGTTTGCTCTCTTGTATTTTGTTCTCATTGAGCGGAATGGGGCTGTATATTGACTGAAAAATGTGCGATGAGGAAATAAAAGTGAGAATCGTATTAGTCACTGTTCTTTCTTTTTCTTTTTTTGGGGGAAGTTGGGGTGGGGGGAGGGGTTCAAACTTTGCTTTGGGCTATAACTATAAGATGGTAGCGTACTGTTCCAATTTTTCTGTTGTCTTAGTGGAGCTTCTTTTGACATTGGGTTTTGTAGGGTTTTAAGTATGGCAGAATCAAAACCAGGATTGAGGAAGCCAGTATTCACCAAGGTTGACCAACTTCGCCCGGGAACCAGTGGGCACACTCTAACTGTGAAGGTGGTGAGTACTAAGATGGTGTTGCAGAAGGGTCGTCCTGATGGTCCTCAACCTCGTCAAATGCGAATTGCTGAATGTTTGGTGGGTGATGAAACGGGAATGATCATATTTACTGCCAGAAATGATCAAGGTATATATAAGTTACTGCTTTGGTTTGTTGAGCTGCCTCTATGAAAGTATTCCTTACTGCATCTTGGTATTGTTGTCATCTAATTCCTAATTTTTTTTTTCTGTGGCTGCTCCCTGCATGTGTGCATGCGCTGGTAGGGGGTGGGTGTCTTGTTATTTTTGCAGAGGATTTATTTAAGGATAGTTTCTTGCATTCTGTTAATTTAAACTTGAGCTGATACAATGAATCTTATATGTTCAATTACTCTTTATGATTTGGAAGGGCTAAACGATTGAATTTTAAGTATATCTCTGACTGTTATACATACTGATTATGTCCATTTTTCATGCATTTCTAGTTTTATAAATATCAGCCCTTCCTATATCAATTTTTTCGTCTTGTACGGGATGGAAATGATGTCAATCCCATATTGTAGTAGAGGGGTCCACATATTGTCAGAACCAGTGACTTGGCATGCTGACTTGGTGATAAACTGAGTTAGCATATAGTATAAGAAATAATTCATGTGTTGAATGTGGGCTCAATTTGTGATTTACATTACTACTTAAGTGGTTTCATTAATTTCTATACTTGTGCTGAATCACTACATAGCATTAATATCTCAGCAATTAATGCTGAATCGCACGGTGGTTCTGATATCATATCAATAATTGCCACGTGTGGAATGATTCCAACCTCTCTTTAGGATGTCATGATTGGGATTTTCAGAGTTTTGTGCTAAAGATTCCTTTCTTGCTAATTTTATGCAAAAAGAGCATGTGCTCTTCTCTCAAAAATTAATATTGAATTTTTTCTGTGACTTGCAATCAACTCTTCTAATAACTATTAGGCACAGAAAGATAGTCTAGTTTTTTTAAATGCTTGGAAATTGCTTTCTTGTTTTATTTCATACATTTGGTTCTTGTAGGAGTGATTAATGCTCAATTTTTAAAATTTAAGGAATATATGAAACTTAAGCAGGTGTCAGAGCTAGAAATGACTTAAGATAATGAACATTGCATGAAACCTGCTGTTCGGTGATAAAATTTCTTTCTGCTAATTATCTAGTTAGTAGGCAATTGGTAGCTACTTTGCCCAAGTAAATCGGCCTTTTGCTACATTTTCAAATATAGCTCAACAGTGAATATTGAATCAAATAGTTGGTGTACATATGAGAAACAGGTTCTCCAAAATATGGATGTATAAAACTTTCTAGCTTTACAATGGCGTTCCTCGATTCTGGTGTACATATGTGTGGAATGAGAACTCTACACCCTAATTGGTGTTTTTGCACTCTCTCCGCCTTCATTGCAACCAAAATGACAAAATTATGCTGTGCTAATTATCTTTGGTTGAGGGTGGTTGAGTGGTTTTTCAAAAATATTTTTTTTTCTTAACAAAAAAAAGAAATCTGTGACATATATTTCTCCTATCTCCCTCTTTGACCGTTTTGTTATTAGCCAGTCCACAAGCTTTTATTGCAAAAGATGAAGGGAGTAGGGAGAAAAAGATCATTTTTATAAAGATTGAATTGCAGTAGTGTTTGTTTGAACAATATTTGCACACGCACACACTGTATCCTCTTCACAGTTTTCTTTTATTGAAAATTCATGGGATTTTGGACTAGTGGGCTCAGTCCATGTAGAGCCTTTAGGCTATGGGAGGTCAAGTCCGGGGTTTGAATCCTGGTAGTCCCCCCACCCCCATGTAACAGAAAATTTGTCGGAGGAGAATCCTACTTTTTTGGTTGTTGTCTTGGATATTATTGTTATTGTTATCTTACTATGCATTGATCTGACTCAATGTTTCTTGAATTTGCTTAAATCTTTAGTGGTCAATGATACATTTGCACCTCCTCCTCCCTTAAGAACAAGGCACACTGCAATTCACATCCAAAAGGGTGCATCTATTTATGATTTACCAATTCAAGGATAAACAGTGTTGCTGAACCATTAAAGAGTAGCTAATGAATGAAGTCCAGTGTTCTTATATGTGATAGTGTAGTGGTAATACCATGACTTTTAATACTATTTACATATATTGATTAATGATCTTATTTGTTGTGTTGTTCATGAATAAGTTGCAATTTTTGTTTGGCACTTCATCCAGCTGGATTGCTTATAATGCTGATATATATTTAGATTTTCAACATTTTTCTCTTGATAATAATTGATTCCAATTTTGCTCGTGTTCAGTGGATTTGATGAAAGAAGGCACTACCGTCATCCTGCGCAATGCCAAAATTGACATGTTCAAAGGATCAATGAGGCTTGCTGTGGACAAGTGGGGTCGTGTTGAAGTCACGGAACCTGCTAGTTTCACTGTAAAGGAAGATAACAACCTGTCCCTGATTGAGTATGAACTAGTGAATGTTGTTGTCGAGTGACTTGTCAGGAGATTTTTCAATCTCTACTATGTTCTAAAAGAGAATAAAAACAAATCCAGCAAGGAAGTTTACTTTTTGTCTATGGGCTATCTGGTCATGCTCGTGCTTATCAGTTTAGGAAGAGAGATTTGGGAAGCCATTAGTACCCAAGAGTTTGCAGCAGACTTGGTTTATCCTTTTCGACGAGCCCTGAACAGTTTATGGCAGTAAGTGGAAGAGGATAAGGGAATTGGCTTCCAGATCTTGGTTTTGTTTTAATATCTATCTAATTTTGGATTTTGTGTATTTTGTCTTCCTTAGGTCTCTATGTATCAAAATATTATTTATCAAAATTTATACTTCGCTTAATCCTTTGTTTAGTCTCATAGCCATTATCTTGATCTGCAGCCCAATTGATTTGTCTGCTTCCTCAGTGAGAGGGAAAGTGTCTCTAAACAGGCACAAAACAAACATTCGTAAATCTTTAGTTGCAGGAGATAAAGATTTTTTTAAAGCAGAATAAACATTATTCTTTAATTATGTTTGGTATGTTTAATGGTTGGAGGAGATAAAGAGAGAGAGAAAGGAGATGAGAGATTTGGGAAGGAGGTCTAAAATATTTTTCTTTTTATTATTCTCTTAAATAATTTTCTGTTTATTTTTACAATTAAATATGTTTAAAATAAATTTTATTTTCTTAAATTTTACCTTTTTTACTCCCTAACCAAACATACCCTTAGTCACATGTGTTTGTGTCATGATATAGTTGGAGACTTGGAGTGGGGAAGGGTGCCAATGTTACTTTGGATGCCTCCACAAAATTGATTTTGTTGATCACAAAGGAAAACCCAATGCCATGCTACTCTAATGCTTTGAAGAAAAAACACCAAACGGGAAGAAATTATCAGGAAAACATAGAGATAACTTTTGGATAAAACTTTAACCCAACAAAAAATGTTATTTTACTGGGCCATGATATTTTTATGGGCTAAATGTTTCTATTTTGGTAAAGTTTTGGCCTAGTGTTTGTTTAAGCTATCCATGACCAACAAAATTCAGCACAAACTCAAATCTAATAGGATCTATAGATCATATAATCTAACTAATCCTAACAATCCTATTGGAAGACCCCAAATAAAAAAAAGGAACAATCCTATAGTGATTTTACAATAATTCTAAATACACTTTATTTAGCTTAGACCCATTATCACTAATGGCTTTTGACGATGCCTGATTTGGTGAAGGAGGGAAGACTTGCAAATGCGCTACCTGTAAACAACAAAGACAAGGGTCGGGTGTTTATACCCGAGCTCCGATGCTTAAGTTAGCAATGTCCAAGGTATCAAAATATGAGTATTGATGAAAAAAACAACCCACTCATACCTGTCGTGCGGAGCCTATTTATAGAGGAGTTTGAGGGTTTAAAAGGTCAAGAACAATATTACAGATATAGGCATTAGGACTAATGGGCTTAATAGTTTATGGACCAAAATATAGAATATCTACAGCTTTCTTTATATGCAATTAGAATCATTTGGACATGGTGGGATCACAAAATCGTACAACGTTGATAATTATTTCAATGCCCATGGTTGAAGAAGTTCATGCAGAAGAAAACCAAAATGCATCAGTTCGTAAAATGCATTTGATGTGACAGACTTTTTAATAGCAGTTAAAAATGCATGATATCATGCTGCCATTATCTCCAACTCAAGCACTCATGGTTGGGACTTTCTTCCTATTTGAGATAGTAGTGGAATTCAACGTGAGAGCAGTGATTAACAAGAAGAGAACGAGGCACGCCCAAGGGGCAATCACAAAATAAAGGACCTACATTTCCCAATTTGCACGTCCTTGCTCCATTCGGCTCCCATTACAATTTGTGTAACAAGGGCCACCTCTAGAATTATATGTCTTGGGCCTTGTCCTATACGAAAAATCAACCCCATTTCCTAACATTGTCCTATAATAAACCAGTAATCAATTACAGTACGGGTTCACAATTGTGCACCAGTTCGAAATTACAAGAAGTTTAAAAACTTACATATTCTATGCATATAGTTTAACTTTTAACAGTTTCAGTAACTTTTGTTTTATAAATATGTAATTTGTCAATACATATAAAACTTCAACTTTGTTAAATAAAGGGTAGGATATGAAAGGAAATCTTGTGGTTACACATTTCACAAAGAATGCTCACTTAGACTTTATCTTTTTATCATCATCTTAAATTATGTCACTCACTTCAATTATGAAATATTGTGCCATGGAATTTAGAATATAATATTCACATGGAATGAAGTAGAGTTCTTGAATTCGATCCAGGTTAAAAGATAAGAAAAAAAAATTACATCTTAACAGTTGTTATAATATATGGTTTACAATTTCCCTCACAAGAACTTGTAATGCAGCTCATTAATTATTTTGTGGTTGAAGCATGTTTAAGCCAGTGACTAAACTGAAGGAATGTCTAGCAGTTGAGTTACCATTCTTTCTCTAAAGGGAGAAGACTAGACAAATGTGTATACATGATGCAAGAAAGAGAGAGAGAGAGAGATGTGGGACATGGAAGCCGGTGGATAGTGCAATAAGCGTGCGATTAACCCAATATTCAAGTATGGAATAGTCTCGGGGAGATCTTTAAGGTTCAAGGTTCTTAATACATACATTTGAGGACAAAAGAAAAATAATCATAAGTAGAAGAGAACCTCATGGCTTATCCATGAGCACCATGCCTTTAAGTCAGTGCCTTAGTTGTACACAGAAAAGGATCACAAATCAGTGGAATGTGTTGGGCAAGTAGGTGGGCTATAAGAGTTGGCCCTACTCTTATATACCACCAACTTTGTCTTTGCATAAGTGGGACTTAAGCACCATACACTATTCATGCCCTTTTGCGCTTGTAAAAGGACCACTCACATGGTAGATAAGATGATGAAAATAGGAAAACGAAAAAAAAAAAAGAAAAGCATTGACGAAGAAGACTAGAAGAGGAGTGGGTGGAAACAAAAGAGAAAGAAAAAAAATTTCAATTTTTTTTTGCATATTATTACGAGTGATCTACGTCATGAGAATTTTATGTTGAAATGGTAATCTTGGTGAGAAGTTGGAAGCCGAGAACAGCTTCCTTAAGTGTAGTTTATTTGCGACAGATGAATATGGAGGAGAATCAAATAGGCCAAACTATCAATTAATAATAATAATAAAAAAAAAAAAAAAAGCAAAAGCTTTAACAGATTAGGCATTCAGAGCTATCTCTCATGTTTGGAATCTACATTGTTTTGTTGGACTTGTTTTGATTTTTGTGTTTATAATATCTTGTGCTTAGAACTGTTACAGTATCCGTACTGATCATGTTTCTTGTGATTTATCTCTGATGGTTTTTTTTTTTTTTTTTTTTAT
>QAOA01004497.1:382389-449581 GCA_003255065.1 Cercis canadensis
AAAAAAAAAAAAAAAAAAAAAAAAAAGAAATTGATGAAAACGGAACACATCTTATTTTCAATTGTCATCATTTATCTTTACTAAATAGTAAGTACTAAGATGCATTTGGTATGATTAAGAGGAGAAAATTAATGGAGTAATAATAAATAAGTTATACTTCTTTTATGTACCGAACATATATACTTAATTGATATAAAGTAAATTATACTCTTTAATCCTATGCACCAGAAGTAAAAATTAACCTTTCCAATTCCTTACTAAGAGTTACAAAGCACTTCTGGTATCTGTTGCTAGCTATTCTGGTATCTTAGTTGACTGATTTCGGCAGGAACTGCCCTTAGTTTTTGTTCGTGCCTTCATGTATAAAGTAATATTGTTATCTTTCATGCAGATTTTGCAGCTAATTTTCATCATGGATAAGAAAAAATAGAAGAAAACATGCGATTTTGTTCTTGCTCCTTGTCCTATTAAATTCCACGAGAATTCAAATCGTGGTCTCTAACTGCATATTATTAACATTTAGGTAATCTAAATTTTAACGTTTGGAGTTTGGAAGGTTGTTTCATTTTAGTGTTTTCAACTTATGTACTCTGTTTGTTATGAGCCATGTGAGTTTCACGTGAGATTATCAAAGGTTAATTATTGTCATCAGTTCTTAATGGCTGATGCAATAGATTAATTCATGTAGTGTGAAAAACCAATTCAATTTAAAAGTTTGAGTTCATTGGAAAAAGTCAAACGATTTCAATTTATATCTCTAACTGAATGAAGAGATTCAAGATGCACTTCTAAATAATTTTGATAGAAGATATATATTAGAAGAAATTAGTAAGGATTACAAACTTACTCACTCACTTACGTCTTATTCTTCTTTTCTGTTTTTATTCTTTTTCTAAATTATTACTCATCAAGAGATTAGGCTCCTTAATTTGTGCACAAATCGGTGGAATCATATATGCATATACTTTTTTAAGGTGGATGAAAAATTCTTTTGCTCTCATGATTAGAACCATTATATAAATGTCGGTAGTTCTTTCAGTCCAAGTGGCTTTTGCACTTTCACTTTATGTAACGTTTTTTTTTTCTCAACCTTACTCCATACTTATCTAGTACTGTAGAAATCAAAACAAACGAACTTTTTGTGGTACATATCTATCAAATCCCATGTGCTATTGAAACTTCATTGAGAAGATGGTGTTTTAGCAAAACACATAAAGAGGCTAGTTCTCATATTATATAGTACCAAGCATTGAGTTTCACTCCATTGGGAAGTTTGATTTGATACATGACCAACTCCTTAATTACTGCAGGGTTGCACTCTAAGCTCAGCAATCATGGCATCATGCTCCAAGTTTCACTATGTTAGGAAACTTGATGATTTGATAATTTTTCTTTTTCTCCCTTTCCGATGCCTTAACTTTTTCTCTTCACTTATGCCAAAAAAAAATGGATACTGCTCAGTGTGAGATGACTGCAAGTGAGGAATTTAGAAAATGAAAAGAAAGATATAAAAAAAGAAAAGGTTGAACTTGAACAAAAGATGAAGCATAAAACAAGTTGTTCATGAAGCATATGATGCATCCACAAAAAGAAAAGGTGAAGCATGAAGTTCATGCAAGGAATTTAAACAACTTTTTACCCATTTGGAAAAGATTGAAAATTGATATTCTGCACAATGGTATTGTTTAAGGGAAACAAAAAAGCTGTCATGGGTAGGATTGCTTATATGTAATTCAAATTTAATTGTGAACTTCGTCACCAATGTATAAAATGTATGAACATGGATAATGCATGTGTTTCACTCTCTATTTCTCTACTTTGAATATCTCTGGTTTCCTACAGAACATGTGGAATTTTGATTTCTTCACGCGTTTTTGCTGAAATTTTTGACTTTTTCAGTTGTTTTCTGTATGTTATACTTAAAATAATGGATAAGACTGTTGATACAGCTAAGATGTAAGCTAATAGTCTCTCCCTCCAGAAAATAAAGTGCTCTTAACACAAATTAGGAAGTGAGATATTCTGCAGCAGAAGAAAACATAAAAGAATATTATCATGAGGGCATGGCTAGAGTTGGTAGAAGCTTTCCATATATAACCATAAAACAAAGTAGAAACTTCACAGTTTATTTGTTCTATAGCCAAGAAATGGCCATGCATGTGGCCTCACATGAATTTAAGAAGCTAAAAGAAACATGAAGAGCCACATGACAATTCTCACTGAAACAACTGGCCTGGAATTTGCAGAAAATTTCTAATTGCCGCTGAAAGTTTGAACTGAACATCATTGTCTTTCTTCACACAAAAATATCTTTTTTTAATCATAAACTTGACCAAAAGCCAGATAAGGCTATCTTAAACAATCATTTCACACAATCATCACTGCAAAAATAATGGCCAATCAATTATCATTGACTGGTAGAATATGCATGATTCTGCCTGCAAATCATTTCCTCTTTCACTATGTAAAATCAATCATAACATACAGGTTCAAAAGACCATGCTCATACCAATCCAGTAGGGGCTACAAGTTGGAATCAAACAAGTAGCTTCTTTTTGCAGTATAATTAATGAAAAAACTATCTACGTTTATTAGCAGAGTATATCTTGTTGAATCTTAAAACCTTCAAAGTTTCTGTAATCCCTCTTAGGGTTTTGCCACCATGCGGGATAGTTTTTCTCTAGTATGCATGCGAATTTACCAACAATTTGAAAAAAATTCACATATTCTGCAGATTCAGTTGCATGTTTTTGTGTAAATCAAAGTCAAGAAATGTTAAATTGCAATTCCTCAAACAAATTTATGAAAAGTAAGATAACTAGTAAAATACGTAACTTAACATGTAAAACATGTGAATTTTTTCTACAAAATTTGTAAATTCACATCCATGAGGAAGAAAAGCTCTCTTAATGGTAGAACAAAGAAGTAAACTTATTAATTGCAGATACCCCTTTGTTTTCTGTACAAGATTAAATTATAGGCATGTTATGTGGTCCATTGCTTACAGGCATTGGGTTTTCTTTTGATTTGTGGGGTTTTTTCACTATTCTAAATTGGAGCTGAAAGAGAGGGAGACAGAGAGATATTATGGAGGGCAGAAGCCATGAAGTCAGGAAAGATAGATATCCAAACAAGGCATGTTAGGTTCTGGGATAAGTAAATGTTCATCAAAGGTCCTTTTCCTTTGTGGAAACATGAAAAAAGCTAGCTCATCTATACACTGAAAAAAACACAAACAGTTACGGAAAACGTGGGAATCAGTAATGCAGAATTGCAGATCCTGGACACAGAGACATTTTCAAGCTGTGCACTTGAGAGTTATCCTTTTCTCTAGAGCTAGGGATACATTGCAGTGTATCATTGTGTCTCGCATTATGTACAATTTGCAAGCCCACATGAATTTTTTTGGAAACTAATGTATTAATTTGAGGAAGTTGGACCCCTTTCTTTTTTGCTTGACAAAGGGTTTAGTGTTTATCAGTATAAACCCTTGGTTCTTTTCTGAATATGTGCCATTATGAAAGGAACATAATTAAAAGAAACTTGGCAACAAAGATAAGTATGCCATATCAGATGAGCAGGTAGAAGTAAAACTACTTTCTGGGTACATCTGATACAATTGTACAAGAAGTTAAAAACCCAACATGGAAACAGCCAAAGATCAATATCTAACTATTAACATAGACCTCAACTTTGTTGTATTAGGCACCATGAGGTATTTATGAGGGTTTTGATGAATCTCAAGTTTGGTTGAATCAAAATGACCATTCATGCAGAGTCAAAGGTGTTTAAACCAATTAGTTGAAGCTCAATGTTCTAAAAACATGACTAGTCACTCACCATTCAGGCATTCAGTGATTCATTTTTCTGAGTAAACAAAATGACCATTCATGCAGAGTCGTAGATGTTTTAAACTTTAAAATTTGAACCAATTAATTGAAACTTATCAGATGTGTACCTTAAGTCCATGACTATAGCAGATGGGCTACATTTAATTTCCATCTATAAATCTGTCTCAATTTATTTTCCATGTGCAGCAATACTGAAACAGATTGATGGGTTCCACAATCCACAAGAAAGGTTGTGATAGTGGTCTTGGTTTCGTCATGATGACATATTAATTCTTATAGATAATAATGAATACATGAGAAACAAAAATGCTTCTTTAAAGGTTAGGTGCCTTCTATGTGCTCTACTAATAAAGAAATACTCCTGCCTTCTGATATATATGAGTTAAAATGAGTGTTTAAATTCATTTAATTAGTCATTGGTTGGTGGAAGATTCTTCGATTGGTGATATAAGTTGTCCACTTAGAATTCTTCAACCATAAGGGGTGTGTTATTCTTTGCACTCATAATTAAAAACTTGGCCATAAGACTGAAAATTTTCAAGTTTTGCTGACAAAAATCTTTAAAAAAAAAAACAAAAAAAAAAGTGATTTTTCTATAAAAAAAAAAAAAAAAAGAAGAGATTTTGCTCTGCTTTATTTTCCTTATAAACAAAGGCATTGAAAGTTGCCCATCATCTATTTTTATTTTGAATTCAGTAGAGGCCTTTCAGGTGCAGGAAAAGAATAGAACACAATTAATAAGCAGGGAGAGGGCACGAGAAAGGGAAAGGGAAAGGGAAAGGGAAAGGGAAAGAGCAGATTTAATAAGCGCACATTTCTCATAAATGAGCATAGAAAGTTTGTGCAAGTATTGTCAATTTTTTAGGGATTTTGTTCTAAAATTGCAATAAATCTGCCAACCCATTAGATCATTTAATTGAACCCAACTAACCATCTCAGTAGCTGTCTGAGTCAAACTTGTTCAGTTGCATCACCTATGCGTTTCACATTGATGCGATTCTATCACCAAAAATTGATTCCTTCCTCATAATACAAACTAAAAAAGAGAACCTTAGCTTATCGCTTCCTAGTTCCCATCTTCCTTAGTTCCTCCTATGGTAGCAACACCTTTTATCTTTCTAACTGTCTAACTGACAAGTGTGTAACATATCAAAATGCAAAACACTTTCCCACAAACCATACTTTATCTGATTGCCCACCTATTTCTTCAAATTTTGATAGATCATAGATTTTATTGATTTTTTTATTGAAGACTACACAGCTAGATAACTTATTATATATTTATATAAAATTTCATTTATTTATTTTTAATAAGATTCAAACATATATCTCAATTACCAAATAATTTGTGACTGAGTAATACTGAATTTATGAGTTTCGTGTTCAAACTTAATATATATATATATTATAAAGTATTTAGTACTCAACTATTAAATATCTCTTTTTTTTTTCTTTTTACTTTATAAATGTATATACATATTAAAATATTTTGAAAAAATATACAAATCATGTATAGGAGTTTTTTTTTTTTTTTTCTTAAGTAGAGAGGGGAAAGGGCCAGTCATGCAGGAAGAATGATCATGCATCTCTCTTGTCATGCAAAAACTATGAGCCCTCAAATTTCTAAAACTGCAAATTTGGACATAGTTTATACAGTTTTCTATTGGAGCTGCATGAGAGAAGTCAAGAGGAGAAGATGACAATATTTGGCACAAAAAGCACAAGTTGTGCACAAAAATTGAAGAAGGTTATAATTCAATCCGAACTATATCTGCTGTCTTATGTCCCAAATCATCCAATTTAATTATGTCATTTTCTACTTATTCTTACCTTTCTATTTTCCACATATTGATATGAAATGCCATGTTGTTGGTATTGACCACATATTGGGTCCATCCCAGCTACTCACATGTGTCCTAAATCCCACGGGGTCCAAATCAAACAATTTTTTTTACAATAATCATCTTCCCTTTTTGTGCCATCTGTTCTTTTGTCGTTCCACATGTGTGCTTCACTTCCTTTCAGCTCCTATTGGAGATTCCAAAGAATCTGTCCTTAGTTTTTATTTTCCTATCGTATAAAAGAGGAAAAAAATTAATTTTTTTATGTAAAGAATTAATTAATTACTCCTAGTATTGAATAGTTTAGAAGTCAAATTTTGTTATCTACTTTTTAACATCAACATATTCTATAGTATTTGAAAATGAGGAATCTAGCATTTTAACTTACAATAGGCTTAGACCTCTAATGATTCTAATAATATAAGAAAATTATATTGTGTAATGCACAAAATTTGAAGTACAACGTTCCAACAATTGTAATGTTTAATAAAATCTGAAATAAACTTATTTTATTTAAAACCTTCTTCTTCAACTTTGGTATAAAAACAAGTAATATTTTTTTATACAAAAAATTATAATTGTAATATCAAAATACAAATTGGTATAACAATTTTTTAGGACAAAAATTTGGTCACAATCATAACCGACATAATTGAAACAAACAAGTAAATTTCATAAACTAACCTTTGGCCATTGCATCAATTGCAAATTATGCCATTTTCACGAGCCTCGTCACTGTCTTTCATCCAGGATTATGTATTGTTGGAAATGGCAAGAGGGATCACGAAAAGATTATAAATAAAAAAAAAACAAAACCATTAGCGGCTAAACGCGTTAAATTCTATAATAAGAACTACGTACGCGGTAAACAATTGTTGAATGACACGTGCAGCAAACNGCGTTAAATTCTATAATAAAAACTACGTACGCGGTAAACAATTGTTGAATGACACGTGCAGCAAACGCGTTAAATTCAGCAGAAGGGAGTGTTCAACTTTATGCTTCTGTCTCATCCTCCCAAATCCCAATACCTATTTCTATTTTAACAAAGCAAAAATGTTTGTTTCACCATTTAAGAAAGATCGTGTATGAGATGAGAATCCCACAAAAGAAAAATTTTCAGTGAGTTACTTAATGCATGTTTCTGGTTTTTCTTACAAAAAGAGTAAATTTATTTTCTCATTTATTTTTTAATTTTTATAGACTCTAGTATTTTACAAATTTAACTATAAACTTTTTTTTTTTCATACATCCACATTTTAATAATCCATGCATGTCGGCCTTTTGTCCCCTCCTTTTTGGCTAAGCAGTTGTGATAATTAAAGAAATTAGGGTTATGCTAATAGAGAATAGGCTACTTATCGATAGCACATTTGCATGAATAACCTTTTTCATAAGTTTATGACTAATCATTATGACTTAATTTACTTAATAGTTGTGAATTATGATGTGATATTGTGGCTGCAAAATAGGTCCAGTGAATGCAGGTGTACCTTTCAAACTAATTGTAATTTATTTTGAATATTCTGATAACTATTTTCTATGAAGTTGCCGCCATCAATGAATTTAAATTTATATTTCTTCGATTTCATTTTATCGAATTAGGGCCAGAGTGTGTTTAATTAGTAGGAAATAGGAAGAGAAATTAAAATAAATTGGCTTTGGTTTTTATTTTTGGTGCAAACGAATACAACTATATAAGATGTGTTTCATTTTCTTTCAATACTAATTTTTCATCATCCTATTTACCATAAGAAGCCCAAAACAGCCATCAAGGATTTATATCTAATTTAAAGTTCTCGAATTAATTTATTTGAGAGCTTATTTTTTAATCCATTGACATGATTATATAATGATAAGTCTAAATTCTTCCCTATTCCTCCTTAAATAACGAAGGCGGGATTTATTCTTAAATTGAAAAATATAAATAAAAGATTTTACTAATTTAATTAGCTAGCCTTTTTCTCTTGGGTGCAAATTCATCTGTATAAAATTCAATACGCAAGTTCTGCTAGATACCATGCATCTGCATTCTTCTAGCATTGTGTTTGGATCTCTTTTTTTTCCGAGTTAGATTAAGATGTGATGTGATGCCAATTTTTCCACCTTCAAGTGTCTTTTTTGGGCTGTTTAAGTTCTTAGTTGACGCATTTTTCCACCTTCAGTGAACGGCTATTTTGACTGGAATATAGCATTTTAGAAACAATTTTACGTTTGCATTTATTTACTTTACTATTATACTTTTTTTTTTTAAAAAAAAAGTATAACCAATATGTGGGAATTACCAGACATGCCAATGATCACGTGACGTGTCCATACCGAACATGCCAATAGTTCCACGACATGTCATTTTTTTACCTACCTATAAAAAACAAAAAAGTTAAAGGAAAATGTGATAAAAGGGACACACTAATAAGCTATTGACGTATTTCATGTAGACATGCCACGTGGTCACTTGTGAACTCTACATGTCTAAAAAGGTTTTTTTTTTAATTTTTAATTTTTAAAAAATTATAATATTTAAATAATTAAATTTAAAAATATACTAAATATATAATTTTATTACTAAAATGTAATATTCATATCAATGTGCCGACAGTAAACACATAACACATATGACTTTGATTGACGACTAGATGGTGACTGCAAATGAATTTAATTTCTGACCATTTGTTGTACTTTTTATTTTATTTTTTACATTACAAATTTTGAATAGGGATACAAATGGATTTAGATTAGTCAGATTCTCGATATTTTTACACGTGTCAAAGATGGATAACAAAATGTTTCACCAGTCGAATAAAAAGTTGGACATAGATGAAGAGAAACTAAATGAAGGTGAGAAATGAGAATGAATGAGTAAAGTTTCAGATATATTGGAGGAGCAGTTGTATATGGACGAAGACAGATTTAAGAGAATTTCAATTTTCATCTTTCTGCTTTAATTAGTTGGGTAAACGAATGAATGGTTGTATATGGATGAAGTAAAAATTAAGTAGAGACATGGATGAATCAAAATATTTTCACTCAGTCAAATAAAGGGTTTGATATGAATGAAGAGAATATCACCTTCCATCTAAATCCAACATGTTTAGGGCTCGCCCTCTCCCCCTGTGTTTGCGTTCATGCACCCCCCGCAAAGGTGCATCCATTGTGCTCACAAATTCATCAATGCTCACTTGCCATTATAGCAGTTGTAACCACTATTGTCTATATTGCTCTCTCAATTTCTAGTTCATTTAAATTTTTTGTTTTGCATCCATTCTCTCTTCCATTTCGTGCATTAAATTAAAAAACATTGCAGCAAAATAATATATTATTTTTGTCAATGTACTTTGCAATAGGACCTGTCCGAGTGTTAAAGTTCAGTATTCACACATGAAATTTGGAGGCCCAATCCCATTCTAAATCATATTTTCAATCTCAGTTCACAGACACTCACTCTCTTATCTGATTCCACACTAATATAAATTTCCGTCTACAACCCAACAAATCCACCAACATTCTCAACTCTCTCCCCCCCTTTCTCTCTCTTCTTCTCGCTCTCTCTGTGAGAAAAGGCAAAAAAAGAAAATTTAATATGCACAAACAACTCAGCCATATGAGCCCCCTCTTCCTAATCCTTCTCTTTATCCTTTCCTCATATTTCAGTGTAAGCAACTAACCACACTTTTCTTTACTCATTGTTTCAGTGCTCAATCTTTAATTGCTTTGTGTCTGGCATATATTAGCAATGTGATGGGTATTCATCAATGCAGGTTGGTTTCGCCGGCGCCGTCGGGAACTCCGGCGATGCTGTGGCTGAAGAGAAGAACCCATTTACCCCAAAGGCTTTTTTGATGAGATATTGGGACAAAGAGATCCGCAACAATTTTCCAAAACCAGCATTTCTGCTCTCAAAGGCCTCCCCATTGAGCGCCGTGGACTCGGCAGCGTTTGCCAAACTCGCTGCCACCGACACCCTCTCCACTCGGTTGCCGGAATTCTGCTCCTCCGCACGCCTCCTTTGCATCCCCGAATTAGGACCCAGTTTGGAGAAGCACAATAAAGACGCAAACTTCGGCGTGTACCAAGACAAGAACTTCACCAATTACGGAACGGATCGACTCGGCGGAGCGGACTCGTTCAAGAACTACTCGGAGGGTGAGAATATCCCCGTCAACGATTTCCGGCGATACAGCCGTGGCTCCACGGGCCACAAAGACAATTTTCTTAACTATGGCTCAAATGGCAACGTGGTGGACCAGGACTTCCACACCTACGGCACCGGAGCCACCGGCGGAGCCGGCGATTTCAAGCACTACACCGAGGGAGTCAATGTCCCGGACCTCCGGTTCACCTCCTACGCCGATGATGCCAATGGAAGGACGCACTCCTTCACGACCTACACTGAGAACGGAAATTCAGGGCAGCAATCATTCAGTAGTTATGGGAAACATGGAAATGGGGCTCCGAACGAGTTCAAAAATTACGGGACACGCTCGAATGTTGTTGGGTCTGATTTTTCCAATTACGGTGAAGCTGGGAATGCTGCCAATGATACATTCACAAATTATGGGGTGGACATGAACAATCCCACCATTGACTTCAAGAACTACGGCGATGGTGGAAATGGAGCCAATGAAAAATTCGCCAATTACAGAGACCAATCAAATGTTGGGGCCGATTCATTCTCCTCCTACGTCAAAAATTCCAATGCTGCAGAAGTTGGTTTCACAAATTATGGGAAATCCTTCAACGAAGGCACTGACAAATTCACTGGGTATGGTAAGGAAGCAACTGGCCACAAGGTTGACTTCAAGGGCTATGGCGTGAACAACACTTTCAAGGAGTACGCCAAAGAGGGTGTCACATTTGCTCAGTACACCAACGTGAGCTCCACTCTCAGTGCTTCAATGGCGACCAAAGCTGCCAGTGGTAGTTTCGTAAAAAGATGGGTGGAGCCGGGCAAATTCTTTCGTGAGAAAATGGTGAAGCAGGGGACGGTCATGCCAATGCCGGACATTCGGGATAAAATGCCGGAAAGGTCGTTTTTGCCCCGATCTATAGTATCTAAATTACCGTTTTCGTCTTCTAAGCTCTCTGAGCTGAAGCAAATGTTCAAGGTCTCTGATAACTCGTCCATGGATAACTTCATGAAGGAATCACTGAGTGACTGCGAGAGAGCACCGAGCCAGGACGAGACCAAGCGGTGCGTGGGTTCGATTGAGGACATGATCGACTTTGCCACTTCGGTTCTGGGTCGGAACATTGCGGTTCGGACCACCCAGAACGTAAACGGGTCAAAGAAGAATGTGATCGTGGGCTCGGTCAAAGGAATCAACGGTGGAAAAGTGACACAATCCGTTTCTTGCCACCAGAGCATGTTCCCTTACCTGCTTTATTACTGCCACTCCGTTCCAAAAGTTCGGGTCTACGAAGCGGACCTATTGGACCCGAATAGTAAGGCCAAGATCAACCACGGTGTTGCCATCTGTCACTTGGACACAACAGCTTGGAGCCCAACCCATGGGGCTTTCCTGGCTCTTGGGTCAGGTCCGGGTCGGATCGAGGTTTGCCACTGGATCTTTGAGAATGACATGACTTGGACCATTGCTGATTAATTGGGTCATTTGGGTTCGACCCCGTGGCAAAGAAAATCTAGCCGCAGGCTCGAACCGAAGTTAATTTATTTTTCATTGCAACTAAGTAATGGTATTTTTTTTCAGTTTTTGATAGAAAAGTAAGCTATGGTCTTTACATTTGGAAGAAGGTATATTTATATAATTTACTCAAATCATTATGAGCTTGCCTCTTGTAAGTTTTTTTTAATGGCTTCCTTAAGGTTGGAGGCTAATGAAGCAATGGGTTTTAACTACATTTACCTCTTGATTGATTTGATCCTTTCACTCCCTTTAGCCTTTTACTATTCAGTTGCCATGAATTTGGTTCAATTATTGTTTGAAATGGGCATGATTAGAAGACACTAGAACACTCTATGAAGAGACAAAATGAAATATGATCAGATTCTACGCGTTGATAAATTTTAGGGGAAAAAGAATTAGAATGGGGAACACTAGCTAGCGCGCAATTGGATATTCCACATATATACAAAGCCATGTGAACAAAAAGGATGAGGTGGTCCTTAAGCCATGCTGTTGTTGTATTTGTGTGAGAAAGTTCACGAGACAGCTATTGTTGGGCGTTGTCCAAAAACGAGGGGAAAAAAATAATAATATGAGAACAAGTTCATTCCATATGCCTAGGCTTCAGTACTAAGATGATCTCAAAAATTGAGGAGAAATTAATGATTTTGTTCCCTTTCATGAAAATGTCTAATCACTTCTGTTTTATCCATTAAAACGTGTGGTAATCCTCTTTCAATCTCAAAAAAAGAAAAATAATATTTTTAAACATGGTATATTTTATTATTTCTCTTTTTTAAAAGCAAAACTTAAATTTCATCTCAGCTTTTTGCAAGAATGATAGACGTTTTTGGTTGAGAGACATTTAAACTTAAAATCTTCTACAAATTAAACACATTTTTAATAACTAATTAATATTAGATAAATTATATCAACCTTATTTTTCATGGCAAAAAAAAACTTTTTTCTTACCATACTTTTATTTGTGATGTCGAGTATCTCTTTACTTAAGATGTCTTGCCTTAGAATCCTGCCTACATTGAAGTGTGTCAGTATCATACGTGAATTGTGAACTAGAAATGAGGGGCTGAGAGTGAAGGCATGGTGCAAGGACCATATGTTGCTGAAGTAGGAAGGCAATATTTTCTTTCTTCATTAATCTTGGGAGAGAGAATAAAAGAGAGAAGAGAAGGCTCTACACCATTTCCAAGTCCAACGTTTCAACTTTCAACTACTCTTTGAAGGCTTTAACTGAACTTGTCATATATGTCGATTATCAAACAGTTCTTGTGCATTATTAGTGGGTCATCCTAATATATTTTTACTATCAGCTAAATCCAATAGTCTGAAAATTAAATGAACCATTAACCACCCCAATTGTGGCTTTGTTTAATTCCAGTTGTCATAGAATCCAATAATTATCATTGTTGGTAGAGGGTCCTCTCATAGTTGATTTTACATATATGGCTTATTAATCCAATTCCACGATATTTTAGGAGCAACATTATCATATTTCTATCTTAAGCATTTAATTATTTTAAAAAAAACCCCGTATCATAATACTATAATTTTTTTAGAAGTAGCAATTAGCATATATATATATATTGTGTTTCAAAAATTGTGATAACCCTTGCATATAGTTGCATTGTTATATAAACTACGGTTTGCTGACACTAACACGTTAAGGGTAACACTCCACTATCTTGACTTGCTGATCTGATCTTGCAGTTTGAACTTTGAGCTAGCAAGGGTCACTTGACTAAGTGGATTGTGCATGAGCAACGATGAAAATGAAAGCACAACGGTACCATGATAAGAAATTCAACTATGCAAAGTGGGATAATGGGTGCATGACAGATATTCATATTTGATTATAGGATTATGATGGTGAATTGGTGCTGATTCAAAACCTTAAAAGTAATCAGTGTTTTTTCAATTAGACCGTTGGTATGGTCAAGGCCTTTAGATAACTAAACAGTAAACAAATTTTTAGTTTACAAAAGAGCTCAAAGGCATCAGATAGTAATAGATGATGACATTGATGGGAGCCTTTTTGCACTTTAATTGAAGAGGTGAGGTTCTAACGGCAGTTAGCACAAGATTAATACTGCTCTCGAATAAAGCATAAGCTTAACTTTGTTTCAAACAGTAATATTAAAGCTAAATCTTTTCTGCTATAATTCTAAGTACATATTTGACCTCATTGTGAAATTGCTACCGTGACAAGAACAATATTTTTTTCGTTTTGGTTTATTAGATAGTTACACAATCAAATAGGCCTAATGAAATTTGAACCTGTGATCTCTTAAATGAAATACTTAATACTCAATTATTAAAGTGTATTTTTTAGAACAAAAGTTAACAAGCATTTTTGCAATAATCACTATTAAGTAAAAAAAAAAATTATACTTCTAATTTTTGGAATTTTTTTTTAATACCTGTTATTTTCAATAGTAGATAAATTAATAACATTTATTATGACATAAAAAAACTTAGTTACTAGCCAAACACCAGTAAATGTACTAAAACAAAGTACTATTTACTTAGAATTTGTTTAGAAGTATGGCACATAATGGTTCCAAGTTATGTAGCACGAGTACGGGTTTCGTATTTGGTATGGGTATGAAACGCCGATACAACATTTAAAAAAAAAAAAAGGTATGGGTATGCCACGCATCATTTATATAGAATGAAAAATTTTCTAAGTATTAAAAATATCAACTATTAATCCTTAACAAATAAGTAATAATTAACAAATATTAACTCAAAATATAAATTATCAATCAAAATTCAAGTAATAGAATTTATCATATTTGATTAAGTATCATCAGTATATTATAAATATTTTTTTAATTAGACCAAGTGTATTATAAAAAGTCATAGAAAAATAATAAACCCAAAATCTAATTCTCATTATTTTTCAAATTTGTTATATGCATTAAAATTGAATCAATTAAAAATACATTTAAAATTGTTAGTAAAAATTATAATGTATAAATTAAAGTGAAGCCTATAATAATTAAATAATGGAATGATGTGGAAGCCAATGGCTGCATTCATTGCAAACTGAGATTAGCTGCAATGTTTTGAAAAGAGAAAAAAAAATGCATTTTTTTTTATTGGTATGTGTTCGCGTTTCAAATACATCTCCAAAACGAGTATGTCTCATTCCAATGCGTTTCAGTGCTATGTAGGTTCTAAGTTTCTTTGCAGGAATGCTGCTTTTTATGCAACATAATGAGTATAGGCATTTGTTCCTGGAGGGAGCCACATAATATATCTAACATAATTAAAATGGAGTACTGTTTCAACAGTGTCAGGTATTAATCCATACTATTCATTAATGTGGTTGGACCCCCCAATAAATGAATTAAACTGTCATTTATAAATTATAATCAATGGAGTGGTCCGTGGATGAGGTATTATTTGCCTCATCTGGAAAACTGGAACACCCAGAAGAAATTAATAGAAATTTTTTTAGCATTTAATCATTAAACTCATTTGGGTAGTTAGCTAGGCATTTGATTTGATATAGTTATCATATTCACAAACTGATGGGCTTCCCATGATATTGAATGGCTACTTTTTATTATTTGATCATAACATTTTGTAAAAGTTGTCTGAAACCCTCATCAAAGAATCTCAAGCCTCAGCGTCTGTTGGGCGCAGAAAAAATTTGAATTATCTTATTGATCTTGGTGGGTGCTTGGCTTGTGTTGTCACCTTTATACCAAATTATTTAAGTGGTTTACTGCAAAGGAGTTAGGATTTCCTCAACCAGCAACCTAGTTTCATTTTTGGACCACTGACAAAGATAGCAGAGAAATTGAGACCATCTCATACCATAAACTTGGTAGCTGGGAAGCCATAAACAAGAGGTTCTATACTTGGGAAATCCCTGCATTTCTTTTCTACTATGTATCTTAGGCCATGGTAAATTTGCAGCAAGAAGCCAGCTAACCAATTTGTTGGGTCATAAATTAATATTCTCATCAAAGATGATGAAAATCCATGTAAGAGCATTAATTTATCCTTTTGGTTTCTTTAATATCAAAATCCCACTTGAATATTGTATCATAAAGTTATACACGATCAAAACAAGTACAAATTTATAATGTCACCTACATATTTGTCCCAAACAGTTTTCCTTGTTCCTGTTGTCATTAATTCACTAGATATTAAAGCAGCATTGATATATGCATATTAAATAAGGAAAAAATTTATTGATGGAAACAATTGAGATACACGAAGAAGTGCTTTAGCTCAGTGAATCTTATTCCCAGGTATAAAGGTTGGTTATCTCACTCTCTTCTCCAGTTTAAATACCTTTGATTGCAATTACAATTGTTATTCACTTACAGATAAAAAAAAAAAAAAATTGAAATGCACCAACCTATTCTTCAAATAATCCTCTCTCTATATATTTTTTTATATGCACAACTTATTCCATCTGAATTCGAATGATCTCATTTAAACTTTTTTCTTTAAACTCAAAGTTTTATACCAAATTGTTTAAAACGTAAATGCTTCAGTAATATAAATAGCATTATTCGAGATTAAAAAAAGTAAAGAATATATGTGGGGAATGGGCAGTTGGGGTTTGAAGCTACGGGGTTTTCCTATTTTCAAGCCCTTCCTTAATATACAGTTGGGTCATTTGCAGTAGGGAATTAATGGTACAGTTATTGCAGGCTTTGGCTCCCATAACTTTTGTGTTGATGACTTGGAATGATATGGCGCTATCTGCAGATAGATAGCTATAATTGTATCAACTTCTATCATCTATCACGTATTCCCTCCAACGCTGTAACACCATTCCTTTTCAGAAAGAACAGGAAAAAGAAACAAAGTGGAATAAAGAAAGAAGAATTTGCTTATAGCAACTTTTGCATCCTTCCAAAGCAGGAAATATTGGTAATAAGCATTTTCATTAGCATTCTCCCTAAGCTCTAGTTATATGTGTGCATTGTTCATCTATAATTCCACAGGCCTAACTATGCCCAAGATTACCAATAATAATTTAGAATTTCAGATTTGAGAATATCACTCTCTCATTTCTGAAATGATATGCAGAGGCTACAACTGTACTCAAGAATCAAGATACATGAAATAGTCATAAATCTTTTTAAGATACCCGGTTACCCACATACCAAACACAACCTCAATAATGCCTTTCTTTTTTTAATAATGAAAATGAAAGTCTAATCTTGCAATTTGCTGCAATCATGTGCTAGTTTAACTACCACCTAAATACAGTGTTAAAAAAAACTATAAATTTTGGCTTGCATTTTTTTAAGCTTTCATTGCACTGGCACACTACAAATTTGCGGATTCTGTAAGCGTATGATCCATAATTAAGTTGAACTGAAATCAATTTGTTCAAGTTTTCATTGGATATAGCACTACTCTTCTTAAATATAAAAAAATTGCATAATTATTGCATTTGAATTTACATGATTCACTTAAACTTTTTAATTTTCAAGTCAAATACACTTATTATGCAATTGTGTAAAAATGTATTGAGTTATGCGACTGACATTTTTCTTGGGGGAGGAGGTGGGTCTTTTAGTTGGCAATGAGTAAGGGGAAGGGACTTGAAACATCACTAGATCCAGTTAAGCTATGGAATATCCCACATCCCAATAAACTTTTTTTTTTTTTGCTACGATCCAAACAAATATATAGTTTTTTCTAATGGCTACGATTCAAATAATCATCAACTTGTTACTTAGGAACTGATGGGCTTAATCTGTGGGCCTATTTATGTTAATTCTATACTCAACTAGGCCCATTTTCTTGAAATCGTATAGAAGGTGGATAGATCCATAGGAGGCCCAATTTTATGGACGGAGAGACCCAATTAATTAGACCCAGCCCAATGACAACCCTTTGTTTGGTGATTCCCGGGACTGGAGTGTGAGCTGAGTCTTCGCGCAGAGCAGAAGACATGGCGGCCAATTGTGCGCGAAAAACCCTCCAAATCGCTTCGGCTACTGCTAGAAAACAACTATGTCGTCCTTCTTCAGTTGCTTCTGCTTCAAATGCTACTAAATTGAGTGGGTTAGCTTCGTGCAGACCCACCTCTGCCGCTCGATTTTCAGCTCAGAAGCGCTCGCTCTCGTTTTCCTGGTAAACTTCAATGCTTATTTCTCTATATAATCATTTTCCCCCCTCAATCGCATGCTTCTTTTTTATTTTCATATTGTATTTGGACACCAAATGGCTTTTTTTTTTTCTGGCATTAATCTCAACATTTTTTTCCATTATCCTTGAAATTTGTCATTAAAACGAGAAAATCTGTGTTTTATTGTATATAGTGATTAATATAGCCTTTGTAAGATATTGAAATTGGTGATATTTGATGCCTCAGAATAATTATATTGTTGCTCTTTAGGCTTCCTGAGCAGTTGGCCGGAGCACAGGTGTCTTTGATGCCGCTACACAGTGTTACTGCCTCTGCCTTGTTCACTTCTCTGCTGTCTCTGCACGGTAACAACTGGGGTTGTCTATCAGAAGGTATCTTTCATGCTTCTCCTTTTGATTTTTTACTAATTATTTTGAGGTATACTTTCTCATTTTCAATACCGTACTTCCAACATGCAACTCATTTCTGGCCTTCTGTTTGGGAAAAGAGGCCATTGCACTCAGTGAAGATTTTCTATCATTTATAAATTTTATTTTCGCCATAATACGGTTATAATAGTTCTAATATGCTAAGATGAGATCATGGTTTCATGTCCCATGTTGTAGCCAGGTATGTAAAGAATGTGAAAATTACCCAATCAAAGAAAAACAGAAGGAGAGAGAGGGGGGGGGGGGTTTACAAAGAAGGTAAATAAAGAGTGGGAGTGTCAATGCTTGGTCATTATATAACATACAGATCATAAATTTTCCCTCAAATACCGTATTCTTTTGTTCAATCATAATTTTTTTACATGGTTTACTGTTCTTGTAACTGCGAAGTGGTAACGGTCTTTAATACATGACTAAAGCTCCGAGCAGGATAGTCTTTCACTATCTTCTGTTTCTTTTGTGAGTTGAGGAGATGAAGGGGACAATCTTCTGGCCCGCTTGGTCATAAGCAGCTCGACTGGGTTGTCACCTAATTTTATTAGCCAGTCTACTGTATTTTATTTTACTGATATCTTATGGTTTGTTACATCCGTTCAAATGATCTCAGAATGCTTGAACAACTTTAAGTGCCTAGCAGAACGCACATAATTTATAAAATTCTAGAATGATGATGTGAGTGATTAGGAGGTTTTCAACTTTAATGTTCCTTTTGCAGGAAACTTGGAACTTTGAAAATTTAAGAATGTATTTTCTTCTAATAAATAGGTTAGTTTTAACTTAAGGAACGATCGTATGATATGAGAGCCTCTGGTAATAAAGTTTGTGAAAGGTAAAGTTTATACTGATTACTGATACAAAGACTAGTACATTCTTAGCCGTACCTAATAAATAATTGTCAGCAAAATATTTTTCTTTCTACTTTATGTATTCTCGCTCAATAATTCTAATTTATAAACATTTCTGCTAAGTAATAAAACCTTTGCTGACTTATGGGTTAAATTGGATGTAGACCAGGTGCTTTTATTGTGAATATGAAGCTCTCCTTTTCCCATAGTACTTCTATCTTATACTGTATTTATCTGTATTTTGGTGTTGAGAGATAATAGCTGATGGTTTTAGAAAATTGCTTAAGGATTGTGTAAAATGTCCCCAGAGGAGGAGATATAAAGGGTTGACTGAGTAAGCACGACAGGATATTGAAGAAGCACTATTTTGTCTAAACCAGTTTACCTATTGGAATCTCTTCATTTACTCTCTAATAATTTTTGACAATAGTTTGGAGTATTAAATGTGAGAGAAAACAGGAAAATACTAGTTGATTTTCTCAAGATTAAAGGGAATAACAACACACTAATAGATTTTGCGTAATGGAAAAATTCTAAATCCAACAAATTTGTATAACGAAATGAGGTGGCCTAATAAATAGCATTAGTTAGTCATGTGGACCCCATAGACTCATGTATGGGACAGCAGGAACTGAATTCATGGACTCTTTTGGTGTAGCATTGCTCTTGCTCAAGTAGTTCTCTTTGCAGGAATCTTACGTGGATCTTCCTCATGTCTCTGTTGGTCGTATCTGTCTTTAATACTCATGAAACCTGACATATATTTTTCTTGTGACAGGTTTTGCGACTCCTCTATAGCATGCAAATGATGTCTTGTTCTTAGACCAGCCAAATATCATTAGGTGCAGGTTTTGCTCTAATCCTTGTTTCAATAGCTACTTAATAATGTAACTTCATTCTTTTTCTTCGTTTACTGAGAAGTCTAAAGTGTACTTGCGGTGACATTTTAAAAGATATATTTGATGTTTGAGCTCTGAGAATGATCGTAGTCTTTTCCCAATGGGTAATTCTTCATATTGGAGATTGTTTCATGTATAATGTATGACATTTTTTAATTGATTTTTCTGTTTTGGCATAAAATTTTAGATTGAAAATGTGATACGATCCTGTTTTCTGAGATGATTTCCCAATCTTTACTCCTAGTATATTACCCATCACATATACTTTATACATCTTTTATTCAATAATCACTATCTTTTTATTTTCCTTTTTTGTTCGACGGGGTAATGAATAGATAAAAAATGTAGCTTGGACAAAGAAAATTTAGAAAACTATCGACCCTTTATGTTTGGGGGTATTACTTAAAAACTGACTCAGGATCAATCAGCACCATTTATTTTTCGGCCATGACCAATCAGCATCTTATGGCACTCAATCTTAAGTAAAATTTGCCACTTAATTACATGGGTTAGATGAACTCTACATGGCACTCAATCTTGGTGCAAATCTTCTATGCATTAATATGTTCTATATGCACAGCCACAATGAGCTTGGACCTGTAAAAGGAACACATGGTTCTCTAAATTGCATTTAAAGTTGGCTCACGAATGCTGCAATAGTCAGAGTTCGATTGTTTTTGCTTTCGGCTCATCTTGGGACTTAAGGTGATTTTTTTGAGAAGCAACAACCCTTAACTTCTGGGGTTGCAAACTTGCAATAACACAACTCAAACATGCTATAATGTAGTAAATACAAAACAAATATTAAAGCATTTGTAAGGACTGGCATGAGCATGACTACCTAGCTGATAAGTTATTGTTTTGAACTTATGGATGCAAATTTTTGGGACCACACGTATTAGGGCTACAACTTAATTCGCTGCAGCTATAGTGGTTGACACCAGTTTTTGAAAGGAGATAAACTATCCTTTATTTGAAATTTAGACGGTATATAATTATAAATATAAATGATAACATAATCTCATCTGTGTCTCTTGTATATACTATATATTTTTCTAGTCTAAACTAGCTATCAATGCCGTTTTTGTTGTATTCAAAGCCGTCATATATTTGCTGTGATGCTTTTATATCAACAGTACAATCTTGGCCCCTGTTTCCCAACAAAGGCTCCCCATGTCACTTTCAGATTCAGGAGATAACCTGATAATTAATTTCAAGTCCTTTGTTAAACCCTTCAAAATCTGCAATCCCATTCAGNACATATTTTTCTAGTCTAAACTAGCTATCAATGCTGTTTTTGTTGTATTCAAAGCCGTCATATATTTGCTGTGATGCTTTTATATCAACAGTACAATCTTGGCCCCTGTTTCCCAACAAAGGCTCCCCATGTCACTTTCAGATTCAGGAGATAACCTGATAATTAATTTCAAGTCCTTTGTTAAACCCTTCAAAATCTGCAATCCCATTCAGTCTATCAAATAATTTCCCAGAGAAAAACCCATTGGTTAAAAACTTAAACCGAACTACTTCTCAGTCCTCAACAAGGGGCAAAACGACATCGTTTCTGTTACTGAGCACTTTTTTAATGGCAAGAGCAAATGGGCCAGGCCAGTGGCCAATCCTCGTGACGTGACGCACCAATATAATATGACCGTTAGACCCAACGTTCTGAAAATTATGAATTTCGAAAAAGTCGCGCCTACTTACCGTTGCCAACGGCTGGTTCTTTCCTAGTCATGAGATGAAAGGATTGGGACAACCCTACGAACATTAGGTTTCCTTATCGAACTTGAAGATCAAACCCCAAGTCAGTTTCAGTTCTTCAACCCCCTTTCATTCCTTTCTTGATCGTGATTTTATGCCTTTCTTTCCCTAATCGAGTTCTTTGTTAGATTGCGTTTCCTTTTTGTTGCTTTTAAGCTTAAAACAAAGGTTCTTTGGGTAATTCTTGTACCCTCGAAGACAATGGCAACACTGGCACCTGGGATTCTATTGAAGCTCCTCAATGGGATGAACACAGGGGTTAAAGCCACAAGTGAGCACCGGAACTCACTTTTGCAGGTCACAGACATCGTCCCTGCTGATCTTGATGAGAAGAGCCTCTGGCCAAAACATGGGTTCTTCATAAAAGTGTCAGATTCTTCGCACTCGATTTATGTTAGTCTTCCCTCTGACCAAGATGATTTTGTTCTCAGCAATAAGATGCAGCTGGGGCAGTTCATTTATGTCGATAGATTGGAGCCAGGATCACCGGTTCCGGTCGTTAAAGGCGCAAAACCACTTCCCGGACGGCACCCTCTTGTGGGTACCCCGGAACCATTAATGGGTCTGAGAGAGAAGGGAGGGAGAAGCGAACAAACATCCAATTCAGCTCCCAGAAGGGGTTCTTGGGGAACAGGGCAGAGTGGGACTGATGGTATTTCATCTCCCATGGTTTTCAAGCCTATTAATTTGGACTTTGATCAGTGTACGCCGGTGAAAGACCGTGGCAGTTTGGTAAAAAATAGCACTTGTCAGCCATCAATGTCTCCGTTGATTAGAGGGAGAGTTGGAAAGGAAGGAACTCCTACTTCAGGTATCAGATGCTCATCTAGTGGAGGGCTTTTGGCAAAGATGACAGATGCAAAGGGAGAAACTCCAGCACTACTTAGGAAAAGCTGTGTAGCCACTTCTGCTTCGAAATTTCCGAGGAGCAGGAGTGTCTGTGAACGAGAGCCTAGGATTCCTATAAGTCCCTTCAAGTCAGCTGTAGGTACATTGCTCCTCATTGATATTCAATTGCTTAGAAATCAATGATTCGTAATTAGAATGTGCCCATAATTAATGTTTTCTTGGTACAACCACAGCTAATTTAATTGCATATTGAAATTCAAGTCTCTGTTCTTGCTATTTTTTTTTTTTATCAATTTTCTGAGGCTTTCCTTGTGGTTAAATTCCGCAGCAGGAAAAGAAAAGCGCGACTCCACCACCACGCTTGCGGAATGCAAGAGTGGCACCTTCCATCGGTGTAGCTGGTGATGCTCAGAACCCAGACTCAAATGTGACTTCTCAACCACAATCTCAGTCTACTAATTCAGCTTTTGATAGCAGCAACAATCTTAGTCTCCCCATGAATTTACCTGGAAAGCTTAGTTCACTGGGAAAGGTGAATCTAAAAGCTGCAGTCCTTTGCATTCTTCATAGGTTGAACTACTAATCGCATAGATAATCATATTTCTTTCTGTTGTTGGGCTTGCTTTTTGCTTGATAGGAAGCTGTGCAGCAACGAGAAGTGTCTCAAAAGATTGCCCTACAAGCATTAAGAGATGCTTCAGCTACTGAAACATTAGTCCGGTCCCTGAAGTATAATTTTTTCCATTAACTGGTTTCTTGCAACTTTATACTAAGCTTTGCCTATTAGAACACCAATCTGGTAAAATTGCTTATTTGTGGGTTCTTTCAGGATGTTCTCGAATTTAAGCAAATCAGCTAGAGCTGATACTCCTCCAGCCTGTTTCGAACGGTTTCTGGAATTCCATCATCAGATTGTACAAGCAATTAATGATATGGTGTCCATTCAAGCTGCTACTTCAGCATCAGAAATGGCTCAAAACTCAAATAGTAAACAGACTGAAGAAGAGTCCTCAATTTTACATGAAATTGTGCACAATTCCATGGACCAATGCAGGAGCTCAGAATCAAACTTATCCAAAAGGAGGAATGCTTTATACAAGTCAGTTACTTCCATACCCGAAAGAAATGAGCAGAAGACAAATATGGGGAAGCTCCCGAGATCCAATGTTAACCAAAAGGATAGTTTGGAAAGAAAAGGTTCCACTCCGCTTGTAAAATTGCCACTGGAACCTATTGGAGAAAATGATGAGAATAAGAAACCTACATCTTGCAGCTTAGGCAATACTATCAAACTGGGAAAGCAGATTGAAACAGAAGCCGGGAACTGGTTTATGGAATTCATAGAGAAGGCCCTGGAAACAGGAATGAAGAAAACGAAGGGAGCAGCAGATGGGGATGCTCGGAAAGTTCCTCAGTCTCTCATACTTAAAGTTATTAACTGGGTTGAGGTAGAACAGTCCAATAAAAATAAGCGACCTGTTCATCCCAAAGCAACACAGATTGCTCGCAAGTTGAGGATAAAGATGAAAAATCCTTGAAGGTTTTGCTCGGATGGAACAGTTAACCTCCAAAGAAGTTTGTATTGTGTTTGGAATAGGCAGTAGTTCCTATATCCTTCCTATATAAATATTGTTTAAAGCTTGATGTTGAAATCTATTCAAATCTCATGTCCCACTCACATAATTTTGTTTAGTGATTTTCATTTGTAAAATTGAATTTGTGTCACATTCATTCATTTATTCATTGCCTATTTTATTATAAATTGGTTATCTGTATGTATCTAATACATTTAGAAATTTCTTTTTTTGTTGTATTTGTGAGATAGACATCTAACATTTTATAGCAGATTACGGGTGCGTTTGTTTTCGGAAGCTGTTACATTATAAGACTGATCCCACCAGAAAGCCAATCGCTTGACATCTAACATTTTATAGCAGATTACGGGTGCGTTTGTTTTCGGAAGCTGTTACATTATAAGACTGATCCCACCAGAAAGCCAATCGTCTCAATGCACAAAATCAAAGCATAAACACCTGGGTTGCCACACGGCACCTGTTGAGTTACTAATTCACACCTTGTTAGTTATCCACACCTTATTAATGTGATCTATAATTGTTCGCTATGATTATCTGGTAGATATTAAGTTAGAGGATCAACTAGTATATGCTCTAAAGGCAAACAAATTGCCAAGATTACAGCCGCAAGGTAGATTTTTATTTCACTAAAAGCAACGAAACTAAATAGAAGACATGAACATAAGCCATATAAGCAGGAAAAAAAATGAATTTACTCACGAGTTGATAAATCCTTTGGTAATTTTTTTCATATAAAAGGAACTTAATCTAGTTGATTTTATCTGCTTACTACATTCTCCCCCAATTTAGATATTCTAATGCTGCTCCCGAATAAGGGACTAATGACAAAAGAAGAACCTAACATAAAGCAGTCTTTTACTCTGATGACAAAACATATACAGCTTCCAAGAACAAGCACACGTCTGCAAAACTATCCTATGACTTCGTAGGATAAACAAACTGCAAAAAACTTGTCATTTATTTCACAGCAAATATCATGCAGAACTTGAGCAAAAGAATTACATTGTTTTACACATGTGGTAAAAAGTTAGTGCCTGAGCAGTGAGCACACAACAGCTATTTTCTTCCCCAAAAAGGTGAGGCTTATTACAATGTCATACTTAATTAAACGCCTGAGCATACAACAACCATCTTCAGGTATAAAATTGCATTATCACAGAAAGAGGTCACCCAACTTCTCTAGTGCTCTCACCCCTTAAGGCTTAAGTAGAAACTATAAATTCTGGTTGGTTTGTTTTATAATATAGTGTTGTGCTTTGGAGTGTCACTTGCGTGTTTTTTTATAGAGTAACGATAAATTTATACACTTGTTAGGTTTATACGGGTTTAGGTAGCACAATTTAAATTTTTTTTTTTTATTTTATGAGCACAATTTAAAATTTAATTGAGTTTAAATAAATACTTTTTTCATGACTCAATTTAATTTTATCAACTTATCTAAGGTAAGCCAATGTAAAAATTATAGGTGTGCAATAAATATTTCTTTTTTCAATAATTCCTAATCTATATCAGCTTTAACCTGCATGCATGACATATTTAAGAGTAAATACGTCATGTTAAAAAAAGTAAATACTAAATACGTTGCGTTTCGTGTGTAAAAAAAAAAAAAAAAAAANAAAAAAAAAAAAAAAAAGAACACGTCATGGTTGCCGTTTTGGGCCACAAAGACGTCCGTCTCTGTCGTTTCCTCGAAACGAATCACCTAGTGATACTTGTGCGGTTGTGCAACTTGTGCCATCACTTTGAACTTTGAAGCAGGACTACCTCTGAAAATGGAGATGGGTTACATGTGGATGAGGCGCATGGGAATAGCAGGATCCAACGCTACTCTTCTATCGAAGCCTTCTGTGGCTGCACTATATTCTGCAGCCTATCACAAACCCATCTCATTCTCTTACGTGAAAACGCCACTCTATCTCATCTCACTTTTCCCTCCCCGTCGCCGCTGGCTTTCAGCTACAGCTTCGTGTTCTCCGGTTCCTCCTATTAACTTAGACGAAAATTGTTCCGATTTCGGTCAGTGTTCATATAATTAAATTAGCATCAAATAGCTGTTTCTTATTTCAAACAATAAATGTTTTTCTTACTTGAGGCCTTTCTCAATCTTTGTCTTTTGTAGCAGACAGTGATTGTACTACAATTTCAATGAAAGGGTCGAAGGTTGTTCTTAAGGGGATGACATACAGTGAACTTGAAGTATGAATTATCTAATTTGATTTATCTCCCATTAGTTTTCCGATTAATAAGCAATGATAGTGCTTCCAAATGTTATGTGTATTATAATTGTAATTCAATGTCTAATGGTAGTGTATGTGTGTGTTTTTTAAAATTTTCATGTCAATAGGATGTTACCAATATAGAATAGTTTCATAACCAAGGTCCTAAGGATTTGGCTCTTCAAACCAGCGTGTCAAATCACGCATTTGACTCAAATTCTTTGGCTAATGATTCCCACTATGTGACCCTGCTTTAACAGAAATGGGTTCAATCGCATGGATATAGACCTGGGCAGGCGATGATGTTATGGAAGCGTCTCTATGGAAACAACATTTGGGCACATCATAGTGATGAGTTGGAAGGTTCTCATTTTCACTATTTTCTCCTTCATGTGTTAGAGAGGGGGAAAAAACTATTATTTTAGAATTTTAATTGAGTTTAATTGTACAATCATGTTAGCGCCCTAATTCTTTAGATCTTCACAGTGAGTACATATATATCATTACTTATCAACTTTGAGCTCCATACTCTAAATTGATTTCTATATAAATCTTATGATTAGGTTTGAACAAAGATTTCAAGAAGATGTTGAGTAAAAATGCTGACTTCAGGGCCCTTTCTCTAAAAGAAACTCGTACAGCATCCGATGGAACTAGGAAGGTTGAAATGATATTTTCTCTCTTTTTTCTTCTCAGTCCTTACTGTTATTTTCATTTTTAATCCATTATCAATTAGTTCAACTTGGAAAGTTCCTTAGGTGGTCTCATCAGTTCATGGCAGCATACATGATTGGTAAAAGTTAGTTGAATTTCTTGAGTCTTCTTGTTGACTATTTAACTCACAGGATATTGCAGATTTTATTCACATTGGATGATGGACTGGTCATAGAGACAGTTGTCATACCTTGTGATAGGGGCAGAACTACTGTGTGTGTTTCAAGTCAAGTAGGATGTGCCATGAACTGTCAATTCTGCTATACCGGAAGGCAAGCCTTCTTTCTCCTTTTGTGACCAATTCATTGGTAACATTTCTATTCCTTCTGAATATTTGCTGCAAAGTTTTTATGCATCCATTTATTTTGCAGAATGGGTCTTATGAGACATCTTACAGCAGCAGAAATTGTAGAGCAGGCTGTTTTTGCCCGACGTCTGCTCACAAGTGAAGTTGGCTCCATCACAAATGTTGTCTTTATGGTAAGTCTACAACTGCATTGAGAATTTAAAACAACCTGTATATCATTATTCTGCATTTTAGAATTTCCAATTTATTCTGAGTTTATAGGGTGCTAACCTTGTCAATCAGACATTTGAATTGGTTTATTCTTCATTTCATGCATTGCCATGTCCATTGAGCTACAGTGACATCTCTTGTTCTGGAAACAAAATCAATTTTTTTGTTTCTTAGATATATGTTATTTGTAATATGCAAGTGGAGATTTTGTGTATAATCATTCAACAGTTGGTTGTAAATTCATGTGTTTTTGCATGCTTATTTGTACTATTCTATTCTACTGTATACTTTGTGTTTGCACGTTGGGTTATAGAATCATGCATTCATGTTTTCAAATAAGAATAGACAAGTATCCCTTTTGTGCCTACAAATGCCAAATTCATTCTAGCTACAAGCCATCATACATGAAGGCGTTAATCCTCATTCTGTTTATTCAGACACATTGGAAGGCTTTTAACTATCAACTCTCAAGGCCATTTCATTATATGCTTATAATTTTGTTTTTTCTTCTAATTTCTTTTCATTTCAATGTTGTCCAGTTATGTACTTCCGTTTGGTTTTATACATTCTGTTCATGCTACAAATAATATATCATGTACACTAGAGATGGGAAGGGAAAGAAAAGAATGAAAATGGAGTGAAATCTTTTTATTGCTTGCAGGCTAATAACAGTTATACATTTATTTTAGGGCATGGGAGAACCACTTCATAACATTGATAATGTCATTAAAGCTGCAGATATTATGGTGCATGACCAAGGGCTTTATTTCAGTCCTCGCAAGGTCACTGTTTCAACCAGTGGGCTTGTTCCACAGCTCAGACGTTTCCTCCATGAATCCAACTGTGCATTAGCTGTTAGTTTGAACGCTACAACTGACGAGGTACTTCATTGTTTTTTACTTTATTTTTATTGGCTGGCAGAGCATGCTTACAAAGAGGGATAAATACGCAAGTAGGAAGAGAGGGAAGATTAATCACACTTAAATCTAATATGGCAGGTAAGAAACTGGATTATGCCAATAAACCGGAAGTACAAATTAGATTTGCTTCTTCAAACTCTTCGGGAAGAGCTTCGCTTCAAACATAACTATAAAGTTCTGTTCGAGTATGTCATGCTTGCGGGAGTTAATGACAGGTTAGATGAACTCAATTTTGTACGTTGCTTGTATTGGAGATATAATTTCTGAGCTTCTTCTAGTGTTCATGTGATGCACCACACAGAGTTATATTTTAGAGTGACTTATTTTTCCGTAAAAACTTACAACAATGGGGTTGTCATGTGCTAGACTGTATGCATAATGCTTAAAATGCTCCTTGCCATAAATGAATCGATATAGTATTAACTTGTCTTATTGTATGTAACATCCTTTATGTATCAACTGGCATTAACTATTTTTAAAGTTTAAGTTGAATTGGTGCAATGGATTTTGGATTGCATTATGTCTCCGTACTAAAAGTGTCAACAAGGCATTTTTATTCCGCCTCCCCTTCCCATGCTGGATGTCATCTGCCCTTGTCAAGGTCTTTCTTTACTCTTGATGCTAATTAACCTCAGCATCCTGTATATCTAAGTATTATGGAATAAACATCGCATTGTTAGCAGTCATTGTTTCTCATTGATGTTTATCCTTTAGCTTCTTTTTCCCATATACCATACCATAATTCTGTGACTTGTCCATTGTGCTATAATTCTTCTATTCAAGTTCTGTCATACATGCCATGTCACTGTTCTGTTCTTCTCCCTGACCACCCACTTTCATTCTGAGGATAAGAAAAGTTAATTATAATTTTAATACAAATGATTTTTTCTCATGTATATACATGGTTATTTTATGCTTTAAATTGTTAATATTGCCTAAAGTTAGTGCATTTCTAATGCAGCGATGACGATGCAAAGAGGCTTACTGATCTTGTTAGGGGCATTCCTTGCAAGATCAATCTCATTTCATTCAATCCACATAGTGGATCACTGTTCAAACCAACCAAAGAGGAAAGGATGATTGAATTTCGAAACACATTGGCTGAAGCAGGGTGCACGGTCTTTTTACGACTCAGTAGAGGTGATGATCAGATGGCTGCCTGTGGTCAGCTAGGCAAGCCTGGCACCATTCGGGCTCCATTGCTCCGTGTACCTGAGCAATTCCAAATGGCAGTTGGAAGTTCATCGTGATTCTTCGGAGAGGTTAACCTACAGATTGGTCTAACAGTTAGAAGACAAATTTCATAAGATGTTTGTGAGTTGTGACTCAGATGGAGCCGCCATGCCTAATTCATATTGAGGCAAACAAGGGCTATCTGTCCATTTCAAGATTATACTTCTCTATCCTTCAAGGGAAGCGATATTTGTCATGTATGTGTAGGATCTTTATGGATTTTGACAGAGATAGTAGTTCAGAGAAGTGTATTGGGATTTGGGACACATTTTGATCCATTTAGTTTGGTCCTTTTCCATCACAAATTTGAAATGGGAAACTTTTTTGCCGATTTTTTTTTCCTTTCCTTTTTGTTTCTTTAGATCATTGTGCAATGTATAAAAGGAAAATAGTCCTTGTGTCTTGAGAGTCCTACCCTCTTCTGTTACTAATGGACAACAAGAGAGGGGGGGGGGGGGGGCACAGCACTGAATGCAACTGTTAACATACCTTTTCCTTTTTTTTTTTTTTTTTTTAAAAAAAAGTTTCTTGATATCATTGTACCACGTATCAAAGGAAAACCCTCTTCTGGGACTAATAGAGAAAGGAAAAAAATGAGAAACACTCTATGCTACTGCTACAAATTCATCGTCTTCCCAAAGGGAGTCTTTCGCAAACGAATTATTTTTTAGTTTTTGAGAATCATATTTTTTGAGAATGATAATTTTTAAAAATGTTACAAATGCATATGTTAACCTTAAACATTTTTAAAAATGTTAAATGATATTTCTTAAGAATTTTTTATCCCCATATTTAGTTTTAATATAACTTTATTAAGAATCTTAGTATTTTTTTCAAAAATATCCTTAAGTATTTTAAGTCAAAAAAAATAAAATTATTTTTTATAATTAATGAATATTTATTTAAAATGATTCTTTATTTAAAATTAAAAGAATAAATAAGAAATAGTACTAGAAACTAGCAAAAATAAAACATAAAATAAGGTATAAACCAAAATGGTGGATAACAAAACGACAATAGCACAAAGTTGTAGTGGAAGACATTGATTATAAGATAGACTAAATGAAGACATAGATAAACGGTACTGACCAAAATGTGGATGAGGGAAGCTACAATAATGGTGTGGTAGCGTCCAAGAATCGGCAACAAATGCTCCCAGTAGAGGAAGCAACGACACTATTCCAATCCATGCGTTCAAAAGCCCTCAGAAATTTATAAATAAATAAAGCTAAAAAGGAGGAAGAGATAAGTTTCACTAAAGAATTTTGACATTATTACAATTATGCTGTTAAAGAAATGTATATTTATCTTTTTATGTCTAAATTTTTTTTTTTATATATAATCATACAAATTTAAGATTCTCACTCGATTTTGGTAAAAAACTTGTTTTAAGATTGTTCTTATAAATTTTTTTTAAATAATTTTTTTAAATTTTGTATCAAACATAAAAAAATATTAATTTTTTAAATTAAAATTTTTAAGAAACTAAAAAAAATTCTTCTGCTGTCCCTAAGTATAGGCTGAGTTGAAACTTGAAAGTAAAAAACGGCGAGGCAGCTCTATTATTGGGGCATTATCAGAGACTCAGAATATGAGATATGGTATGATTTTTTTTTTTTGGGTGCTATGTTATATTTTTTATGTGATTTATTGTTATATTTTAATTTTTTTACACAAATTTAATTTTATATTATATTATTTTAACATAATTTATTTAATTAAAATTTTATTTAATTCATTTAATTTTTTTATATAATTTAAATATTAATTTAGTAAAATTTAAATTATATTAATGTATCAAATTAATACAATATATAGTTAAAATTAAAATAAAATAAAAAAAGTAAAGATATGATAATAAATCACATCAAAAGCATAGGATAGTCGTATCCTTGTTTCTTTTGGCATCTCATCTACCGTGGCCAGGGAGCAGGCCCAACAGGGACAATGGAGACCGGAGAGTGTCTAATTGACGGGCACGTCGCATGTAGGTATATTAAAAGGAGAGGGATGATTTCTTAAGAAAAAGGAAACTGCATCAGACAAATTGACTTAAATAATGTATTTTTATAAACTATTTATGTAAATAGAATATTTTTAAATTATTTATGTAAAATAGATACTTTTAAATATTTATTAATTTTTTAATTAGAATAAAACATGTTTTATCTCATATAAAACATATATAAACTGAACACGTTTTAAAATATTTCATCTCAAAAGTGTGTTCATAATTGAGGAAAGGAGATGTAAAAAAGTCTGGGAACACGTTTTAAGATTGAGGAACACATTTTTGTTCAAAAGCGTATTTCACTTTTTCTCAAACTATTCACGCTTTTGCTTGAAGTCTTTTGTTTAAAACAAACAAAAATTGGGTCAATGGAACACGCTTTTCACTTAAATTTTTTTTTTTTTGGCGGTCACTTTTTCTGAAGAAGGATTGCTTTATAGTGTTTTTAGTTTTGTATTTTGAGAAATGAATTCATAGTGAATGAATCATTAAAAGGAAAATTGGATCAATGGTTATTTATTGAAACTTTTATTTTGCTTGGTAACTTAATTGTTAAGCAAAAAATAGCTTTTTTTGAAATTTGTTTTCAAAATTTCATACAATTGGTTTTGAAGGACATGCTTTTAAAAAAAAAGTAAAATATGTTTTTTCACGTTTTTTTTTAATAGTGGACACGCTTTTGAGATAAAATATTTTAAAGCGTGTTTAATTTATACACATTTTATACTAGATAAAGTGTGTTTTGCTCTGATTGAAAAATTAGTAAAATATTTAAAGTGTTCATTTTACGTAAATAATTTGAAAAGTGCCACATTTGTATAAATAGTTTACAAAGTGTATTATTTAAGTCAATTTGTTATACTATTCCAATTCATGTGTTCAAAAGGGCAAATTGACTTAAATAATACACTTTTATAAACTATATACATATATTTTGAATGAAATATTCTAAAGCGTGTTCAGTTTATATACGTTTTACATGAGATAAAACGTGTTTCACTCTTGTTAAAAAATTAATAAAATATTAAAAATATCTATTTTACGTAAATAGTTTAAAAAGTGCTCAATTTGTGTAAATAGTTTGTAAAAATGTATTATTTAAGTCAATTTGCTACATTATTTCAATCCATGTGTTCAAAAGAACAAATTGACTTAAATAATACAGTTTTGTAAACTATTTACACAAATTGGATACTTTTTAAACTATTTATATAAAATACATATTTTTAAATATTTTTTTAATTTTTTTAACCAGAATAAAATACTATTTATCTCGTGTAAAGCGTGTATAAATTGAATACGCCTTAGAATATTTCATCCCAAAAACATATATACTATTGAGAAAATGAGACATAAAAAAGCGTGAGAACACGCTTTTGCTAAAAAATGTATTTCACTTTTTCTCAATCTATTCACGTTTTTGCTTAGTTTTGAGTTTTTTTTTTTTTAAAAAAAATGAGGTTTCTTAGATACTTTTAGTATTTATGTAGTATGTCATACTACATAGGAATAACCAATAAATGAATGATATGTGTACAAATTAATTATTTTTAAGTTTGTTTAAAAAATTAAATAAATTATATTTTATATATAATAAAATATAAAAATTATGTATGTTTGTCACGTCAATGTAGTATGACATACTTACGTAATATCATAGAATTCTCGAAAAAAAAATTGGGTCAATGGAAAACTCTTTTCACTTTAATTTTTCTTTTATGCGGTCACTTTTTCTGAAGAAGGATTGCTTTATAGTGCTTTTGCTTTTGTATTTTGAGAAATGAATTCATAGTGAAGGAACCATTAAAAGGAAAATTGGGTCAATGGTTATTTATTGAAACTTTTATTTTGCTTGGTAACTTAATTGTTAAGCAGAAAATAGCTTTTTTTGAATTTTTTTTTTCAAAATCTTATACAATTGGTTTTGAGGGACTTACTTTTGAGCAAAGACGTGTTCCCATAGTCTTAAAGCATGTTTTCACGTTTTTTCATGTCTCATTTTTTCAATAATAGACACGCTTTTGAGATAAAATATTTTAAGGCATGTTTAGTTTATACACACTTTACACGAGATAAAGTGTGTTTTACTCTTGTTAAAAAATTAATAAAATATTTAAAAGTGCTCATTTTACGTAAATAGTTTGAAAAGTATCAAATTTATGTAAATAGTTTACAAAAGTATATTATTTAACTCAATTTGCCCATACATCATTCAAAACTAGAGGAATTTCATTCATCTTTTTTTTTTTTAATTTATTTTTGCCCGTATTCATCTCTTTTATAGTATTCAAAATTACATGAAGTTTACATGTTATCATATTTGAATTTAAGAGAAAATTAATACGGTTACCTTAACGAGCAATATATTTGGCTCTTATGCAATTGTCTAGATTATTATGGGAAAGAAGATTAGAATTAACTGTGATATTAGGGTTTAGCTTAAATGCCTGTGAAAAGCACAAGAAACAAGCACACGTGGTTGATAACTTGATATAGAAAAAACCAAATAAAAATGGCTCTTTATGCAAAGTAGCCTGACTAGGCTACGAATGATGAGTGAACTTCAAGTTACTAGTATTACTTATAAAGGGTGGCAAAGTTACCAGGTACACCATATTCGATTATTCTTAACCCGAAAATTTGGTGAAGAGAAAGGATAGATAAATAAAATGCATCACAAAAAACACTCGTTAACTTGAAAGTTCTTCAAAGTCAAAATTCAAAACATGTGATAATTTTAGTTATGAATGAGGTAAAAAAATGACTATAACAAGTTTTAAAATTCATAAATGTATCACAACTTATGTGTCATTATATTTATTTACAACCAAGAGTTTTTCAGATGTTTTTCCTTATAAATTGACATTTTAAATATGTCTATAATTTTTTTTATAATTGATCATATAAATATGCATAACATATTTTTAATGATAGAAAACAATTCTTCAGATAATATATCAATTTTCATAAAATTACTCTAAACTCAGTTTTATCATTTGAAAAATTAATGATATTTATTTTCTAATACGATAAAATCACTATCACATAAGTCATAACATGATTTATTTCGTCTATGGGCATTACAAAGATACAACATTCGTCAGTGATATTTTTTACAAAAATTAATGCTACAGTTGCACAATGTCATAACATTTTTCAGGCCTCCTTAGGTGTCCTTACTGAATTAGCCCAAAAAAAAGGGACCAAAAAGAAAAGAATTAGACTCCAGATTTCCTATTGGATCGTACGAGCACGCGCCTACCTTTCACATAGATGTTTTTTTTGGCGGCATTATTTCATTTCACTTGTTCTTCGCCAGCACTTCAAAAGCTTCTCAAGTCACGTCTATATAACTTCCTTCGCTTTCTCAGTTTTCATTCTCTCGTTGTAACAGTTTCTCAGTTTTCCTCTCTCTTTCTCTGCCGGAAACCCTAGCAGAGCAAGAGGACACTAGGCTATTTCTTCTTCCGAGCACTACATTGCTCTGTCTCTCTTTCTTCCACCGTGCCCCGTCATCACTGAGCATACAATGGCTGCTCCTGCTCGTGTCGCCGACGAGGTCTCTCTGGAACGGAAATTGTTAAAGCACGTTCGCGATAATGTTCATGGGAACATCTTCCTTGAGCCGGTATCAGATTCTATAACCTTTTGGTTTCTCTAAAATTTCTTGCTGCGTAGTTCTCGAATAATGCGTTTTCACTTTGATTCTTCTGTTTTTCTTTCTCGATTATACTCTTATGCGTAGAAAATATGATGTTGATCGTTTGTGAGATTTTGAAATTATGTGTTCTGGAGATGGAGTATGGTAGTAAATTCATTGAACTGGATTAGGTGCGAGTTTGCTTCTTCAATGTATTTGCGTTAATTACTGAAAGGAACTGTGGAATTCTTGAAAGGATTTGATCTTGTGCGAGATTTTGATATACTCTGCGCAGATATTTGTTTGTGCAAAAATAGTTCAGAATTTAGGCCGTTGAAAAATTTGTGGTTCTGCACTTGAAATCTTTAACATTGAACCGTTCCAAGGATATCGATGGATTGGAATCGTGCACTGAAGGCAACGAAAGAGAATAGAATAAGTAGAGATAAAGTTTAAATTCAGATACGAACTTCACGAATTTGCTAGAGATGGTTAATTATTTTCAATATTTCAATACAGTTTCTGTTGCGAGTGAGATTATTTTAGTTGTTGTAAACTTGTTTATCTGGTCTGTTGCAGATCTTTTTAAAGTTCGTTGACACAGAACAATTCCAAAGGCAAGTATGCCTTACTAAAAATATGGTCAAATAGTTGCATTTAGCGCACTTTTCTGACTATTTTGTTTTTACAACTTTGTCATGCAGACTTCGTGATTTGAAACAGCTTGGTACGTCTGATTCTTACTAAATAAACTATTAGGGGAAGGGGATTTTAAGTACTAACTGGATATGTATTAATTAAAATTTATAGAATTATTTTTATCGTTTATTGCAATAAGCTTCTCTTAGCCACTTAAAATACATCTGCCATTTACTAGGTATAATTATATGAACCTGCAATTTTTGGATCCATGTATTACCCATAGTCTCCTGTTTCTACACTCTAAACTTCAGCTTTAATCCCTCGCCACTATGGCATTTACAGTTTTTACATATTATCTAAAAGAAATGAACTAAATTGTCATTTCCGTCTAATTAGTGATATTATTTCCATCATAATTATTTGAAGTCAAAATTACTTGTTCACTTCATTGCTCTAATGTTTACACTTTTTTTCTATAATCAATTTTCTTTTTCTGCTGCTGGAATTACTGTAGTTGTAATCAGCATAAATCAGAGTAAGTATTCTTAAAAAATGTATAGAATTAATGACAGTCAACTTTGAAGTGAATGATTTCGGCATTTTTTTTTTTCCAAATAAGAATTACTTCCCTCTTCGTGAATGATTCTCATGCAAGTAAGTGATCTATATACAAAGTAAAATGTATTAAGTGATTAAGAGTATGACGTTGGTTGCAAATTTTTTTCAAATAATATAACAGAAGCTATTTTAAATGGACTTACCATTCTTACTGACTTATGATTTTACATGATCCAGGTTTAACTCATATGGTTTTCCCTGGAGCTGTACACTCTCGTTTTGAGCATTCACTTGGGGTTTATTGGCTGGCTGGAAAATCTATTGATATCATTAAAAAATACCAAGTAACAGTATATCTAAACCGTCTTATGTAGATGCTGCTTATGAGATCATGCTGCTTATAGACATGCTGTGCTTTCAGGGCCCAGCGCTTGGTATTGAGCATTCGGATATACTGACAGTAAAACTTGCTGGTAACTGACCTCTCTTCCAAAATAATTCCTTTTTGACCAGTCTATTTCTACTATTTTATTATTTGTCATCTCTGTGTCTAGGACTACTGCATGATGTTGGCCATGGACCATTCAGCCACATGTTTGAGCGCGGGTTCCTACCCCAGGTCCTTACTGGCTCCAAATGGTAATTCTAGTAGTTTTTGGTTAACTTTTTGCCTCTCAGAAAATATGTTCCATTCCTTTAATTTGTTACCCTTTTCCTCGCAGACTTCTAATAGAAGAAAAGTGTTATTATCTTTCTCATGTGCCCAAATCTTATTTTTCCTGTCGATTCTCTAACAGTGTAATTTACTCTCTTTAAGCAAGCCATTTCATGGTTGAACTCTTAAGCAGCTGAAGTATTATGTCACAATGCTGTAGTGTTAAGTCATATATCTGATTTGTTCATGTGTTTTGGAGGCACGCTGTTTAGAATGAATCAGTCTTCCCATTGCCTATAAATATTTTCTTGTTTTCAGATTTTAATATTTCAAAAATGGATACTTGAGAAATCTTAAGCCGTTATCTTGCCTGATTTACTAGTTGCTTGTTTTTCAGGAAGAACATTTTACAAAACTAAATAGTTAATGTGTGTTGTGGATAAGCATTTTTAGCTTGTATTTATTTGAATACTCGAAGAGGATTTGGAACTTAATATGCTCTGTTTTTTTATTTATTTATTTATTTTATGAATTGAACTTAATAATATTTTTATTGTGGCACCCAGCCAAGAGAGTTTATTATTGCACTCTCTGTTTACAGTTGTGGCTAATTGCATAGTGTACTTTAAGAGCAGAACACTAATAATTTATAATAATTGATAATTGAAGACCCAGGGATAAGATGATCCGTGTTCTGTATTTAAAATTGTTTAAGCTGTCAGCAAAAGACTTTACCCACAGAGTTTAACCTTTAACTTTCTTGCTTTTTTCCCCTTTATTTTTTGTTAGAAATTTCGTTAGTGTCATTCCCCTCAACCTTAAATTGAAGTTTTATTACATTGTATTGAGCAGGATAGTAATTTATGAAGTCTGAGATTGTAAGAATTGATTCACTATTTAATATTTCATTTTCAGTCTAGTAAATTTTATAGCTGTCTTCGTTCATTCTTCATTCTGCCTGCTTTCATCCAATATAAGTTAATGAATAGTAATGTCTCTTGCAACGTGCCTTTTTTGCTTAACTAGTAATTTGAGGGAAACTACTCTTTTCTACCACCTTAAATTATAGCTCATATAATGTGGTACCATTTCACTTTCTTTTGACGTGGATATATGCAATCACGACTTTTCCAAAGTAATATACTTACCTCAGTCATTATCATGACTTTGCAAACAAAATATTATGTTTCTGCAATAGTTCAATCGTTTCTTGCTAGAGCATTTATCTTTATTGGTTATGAATGTTAAAATTTTCAGGTCTCATGAAGACATGTCTGTGAAGATGATAGATTACATTGTTGATCAACACAATATTGATATTGACCCTGAACTCCTCAAGAAAGTGAAGGTTAGGCAATATTAATGGTCAAAATGATCTTTCTTTCTTCTTTTGTATATTTCATCTGTGTCTGTTTTTCGAAACTGAAATCTCAGGACGTGTAAGAAATGCCAGTTCTCTTGATACCATGCTACATGTTAGAGAAAAAATGTTTTGGCACATCGATGCAGTCTCTGTTGCTCCTGTGCTGGGACTGTAATAATGAACACCTTTCTATCTCTTATCTACTTTGAGTTGTGTTGGCTACTGAAATTCACTTCTGAAAGTTCCATATTTTGCTTACCAGTTATTGATGAAATTCACTTCCGAAAGTCCAAATTTTGATCTTTCTTTGCATACCAAGAATATGAAATATTAGTGTATTGATGAAATTATATTTTTTAAAAGGGAATTTTGATACACTAATGTTCTTTTGACAGGATATGATCACTGCTAGTTCTGAGTCTGACTGTCCTTCACAAGGAGTAGGTCATCCTAGAGTCCAAGTTTTACTTTCCTTTTTTTTTTTTTTTTTTTTTNTTTTTTGTCTTTTTCCGGATGCCCTTCGATAATTTTATATAACTTCCTTATATATTGGTTTTATACTCATTTTTATTTTTATAATCTCTTGTATATTGGATGAAGGAAAATCGCTTCTTGTATGATATTGTTGCAAATGGTCGCAATGGAATTGATGTTGACAAGTAAGTCAATGTTTTTTGGGCCTTCTTCCTCTTCTCATATAATTGTTATTGATACTGTATGCTTGTGAGTCTAGCGAGTAGGGCCCTAAGTAATTCATGCATTTGCAGGTTTGACTACATTGTTCGTGATTCCCGTGCTTGTGGCCTAGGTTGCAACTTTCAACCTGAGAGGTGTTTGTTTTTGTTCTCTAGTGGGCTTTATCTTGTTGGGACGGATGTTTTCAATTTAGCAACATTTGCACTGATGTGCAGTTTGAATGTTGGTTACCCGTGAAATATGCAGCACGACTGTTACTTTTATCAGTATGGGAACTTTAAACTGAACTCCAAGTTTTATTGCAATTGCAGGTTGATGGAGACAATGCAAGTTATCGGTGACGAAATATGTTATCGAGCAAATGATTGTTAGTATATATTGAAAATTATGATGTTATTATTACAGTAGAAATTATAAAATATAATTCCTGTTTGACATGTTTGGTCAGATCTGACAATTCACAAGTTATTTGCAACCCGTGCTGACTTGCATCGAACAGCTTATACACATGCAAAAGTAAAGGTGAGCAATATCACCAAATTTAGTGATACAAAATGTGAACTCTATCTGCATTTCAGAGAAAAAGTACATCAGATTTGGCATTGTTTCCTTTGTCAGGCAATAGAATTGATGGTTATAGATGCACTGGTAAACGCTAATCCGTGTCTTGGCATTTCATCTTCAATTCAAGATCCATCTGAGTTTTGGAAGGTCTTAAGCACTTTGCAAATTTTTGGTGTTAGGGGCTTCTGAATTCGACACTATAGGACCATCACTCTCTATCTTAAATTGCAGTTAGATGACTCAATTCTGAAAACAATTGAAGTTTCTTCTCTAGAGGAGCTCAAGTATTCTAAAGACTTAATCCTGCGCATTCGCAGAAGGGATCTATACCAGGTATTATTCAAATAATAAATTTATACGGGAATGGCCAGGTCTTAAACTCATTGCTTTTTAACAGTCTTTTGGATTGGAGAGTAGAGTTTAATATTCTTGTCTAGAGTCTAGACACGTGCACACATTCTTACAGAGACAGGCCACTAGGGTGTTAAACTATATCATCTTATCCCATTTTTGCAGTTCTGCAATGAATTTTCTGTTCCAAAGGAAAGCCATGAGCACTTCAAAGACATCATACCCCAAGATATTGTTTGTTCCCAGGTTCAAAATTCTATATAAACGAGATGACATGCCCATTTTCACTCATAAAAATTATATGTTTTATATTTTCTGTATTTGGGGGGCTTCTGCACATGATATCTCAAATGCTAATTTTCCCAAACAGAAATCAGGTTACGTCACTTTGAAAGAAGATGACGTTGTTGTGAGCAATGTTAGAATTGATTTGACAAATGGAAGGAAAAACCCACTTGAAAGGTACTTGGAAAAGAAAGGATTACAGTGAAAGCAATTTGGTCTTTTTAAACATTTATTAACTACTGACCTAGTATGACAAATTATCTTTCTTCTTTGTGCATGCATCTGCTGATCCAGGATAAGTTTCTTCAAGGTACTGAGCACAATTATATTCTGCAGATTTATTTTCTTTTTTCCCCCTTTTAGACTTCTTGATTAATGATTGTTGATTATACTTCTTGACTAAGAATTGGAAATATTTTCATTTTTATGATTACGTGCAACTCGTTATATTCCAAATTAGCGTACGAACATGGTCAGATGGAAAAGTCAAATGTTGTGGTAGTCATAATGTAACAACTTTAACAAAAGCCAGGTAGAAAATTTTCTAAGAGAAACTGATAAAGGGGGAAAAAAAGGAAAACTTTCGAAGCATTATAATATCTGGAATAAATATATTATTTTGATGAATTTACATGGTTAGGAGATGATTGCAAGTGCTGAATGTTGTCATGGAGCAATCCAATTTTATAATGCCTTAAACCATAAATTTGGAAATCCTCTCTATTTATATTTGACTCTAATGGTGACCAAGCATAATTTTCAAATATTGAGCACTCTTGCAATGAAGCCTAATCTAATCCCAAATTAAATTCTTTTATATTCTAGTTGTAAGATGCTGATGATACATTTTATGCTAATTATTTTGCTATTAAAACTGTTGGTTTACTGACATTGCGTAGAACTTGAATGATGGAGAGCTTGACAACTTTTTATTGTATCAGGAACATGGGAGTGTAGAAAAATTCCCCATCCAGGACGACCGCATCAGTCACTTGTTGCCAGCTTTTTATGAAGACATAATAGTAAGGGTATACAGTAAGAAGCCTGAACTGGTTAGTGTCAATTTTTTTTTTTTTAAAAAAAAGAAGTTACTTTCAGATCTTAAAATTATTTTCGATTATATACTGTTTGCGCGTGAATTGATTTTTGGACAATATTCACAGGTGGGAGCTGTTTCTGATGCTTTTGAAAATTATCAGCTGAAGACATTTGGGAGGAAAGAACAAGTACACGAAACGCCTGAGAAGAAGAGACGCCGATCGTAACTGCAATCACTGCGAATATGACCTCCAACTTTAAGCTTGTAGATATTCACTCACTAATCTTTCATAAGAATCCCAAGTTCAACGCCGTAAGTAACTCCTCAGGTAAAAAGTATGTTGGATGGCATTTAGTATGGTAAATGTGTTAAATTCTTATATCCGGATTTACTAGCAAATGTACAGATCCAGGTCTTGCATGCTACTGCTTCCTGGGAAACTTTTCTGCATACTTCAATCTAATGTTCCGCACTTCTCTTATGTGGAAGGATGTTTCTAGTTGGTTTTTCTGCGACTTGGTTGTTACTAGATTTTTTTATAACTTACCCACAGTAAGTAGATTGTTAAAATTTTATGTTGATTCCCGAGTCTATGAAATGGATGATGCTGAGTACATCCAGCCACAAGAATAATAATTAAATTCTTGGTCAAATGACTCGCTCATAATTATGTTAAAGTGTGAACAGTGACTCAGTGAGCTACGTCAAATAACATTGCTGGTGTCAATATAGGAATGGGGTAACGTGAAAAATGTTTCCGCATCTCTGCCTTATTATGATATAAAGTATTTTTCACATAAATTTAGTGGAGGAGCTTACCTCTATTCAGTTATTCGTGCTTCGATTTGGCAACTTTTTTCCTCATGTTAATATGGTTGTACAGTATGGGGTAAATTTCAGATCGTACCTATTCCTCTTCACCTTTAACCCCATAGACAAATAACTTCAAATTATTCATAATTTATCCCATCCTACTACTGCCTATTCAAATAAAATCTTCTGGTATGACGCATTAAATTAAATATTAGTATAAGTTACGCATTGCTCAACACAAGTTCGACTCATTGATTAAAGTCGAGGGGAGTTGTTAGGGTTATTTGAATCTTACCCACTAGTCTATCAAACCCAACGTTATAGAGAATTTGTAGGCTGAGAATGGGAGCTAATAGTCCTCCCCCTTCTTCAACCCTACATATAAAGAAAAATAAAACTGATAAGCAGAATGAAATAAGGCCACAATTACTCAGGTAAGAAACCACTAAACTTCCGCATCTTGCGGACTTCTCCAGATTTTTAGTATAACTCGCTCCACTGCGTTATATTATTTATTTACAAAATGATATCCGTCAAAATAATTGGTGGATATACCTTCAGGCCTACCATCTCTAGTTGTCAGCAATGTACTGTTTCCTGCTATACATTCTACGTACTCATTTGGAACTCCTAACCCACAAGAAATGGTCAGAAACTAGACAACTTGGTTGTATTTCCGCATAGAAAACTGTCAGCTACCTTTCCTTGTATAAAAGGCTGTTGCTAATTGCCAGCCCATAGGATACTCTGATTCCAAAAGCTTCTCGCAGAATAATTGCTATAGAAAACTGTCAGCCACCTTTCCTTGTATAGAAGACTGTTGCTAATTAGCAGCCCATTGGATACTCTGATTCCATAAGCTCCTTGCAGAATAATTGCCATAGAAAACTGTCAGCCACCTTTCCTTGTATAGAAGGCTGTTGCTAATTACCAGCCCATAGGATACTGTGATTCCATAAGCTCCTTGCAGAATAATTGCTATCTTTACAAGTAAAAGAGGGGCAAAAGCACTATCAACTACGTGAACTATGCACAGATTGTTCGTCCATTGAAATTGAGGATGGCAATGCATGCTCCCAAACTAGCTCAAGAATCACTAGTGATGGTCTCAACACATTCCAACTCCGGAGACTGCAAAGGAGAAGATTTTGAGACACAGTCGTCCTTGAGAGAATTCTGAAATTCTTCTCTAAGTAACTTACGGATCTTCACTCTCAGATTGGATGCTTGTTCAGGTTTGAACCACTTCTTGCCAAACTGTAAATTGAAAGGTGTCAACTAATAAAAATCCACTGCTTAAATTGAAATTTTATGAAGAAACAACTATATATATATATATTACCATAGCCAAATCTTGCTTTTTCAGTCTTTGAGGAGCATCTTCAATGAAACGCTCAATGAAGTAGAGTACAAAGACACCACAATCATAGTCGTTCTTCTGTTGGGGAACCTGGTGCAAAAGCATTTGGGATTTGATGCATGCAAACAACATTAGTAGAGATCCCATGATATTCAAAATTTCAATGCAAGCATCATGATATTGACTGATACAACCATGATAATAGTTTTGCTGGTTTGGTTCCTACCATGAAAATTCAAGAACTAAACTTAAATGAGCTGGATGGCCAAAAAAAAAAAATTCTACATACTTGACCCCATCAATCTTTTGAAACAAAATTTCCATGGTTTTGAAGGTTATAAAAAATTATGTGACTCTTTCAAGTGTGATCAATCAGTCTAGGTCTCACGAATTCCAACACTTCCAACTATCTATATCATTAGACACAACAAGGACCTTTGTAAAAGAACAGGCGTTTATAGCATATACCAAGGCCAAAGTAAATTTTTTTCTTTTTGTCTGCTTTTCTAGGGAAGATCAAAGATAAGATATATCATCTTCAAACATAACTACCATAGAATATTATTAAGAACACACGATTCTAAAATTTATGAAGGAAAAGTTTACCGCAACAATTTTATCATCAATTCTACGTGGAAGATTCTTCCATATTCTGTGGGCAATTGGAATATCCGAAGACAGACATTCTCGGTCCAAATAGCTCCATTCTTCTCTCAGAAAGCTACAAAGCATAGTTCACATCATCTTTAAGTTTAATATTCATGTTAAAGACAACTGATCAAAACATAAAAACAGCAGTCAGAAGGTGAGAACAAGACAAAACAACTAACAAAGCCCACATGATTGGATTTGAGTCTCCACAGAAATACAAGTGATTGCACTATCAAGTTGTATAATGTTCAAAACTTTCTTTGAGAACAATTATACTTCTCAAGCAGAATGTGGCAACACGCCTTCCAAAATGCAATCAAAACTCGCTTCAAAGCATGCAGAGCTTTATATAACATATAACAAAAGTAGAAAAATCACCAGATCAGTTCCAGTTGAAGTTCTAAAGATACTCAGATACTCAGTTTTGACAAACTTCTTTTGTCAATAAACAAAATAACAAATACCAAGCGTAAAGCAACCTTACAAATATATACAAGTAAGTGACTCTTATTTCAGCTTCTAACATGAACACTTGCTTTGTTTAACATCATCAACCAACTCATTCCAATTAATTTTCATTGACATAAATTTATTGATACATTTCTAATACTTCCTAGAAAAACAGTAAAACATGAACCAAAATGCTTTTTAATTGCTATCACTTCATCATACTTCCTTTCCTCAAAACAGATATTAATCTTGTCATTGCTCACAACCAACATTACAGAATTCTCTGACAGACGATTAATTCTGAGATGTCCTTGCAGCAACATTTATTTTAGAATTAATGCCCAGGGCATGCATTCTCTTGACATTTTAATGGGATACAAGAGCATTTCTGTCTCACCTTCTTATGTTGTCAAAAACTGATGCACTTGAGTGAAAACCCAATGAATCCAAATGAAGTATGGTTGGACCTGATTCATCTTCTTTGTCTGGGATGCAAATAATGACCAAGCTCCAGTGTAGACTGAACATATGAAACATTTTGTAAATAGGTAACAGAAAATATATCAGTTAATTCAAGCCGAAAAAGAAAAGTGGGGCATGAGCAAATAGTATGACCTACAATCTATACATGTTCACTAAAACAAATATTAGGTAGAAAGCATATATACGTATAACAATGATCCACAACAGTACAAAAGAAATCCAATCACGAAATAGCACCATTAGGATACAAAAACATAGACAACATAATTACCAAAAACTTTTACATTTAAAATACCATCCTAGAAAAGAATAGAATGGAACAGTAAAATGTTCAGAACAATAAAGCATGCTGGTCCCTTTGAGAATCCACAAGATAAATCCCCCCCTAAAAGCCCATGAGCTCAGCACCACAAAGAAGCAAAATGAACAATCTCATTCCAAGATATATTTTATTAAAACCCCTAATTACTGAAAATTCTGGCATCCCTTAAAATATATTGTTTTTCCTTTATCCACATTCTAGTTCTTTCTCTTCTGTTTCTCTTACTACACAGTATTAAAATGACATGGTGAGAAAAATAATACAACTACATCATGCATGTTAATTTACAATTCACTCAGGAAATCATCTAACCAACACCAATATTAAAATTGGTAAACCAACCTCATCTGAGTTAATTGAAGCCAATACTAATCAAGACCGAGTTCATTTTACTAGACTACTAAAATTTCAAAGGAAACAAGATAGTTCTGAAACAAAAGATTAACTATGACCAGCTGCAGAATCGTAGGGTACATAAACCTTTATCTCCAGATATGTGTGTGATGTGTAAATCTAATTCACAAATCTGCTGCCACCTTTTTCTACATTGCCCAGCAGCTACTTCGATTTGGAATAGGCTTTTCGATGTGTTTGGCGAAAATTGGGTTTGCCTGCCCTCAAAGTTTGGATCAGTTTCTCTCGATTGGTTTTAGAGGTTTTGACAGAAAGAAGGAAGGAAAAGCTTCATGGCAATAAGCCATGATTGCTATTCTTTAGTGTATTTGGCTAGAGGAAATGCTTGTATTTTCAAGGAGAAAGATTTTACACTAAAGTTACTGTAGGATAGGGTTGTGCTCTGGCTTCCCTCTGGTGCCACGCACAGAGATTCTTTAGGGGATTTTCTTGACTACTATGCAGAGAAACTGAAGAGCCATTTTATTTTAATGTCTTTATTTCCTTTTTGCTGTATTTTTTTTTTTCCGCTTAAGGAGGATTTCTTGCCCTCCTCTTCCTTTGTAGTCTTTCTTTCTCTCTAATGCAAATTCTTCTTTTATCCCAAAAAAACTATGACAAGGGAATTGATCTAACTATTCCCAAACAAAGAGCGGAAATGCAATAAATTCAAAATGTTTCATGTTTCATGTTTAGATTTCCATCAGTAGCAACTTCAGACTCCCACTTACAATCACTTTTTTATTGCGCACTTGGTGGAACCAAAATTTTTTCTGCTAATTTCAATTTCTCATATAAAAAAAGAAGTCACAAGTAATTAAAACAACTACCCCCTCCCCCACACAAAAAAAAAAAAAAAAAANAAAAAAAAAAAAAAAAGACAACCCAAGGCACTCAATAGGTCATCAATCCATGTTGTACGTTTCCACCCTGATCTTAAAATGAGGAGGTAGCCTTATACCTGAAGCATTAAAACATGGATAAATGTTTTTCGTAGTAAAGGCCTTCCTTATCATATCATGTGATAGTAAATTTCTTCATATGGTAATCTAATAAACTAGAAAGCATCTAATACACACACACACACAACTATACCAGCTTTGAGATTAGTCTTTCTCATTCACAAAACCCCAAAAACAAAACCTTCGAGACTAAAAGAGAGAACTCACTCCTCATGTATTGGAATTAGAAGATACGCCTTCTGAAAAATATTCACACCCTTCCACCACCTTCTAAACGTCATAAAGAATGTCTCCCTCTCACTTTGCTGCATATTTGTATGGAACTTGAGTCAGAGCATAAACCAAAGAAAGGGAAAAGAGAAAGGCAATGAGTGGGTGTTAGGGTAAGAAACTGACTTCAAATGACAGAAGATCTGTAACTCAGAAAGAAGCACTTGGTCCTAAATAACCACAGCGCCAAAAAAAACCCTATCAAATTTTGTGGTGGCCAAGGAGCCGTTTATTGGGTCAGAAATTTACAACCATGTGGTAAAGTGTTACCTCTGGCGAAATTTACCATCAAAATTACACAGCAAAGGAAATATTTGATAGAAAATTATTCATTGAAAATACACAATAGCACCAATAACTCATCAGCCAGCAGTCAAACCACTCAAGTCACAAAGGGCTTACCTTGAAGGGAAAAATAAGTTTTATCACAAAGAATGAAGAGCCTTCTTACAAATGAATGTGCATGCATACACATACATACAGGAGAAATTTAATTACCTTGTAGGAAACGGCCACTTTTAGCTTGTTGTAAAAATATGTATTGAAAAAATGATAGTCAGATATTGATCTATTTGTCATAGATGCTTGCTGCTGTAGATACCTAGCCAATTCAAAACAAGGCATAAGTACAAAACTTTAAAAATTAAACAAGCATAATATGCTGAAGGGATTTGAATCAAGAACTTATCCTCAATTAATGTATTACAGCATGATTAAGTTTTCAACAAGACAAAGCCTAATATGACAAATGAACTAACATAATAACTTTTACAAATGATCACACAAAATCATTTACATTAACAAAAGTAAGATAATAGTAACAACAGATAAATACTGTTAGAATATTCTTAGAATATTGATTGACTATGAATATTGTAGTTATTATAGCTTACATCTAGGCTTGTAACTAGGATGTGATTAGGCCCATGATTAGGCCTGTATTTATTGTACAATTAATATAAATAATACATGTGAGAAGCTAGTCTCACACTTCCACCATTTCTCACATGGTATCAGAGCAATTTTAGTGAGAAAAATTTCTCCCTTCCTGTTGTGCATTTTTCCAGCGGTGAATATTCTCTTCCTTGCTGTGTTTTCATTCCATCAGTGTTCTTATCACTAGGGTTTAGTGGCTGTGCCTCTTTCTAGCCACCCTAGGATTCGAGTTTTCAAAATCCACCTCCATAGTCAAAATCAGAAGCCTCCGATCGGCCCATCCCTTGAATTGCATCGTCGTCCGTCTCTGCACGCGCCGCTGCCAGCTTTGGAAGTGACTCCCACGCACCGAAAGCTTCTTCCGCACGTGGCTTCTCCGATCACCGTGAAACTTTCCAGATCCCTCCTCCGGCGTATTTCCGACCTATTCCTGCCCTTAATTTTGTGTTATCAGATCTGAACACCATCGTAGCAGTTCTGTTCTCTCCAATTTTTAAAGGTTAGGAATTTGTTTTGGAACCAACAGATCCGAATGGCTTCTTCAGACGACACCACTGCACATCAACCATTCCACACTCTCTCTTCTACTCCAACTATTTGTGCTGAAAAATTAACTGGTTCTAGTAACTACATGACATGGTCTGTTTCTGTGGAGTTGTGGTTCTTAGGCCAGGGCCATGAGGAACACTTGGTAAAACAAGTTAAAGATATCCCTGATCAGAATAAGCCAAAGTGGAAACAGGTTGATGCATATCTTTGCAATGTCCTTTGGCAGTCTATTAATCATACTCTTGTTGGCCAATATCGGCCATATCGTACTTGTTATGAAGTTTGGCACAAAGCCAAGAAGTTCTACTCAAATGATATAAATCGTCCGTATAATGTTGTCTCCAGTATGAAGACGATTAAGAAACAAGATCTGGATATGCAGACCTATCTGGAGCAGATTGAGACTCTTCAACATGAATTCAATGAGATGATGCCCTTTTCAGCTGATGTTACACAACAAGAAGAGCATAACGGCAAATTCTTCATGGTTCTTGCACTAGCCGGCTTGCCATCTGAATTGGATTCAGTCTGCAATCAAATTTTGGTCAATCCTGGGGTTCTTACTATGGATACTAGGCCTGTTCATTGGTCGGATTCGGTCAGTTTGGAGGATATTTTCATTCGACCGAGTGTGTAAAAATAGAGAAAATGCAAACCCATCACCGACCACCTCATCAACGGAACCAATGGATTTGGTTTTAGATGGGTTAGGTTGGCTCGGGCGGGTTGACTCGGTTTAGGCTTTTTTTTTTTTTTTTTTGTTTCATGAACTTTTGAAGTGATTATGTATGGGTTTCAAAAAATCACCATGAACAAGCAAAGTTTGAAGAGGGGTCAGAAAGGGAAACATGAAACAATAGTAGAACCAAGTTGCATAAAAGGAAACGATGAGACAAAGAGATAGAGAGAACAGAAAACAATGAGAAAAAAGGAGACCTTGGGTGGCGCTGTGGCGGTGAGGGACAGTGATGGAGAGGAGACCTAGGCTTGGCTTCTATTTATTTGTTTTGAATCTTCTGATGGAGATGAGAGAGAAAGAGAGTAACAAAAATAAAAAACTCAAGAGAGGGAGAAAGTTGCCCCTTGGTGGCCAACGATAGCAAGCGACTGTGTGAGTGACTGAGAGAGAGAGAGAGAGACAGGTGTTTCCATTCCAGCTATAATAATTTAACAGAAATTTCCTCCTTAATCATTTTTTTCTTCACTCTGGAGGTTCTTGCCAAACCAGAAACCCACAAATTTGTTGCGGCTCTCCTACCTCAAATTCTCAGAATAAGTTACTGCAAGAGATTTTTCCCAGTGAACAATATAAAACACATTGGGATTGCTTTTCTATTCTTTTTGATCAACCCATTATGCGTCGAAATCTTAAGATTTTAACTTTCACTGTTGTTTCATATCCTTTAGCTCAAGGTATGTTAAAGAGTCGGAGAGGAGATGAACGCAAACTGAAAGGACGGGAAAGAGTGAAGGGGAAAGACACTTGAAATTGAAAAAGCATAGGAAAAGACTAACAAGAGAGAGAAGAAAAAGTTGAAAAGTCAAAGAATGGTTTTTCAAAAATTGAAAGGACGGAAAGAGAGAGATGTTCAGCCATTGGGAAGTGGCAAGGACTTGATAAGGGAGAGAGCAAGTACTGGTTTTACTTAGTAAAAACCGAACCGACCGGTCCAAACCAAAATCTTAAATTTCAGTCATCCGATTCCGCCCGCCTTTCATCTATAACCGATGGATTGGCATCAAACTGGTCCGGTTCGGTCGGGTTGTTATGGGTTAGTCGGGTTATGAACACCCCTAATGGATACTATGTTTGAGCAGCTAATTCATATTTCAGCACCCACAAGTGTTTCTGTTTCGGCTACCCCGACTGATTCTACTATTCTAGCCTCTCAAGTGAACCATCGAGAGGATGGTAAGGAAGGACGTGGTGATCAGCGTTTCCGAAACAGGGATTGACCTCGGTGTACTTACTGCCATAAAATTGGCCACACAGTAAACTGTTGTTTTCTCCTTCATAGTTGACATACTAAGACTGCGAATGTTACACAGTATGATTCTTCATCTGGTGCTGTATCTGTATCTGTTGCTAACTATATGAGTTCTTGCGATTTCTAGAGACCAAGCAGTCCACCTACACAGTCTTTGTTGCTCATACTGGTAATCTTATTGCTTGCATCTCTCAATCATCCTCACTTGGACCCTGAGTTCTTGATTTTGGTGCTTCAGATCACATGACTAGTAACAAGAATCTATTCTCTAAACTCACTTATTCTAATTCATTGTCCATTGTTACCTTAGCTAATGGCTCACAAACAAGAGTAAAAGGCATTAGTCAAGCCAAGCCCTTGCATTCTTTACCTTTAAATTCCATCTTTTTTGTACCAGGGTGTCCATTTAATTTGATCTATGTTAGCAAACTAACCCAGACCCTACCTTATTCTATTACCTTTGTAGCTAATTCGGTTCTTGTGCAAGATCGGGACACTGGGAGGACAATTGGAGTAGGGCGTGAGTCCCATGGGTTATACTACATCTCCACATCATCACCCCCCGTAACTTGTACTGTTGTTGATTCACCCGAACTTCTCCACCATCGTTTGGGACATCCTAATTTACAGAAACTCCAAAAGATGGTTCCTAGCCTTTCCCGTATCTCTACTTTAGAATGTGAGTCTTGTCAATTAGGAAAACATGCTCGTAGTTCGTTTCCTAATTGTGTCAATAATCAAGTTGAGTCTCCCTTTGCCCTAGTTCATTCTAATGTGTGGGGTCCTAGTCTAGTCAACTCAACTTCGGGCTTTCAGTACTTTGTAACCTTTGTCGATATTTTTATCGATGTACTTGGTTATTTCTAATGAAAAACCGTTCTGAACTATTCTCTATTTTTCAAACTTTTTGCTTAGAGATTAAAACTCAGTTTGGTATCACAATTCGCACCTTGAGGAGTGATAATGCACATGAATATTTTTCTACCCCCTTTCAATCTTTTATGACTTCTCAAGGTATTCTCCATCAATCCTCTTGTGCTCATACTCCTCAACAAAATGGGGTGACTAAGCGAAAAAATAGACACATGATTGAGATTGCACATACTTTCCTCCTTCATAACAATCTTCTACTGTGTTTTTGGGGAGACGCGATTATCACCTCTTGTTATCTGATTAATCGGATGCCATCCTCAATATTACAAAATTAGGTGCCTTATTCTCTTTTATTTTCCAATCAACCATTCTACTCTCTTCCTGTTTGTGTCTTTGGTTGCACGTGTTTTGTTCATGATCTCACTCCAGGTAAAAATAAGTTACAAGCCAAATCTCTCAAATGTGTCTTTTTGGGTTATTCCTGCTTGCAAAAGGGTTATCGTTGTTTCTCTCTTGCACTAAAACGTTATATAGTCTCCCATGATGTTACTTTCTTTGAGACAACCCCATTCTTCCCCTCTTCAGGACATTCTGATGCTCCAGAACATTCTATTGTTGATAATCTTCTTCCTATTTCTTTCACTAGTCTTGTTCCACAAGCTATTTCCTCTGCTGACTCGGCTCCTCATTTCCTCACCTACATCGCCGACCTCGACCCGAACTTGTTAAGAGCCCCATCACTGAGAGTCCTACCACTGAGAGCCCTGTCACTGACAGTGAGAGTCCTATTTCTAATGACAGTCTTGCCACTAACCCAGTGGACTTACCTCTTGCTCCGGTTGCTTCTCCAGTTCTGATTTCTGACATGGATCTTTTTATTGCTGATTGCAAAGGTATTCGTTCTACTTGTAACTCTCACCTTATGTCTCCACCATATTCTGCCTTTGTATCATCTTTGTCTTCTGTTTCGGTTCCTAAAAATACAAGTGAAGCTCTTTCCGACCTAGGGTGGTGTAAGGCAATGATTGATGAAATGGCCGCCTTAGATTCCAATAGCACTTGGGATTTGGTTCCTCTCCTACGTGGTAAATCTATAGTTGGTTGTCATTGAGTTTATATGGTCAAAGTTGGCCCTGATGGCCAAATAGATCATCTGAAGGCCTGATTGGTTGCAAAGGAATATACCTAAATCTATGGCCTTGACTATGGCGATACCTTTTTCCCTGTTGCCAAGATGGCATCTGTTCGCCTCTTTCTCTCTAAGGCAGTCATTCACCGCTAGCCCTTTTATCAGCTTGATATTCAAAACACCTTTCTACATGGCGAATTGCAAGAAGAAGTCTATATGGAGCAACCACCTGGGTTTTATGTTGACTTCGCCGATCTCTCTATGAACTTAAACAATCTCCACGGACTTGGTTTGGGAGATTTAGTGCAGTTGTCTGAGCGTTTGGTATGATTCGGAGTGAGGCCAATCACTCAGTCTTTTACTGTCATTCATCCCTTAATTGATGCATTTACCTAGTTGTCTATGTAGATGACATTGTGATTACATGGAATGACCAAGATGGTATACAAAAGCTCAAACAACATCTATTCCAGCACTTTCAAACAAAGAATTTGGGCAAACTCAAGTATTTTCTAGGACTAGAAGTTACTCAATCACAAAAGGGTATTGTCATCTCACAACGGAAATATGCCTTGGACATTTTGAGAGAAACATGCATGTCAAATTGCAAACCTGTGGATACTCCAATGGATCCAAATGTCAAGCTCCTACCCGATCAGAGGGAGCCCTTATCAGATCCTAGCAAATATCAGAGACTTGTTGGAAAGCTCAACTATCTCACAGTGACACGGCCTGATATTGCCTTTCCGATGAGTGTAGTTAGTTAGTTTTTGAGTTCTCCATGTGACAGTCATAGAGATGCAGTGATTCGTATTTTAAAATACATCAAGAAGGCACCGAGTAAAGGTCTCCTGTATGAAGGTAGGGGACATACTCAAGTAGTTGGCTATTCAGATGCTGATTGGGCAGAATGTCCATATGATAGACGCTTAACTATCGGATATTGTGTATTTGTTGGAGGCAATCTAGTGTCATGGAAGAGCAAGAAACAGTCTATTGTTGCTCGGTCCAATGTTGAGGCAAAATACCAAGCCATGACTAAAGCAACTTGTGAGCTCATATGGCTGAAACAGTTATTTCAAGAGTTAAAATTTATGAAGGTTTAGCAAATGAGATTAATATGTGATAACCAAGCAGCTCTTCACATTGCCTCTAATCCAGTCTTCCACGAAAGGACCAAACATATAGAGATAGACTGTCATTTTATTAGAGAGAATATACTTTCAGGGGATATCACTACTGGTTTTGTCAAATCAAACGATCCGTTAGCATATATATTTACTAAGTCTCTCGGAGACCCTCGAGTTAACTACATTTGTAACAAGCTTGGAACATACAATATGTATGCTCCAACTTGAGGGGGAGTGTTAGAATATTCTTAAAATATTGATTGACTGTGAATACTGTAGTTATTATAGCTAAAATCTAGGCTTGTAACTAGAACGTGATTAGGCCCATGATTAGGCCTGTATTTATTGTACAGTTAATATAAATAATACCTGTGAAAAACTAGTCTCACACACTTCCACCATTTCTCACAAATATAACTTCAATTTAGTATGACTTCAACTTAGGGGAGAAAAATAGTAAAAGGAGTGAAAATGGAAAGCAATAAGAAGGTTATTGGTGTTTGATAGAAAATGTGAAAAGTAGGAGTCAAAATTATATACATCCCTCTTGCTTTGGAAGGAGCAAAAGGAAGGAATTAAATATATAATAGTATTATACTATCCTTAGCACAATATTTTAAGAGAAGTAAAAGAGCAAACCATTACATCATTTGAAATTTGAAATTAGAGAGAAAGAGAAAGGGGCGGGGGGGAGAAAGAGAGATGGTAGCTACTCCATTTCCATTTTCTTCACTCCAATACCTAACCAATCAATCATGTATTGATTTTCACTCTTTCCTTTTTCATCCTCACCAAGCACACCCTATGACTGTCTCTATAACTAGTGCAATAAGGCCTTTTTATAGCAAGAAAGAAACAGTCAAAGAAATTAAGGGAAAGGCCCAAATACACTTACCGTATATAAAAGTTCATTATAGTACACGTTAAATAACGTTCAGGAGCAAGGCATTCTAAGTCTGTGTAACAGATTTCAATAGATTTTGCATCATCACTGAACCACAAAAAGGAAAGTGAGAAGGTCATGTGACGTAAAATATATCTAGAAAATTATAATTGAAGGAAAATACTGTAGCATTACTCTTTTGGCGTACCTTGATGGATAATATATCTTAGCTTCCTTCAGACTGAAAAGTGCCATGAGAATCAAATAACTAATGATTTCATAAGCATATTGCTGAAGTTGAAGTAATTGAATAATTAGATAAACACACAATAACAATAAAACTCCTTTACCATTCAGCAAGTTTGTCTTCTTGCTCGGTTTCCTCTAGAGGATGAGATTCATCCTCAACATCAAGAACAATGGGCTCACCCTGTTGAATCATGTCACTTACCAATTATCACTTATAAGAAATAAGTGAAGCTAATGATATGATATATTCATCAATGAATAAGTAATCAAATAGTTCGTCATATCATGAAGAATTGCAACAATGCCATTATAGGTATACCTTCCTGGACCTTGAGTCATCAGTTTGAATTTCCTGAGAAGCATGCTTCCTACTAGATCAGGGGGGAAAATGAAAGAATATCCAACATAATAAATTCATTCATCAAGAAAATTTTCAGTAGAGCCAAAAATTACAAACTATAGCTGCCCCATCTGCAGCTCAAGTAGAAACAGGCATAGAGAGGGAAATCTTATCAAATGATTTTTTGTAGAAAATGATATGATATTCGAACATGACCACAGCATAATAGGAGGGAGTGAGGGACTATAATTCCAATAACCCAGTTAACCGTCACTTTTGATAGCAAGAAATTATAAACATACTTAGCTAAGCATATAATAAATGATAGTATATTTTCACCTAGCCTTTCCGCATAAAAAATTATTAGAGGAAAAAGATCAAAGAGAAGTAAAATGCAAACCAACTCCATTAGCTGAGAGCATATTTAAAGTTCTTTTGTCTTGTTCACATATCAAGCATAGTTCCTTCAGGTTTATATAGGTAACTGAGAAAATATGTAAGCATTTATAACTCATCCTCAGACATCATACAATACAGCCCTAAATATTGAACAAGTGAAAAAACCTAGAGCAGCAGCACAACATCAAATTAAACCAAGACTGTCAAGAACAACTATGGAACCCTATGAACTAAAGAACACACCTAAATAAATCTAAATCGTAAATCAGCATATGGTAAGAAATTTAATGCATTAGTTTTGTAATATGCAAAAAACACTTGTTAGGTGAACTAACAAGCTAAAATGACCAAACGGGATACATATATCAATGTCGAAATCAAGGAATACTATTACCAATTCTAAAGGTGGGAATAGAAAACAAGAAGCAAGACATTTTCACTTACAATTTTGAAAAGCATCCAGACAGGTTTTTTCCAGTGTGGCGTAGAGAGTAACGGGAAGTAGCCTTGCACCTTTTACCATCATTTGACAAATCATGTTTGGAAAGATGGCTAGGACATTGAAATGGCAATGTTCTTGAAGATGATTGATCTTTCTTTCTTCCGTTCTGTGACAAGTCTCCATTCTCTCTCCTTTTCTGGTTGTTACAATGATTAAAAACTGACAACTCTTTATCAAATGCATTGACCCTCGTACAATTGGTCTGCTTAACAAATTAAAGTTAGACAACAGCAAGAACATGCAAGTCAGAGAGGCGTGTCTGAAAGTTTTAAGAATAACACAGAAGATCTTACATCTTCCATTTTCTTAGAAAAATGTGAAGCAAATGATGAGGATTGCGAGCAAGCTTGAGATGACATATTCTCTTCTCTCAAGCCTTTAGACACACCTACAAAACACATCCAGTTTCTTCAGATAGGTATCTCCAAATCAGATAATTTAATGAAGCATTACAGCCTGCTTTACATATATACCGTGCTTCAAACATCAAATTTCCAATATCTCACATGCATAATCTGATTCTGGCATTTTTTCCTCTTTTTCCAAGAAAGAACTTTTCCAAGAAGAAAACCAAGACACTAGGGGTAGACCATATGCAAGATATTTTTCCTTTCCTTTTACAAAGGATCAATAACATAATAGGACCCATGGCCCAACCAACAAATACCATGCCTTTACTGTGCCACAATGGCATTGACATCACAAAACACTTTCAAATAGATTTTGATCCATTCTAGCCACTTTCCAGGAGATATGAGATGTCAAATCATTAAGTTCTCTATTGGTACCAAGCTTGACTTTCAGCTCATCCATTTCCTTGTTTTCTACCTGATACAATTTAAAACTTAACTTATATCCTAAACTCACCAACAGCTTCAACTAATTAGACATGCTACCAATCAATACCAATTGTGAGCATTGTTACAGGATAACAGACAATCAAAATTGGAGCCTCACCAACAGTACTTGAGCTAGTAGCTTGTCTGGGATTCTCATTCTCATCAGCTTCCTGTTCTACAGAGAAAAAAATGAATAAAACATAAGCAATTGTACTGAGAATAAATCCTGCATGATAAAGGAACTATAGAAAATCATACCTCTTTAGATCTTTATAAATGTTTACAAATGAAACAAGTACTATGAACAATTAAAATAGAACATCTAAAGAGGGATAAAAAGTTTTTATCCAAAATCAAAAAAGAGGGATAAAAGCAATTGCTTAACACACTGATTTCCCATTCGAAAGTTTATGAGTCTCCTATTTCCACATAACAACAAAATCAACTTTGTGATGCTCCTACACAGCCCAGAGATGCAACTAAAGTATTGTCTTATTGCCTATTTATAGGAAAAACTGCAATACTAGAGAATAAAATAAATCAGCATTTGATAGCATAGCACAAGAGTCATTTAATGAAATATTTGGAGAGTGCCTGACAATAACAGAGAAATATTGGTTTTATACTTAACAATCTACTAAACTCTTACCAAGATTGATGGAAGAAAAAAAGTTACAGAGAAGAGAAACAACTAATATTAACACAAGAACGAATAATCAGCTCAAGGACATCTCTGCTAGAGTAGAACAACTAATATTAACACAAGAAACTTATATGTCAAGGACCAGAGTAACTAGCAACCATATTTTACTAATTAATAAGACCAAACAAGGTTTTGATTATAAACAGGATCTGCCCCAACATGTATTATGATTTTTAAGATTAGGAACACGGATGAAGCTTTTAAACAACTAATGACAATAAATGAAAAAAGAGGTAAAGAATTTTAGAATATCAGATTGACGAAGCTAAGATAAAGTAAAAACTGAAAGAAGGCATCTAATAAATTAAATTGTAGGAACGAATTTGGGAAGTGTGAATGGAATCTTTTAATATAGTAGAATACTTTTGAACTGATGACGAAAGTTGTATAGAACTAATCAAAATACTTCCTGGTACAGCAACATTCGTCTCTTAAGAAAATACACATCCAGAAAGAGATGAAAATGACACCGGGAACAAATGAAAGAAGGGGAATACAAAGTAATAAAAGGCAATCACCAAAGAGAAGGTAAATTTGATTAACAGATGAGGGATGGTCCACCAGAGCAGTTATGAAAAAGCAACTTCATCAAAGTAAGAAACTGAAAAGCATTACAGGAGGTCGATATTTATAGGAAGATAATTGATAGGGGATGTTCTGGTTCCCAGATATATACTGCCAGATAAACTGCTGCTAGGCAAGAATGTAACAGACAATTCATCTGGCTAACACCACGAAAACCGAGGAGCTGCCTAAGGGAGATTTCAGTAAGCACATTCAAAGTGAAACATATGACATTTTACAGAAAAATTACATTGTTTGAATAACATACAAACAAGTGGTGTTGCTACAATTAAGAAACTTCCCTTCTTATTATTTGTTTTTTGTGTTCCCTTACAGTAATTCAAACAGAAGCTATAACATGAAATGAAAAAAAAAAAAAAACTGACCTTCTCGAGTCTTCTCTTTTTTCTCCGTTCCAACTCATCTTCCAAGCGCTTGATGGCGACCTGAAGCTTCTCCCCTTTGTCAGGCAACCTGCGACCTGTGGCCTCCAGAGTGTGTTTCTTGCTGCGAATCGCCTCCACAAGATTGTGATCGTCCATCAGTTCAACGCCGTCTCCCGGGGAAAATTGCCGATCGAAGCCCGCGGTCCAGCTATTCTGGGGTTGAGAGGTAGAAGCGGCGGTGTTGGAAGCAGGCTCAACAACCAATTCAACTGGTGCATCGTCTTCTTTGCTGTGCAAGAGAGCATCCCAGTCAAGTTGTAGAGGTCTCTTCGTACCTTTCCGTTCCTCCATCACCATCACACCATGCATTGAACGCAGAGATTGTTCCTCTAATGGCGCCGATTAGAGCCCACAGAGAGGACTCACACTGACTTTCACTGAACCTCTGTTACCCCTAAAATTTGGGAGAGAGAAAAAGGGTGAGGACTGAGGAGGGAGGAGACGGCAAATCAACAATGGGACAGTGACGCAGTGGGGTCCGAGCTTAAGTGGTTTTGGTTGCATGTGATCCGGGGCATGGTGTTGCCAAGGCCCGCGCCTATTTCCCGCTCCAAAAGAGGGTAAAAAATGAGAAATCGAAAAAAGGACGAACTTGTAAATCCAAAAAATATAAGACGTATTTGGTAAACATGTTAGGACATAAAAATCCAAACAAGTATGTAATTCGCATGATACATCTAATGCTTGTAGAAAACACTTGTCGCATGGAAAAAAAAAACCCAAGAGATTCTTGGCAAAATGACTGAAATAATACAAAATAAAAAATAAATATATAAATGGGTTAGTGTTAAAATTATTTACGAAAATAAGTTACTTTTAAATATCTGAATCAAGGAGAGACAGACAAAATGAGGCACATTATTGATGTAGCATTTTTTTTAAAAATACGCTACATCAAAGTAGTAAGAATGAACAACAGGACAAAAGAGTTTTGCTACTATGATGTAGTGTATTACTTAAGAACACTGCTAGTTTTGCTACAAACGACTTGCTAAGGAACATGCTATTTTGACAATCAATGTGTTTTAAAAGATAACGCTATATTGGAATTCAAAAAAACAAAAATAAACAGTGAAGTTAGAGACGGACAAAAGAGGACTTTGATGTAGCATTTTTTTTAAGAACACGTTACTTTGACAGTAGCGTTTTCTTTAAGAATATTTTACTTTGTTAAAGTAGCATGTTTTTTTAGAAATAAAAAAATAAAAAAAAAGGTTCAAATGGGGTTGAGAAGGGGATCATTGGCATTAAAGGTTGCATGTTCCCTACCCTATATTGTTATCACAAGAAACACGCTATTTTAATATTTCGTATTTTTGTTATTATTGTTGGCTAATATAAAAATAATAAATATCAAATAATTTATTTCTGAATGATATTAAAATTATTTTTAAAATTTTTAAAATTTATATTTAAATGTAAAATTAACCTAAAATATAAAAAATATCATATAATAAATAGGGACAATTTTGTCAACATACACCTCAGCAATTAAGAAAAACCTTTTTGACAAAAAAAAAAAAAAGAGTCGTTTCAACCAAATTTATCAAACACAAATTTAATGGGTTAATGACTTAAAATCATTATTTCCTTATTAGCCTGGCCATCAAACGCCAAACCAAACAAAACTCCCGAATTTATAGTAAGAAATTGATAAGATTATTTTAAAGTTACTTAAATTAATAATAATTTTAATTAAATTATTAAAAAAAGAAAAATGTTTAGTAGTCGAAATTTTGTTTGCATAACAATATGAGTTTATAATCATCCTTAAAAAAATAATTGGTTTTTACCACTCAGTTTCATATAATAATCAGTTTGAATTCTAACAAAACTATAATAGATTTTTCTCAGACTAAATAATATTACTTTTAAAAAAATTCAAAGTGTTGTAATTATTGTTAAAGTTTTACATTTGTCCTTGCTAACCAATGATCATGGCATGCCAACTAGTAGTTAAAGTTTGTGTTTCTTATAGTCATAAATAAGAATACATTTAAAAATTTAATAATAATTGTGATTCACATAAATATTTATTGAGTGATCTATTAAAAATTATTATTAGTTTGAGTAATTTTAAAATAATTATTTACTTAAAAAAATTAATTATCTTCAAAAAAATTATTAGTAAAATTTATTTTATTTGTACTAAAAACTAATAAAATTTAGTTGTGGCTTAATTGACAAATTAAGTTTTATGTAGGATAAATTTTGAAGTAATATAAAAAATTTGAATCTAGGGCATACCAAGACTCGAATGAGAATTTGTCTCTCACCAAATATGTATAGCTATACCTTCTGAGGCAAAAGAAAAAAAGAAACAGATGCATCGGCTGCAACCGCACCCATAGGATCCCTAGAATATATCCAATAACCTTGCTTTTCCCTTCCAATCACCTGATACGGTATTCCCTCATGTACTTGCCGCCAAGAGCTAGAAAGCGCGCAGAGCACAGAATCATACTCCTATCATAATCTTAAGTACTTACCAAAATCAGTTTCTCTCTAGGGCACAGAGAGGATCCAAAATCTAATCAAAAACCCATTGAAGAATCTCAATTTCACTGATCTCTCTCTCTTTCGCAAGGTTCTCCCATGGCGGATTCCGCCTCTTCTACTGCAACCCTAGAATCCAATCCTCAAAAGTCCGAATCTGGAGCTCCGAATTATCATCATAATCAATCCGATCCGGTTCCCGCCTCCACGCCACCGCCGCCACCACCACCACCACCAACGCAGCCACAATCATCAACACCATCCCCTGCACCTGTTACGTTAAACCCTAATTCGAATCCACCATTACCGCCGCCTACTATTTCGTATCCGGCGGTGCCGTCCTTCAGGCCTGTTGCTCCGCAGACTCCTCAGTTCTCTCCCATACCTAATCCTGGTGGCATGCCAAATCTCACCTATCAGAACCCTGCTGTTCAGCCTCCTGGTGTGAGTTCTGCCTCCGTGGTGACTCCTGGTGTGGCTAGTGGTCCGGGAGCAATTCCAGTTTCCGTGCCACAAGTGCAAGCGCAGATGCAACTAATGATGCCTTATCAGGTTCCCCTCGGTCAGCCCCCTAATCCTGCACTGAGGCCGTATGCACCGATGCCCAATGGCTACGCAACCATGTCAGCAGTTCCACAAGGAACCATACCTCCTCCGGGTGGGTTTTTGTTATCTTTATCATTTATCTACAGTTATTTTATTATTTGATTTAAATGCTTCACTATATATTATTGTAGCGTGTTGAAATCATGGGATTTCAGTTTTTATCTTTATTACTTGTTCCATGGTTATAGCAGAGCAGAGTTCTTGCTGCTGTGTCTGACAGACACATTTGTTACTGCATTGCTCCTTGTGTGCATTAGCAGAAATAAAAGAAACTGAAGACCTTTTAAGTGTTAATAGCTGTTGTAATGTATTAGTCCAATGTTTTGTAGAGGGGAAGATTATTTTTAGATGAGTTTGGAGAGATATAGAAAGTTCATGTTGGTTAGATAAGGGGTATCGATGACAGGATGTTTTCTCCTACAGTGTCTTGATTGAATACGATGATAAAGGTTGGAAGGCTTCATATTGCTTAAAGACCTCCCTCTACAAGTCATGTTTTGGTATGCTCATATTTGCTTGGTTACTTGCCTGTCTTTTACTAAAATTGGAAATGAACTTTACACAGCGCACTGTTAAGAACGGAAAAAAAAATATATTTTTTTCATTCTAAATAATGTATGGTTGTGTCATGCTCATTTTAGTAGGCAACTTTCTGCTAGTTATAAGGGTATTTTCCCCTGAATGGTTTATGAATTCCAGAAGCCGACTATGTTTGCAACTGAATGCACGTTGGCCTTGTGTCACAAGGTATTGCAATCTTTTCAATCCTCTTTTTTTTCCCTATTGCAGTTTCTTTCCAGTTTTGTTGTTTTTATGTTGCATCATGGGTTGCTAACAATTGATATACATAAAAAGAACATAAGCTTCAACTAGAATTTTATCTTATTAAATCCTGCATACATGAGATGTTGGAAGTCTCATGTTACTTATTTGCACTTGGTGGATGGGATAGTTTGAGAAGGTTGCTATGTTGCAAGTGGTCGGACAAAGGTAAGCTCTTTTTACATAATCATGAATTTCAAGCTCGATGTGGTATTTCTTAATGTTTCCTTCAGGTTTTCGTTTCAGCTGGTGATTGTTGGCTGTGCTGCCATCTCTATTATGCTTTTAATGTGTGGTAATAGCGTTCCATTGATCTTGTGGCATTCTTTTTCTCATAAGTATATTTAGTGATATAATCATTAGTTGGCAGTTATATTCCCTTATGACCTGCTCTGATATATCTGCATAGACTTCTGTTTAAATCTCTGCAGGAATGCCTCGTTATCCCCATCCATATGGAACTATGGTTCGTCCTGCATATCCTCAACGCCCTCTTGGAGCAGTTAATGTGCTTCCAACTGTTTCACGCCCCCCTGTAGCAGGGATCCCTGCAGCTCGCCCTATGATTCCCCCCATTGCGAGGCCAGTGGTTGTTCATAGTGTTACCCCAGTGGAGAAACCACAAACTACAGTTTATGTTGGCAAGATAGCACCAACTGTGGAAAATGATTTTATGCTCTCGCTCCTTCAGGTATATTTTTTGACTTTTTTCTCTGGGATGGGTGATGGTGGCAAGGTTCAGTTCTTTTCTTGTCATCTCAACTTTTCAAATATGTGTTTGAAGACCTATTTTGTAATCTTTGGGTAAAGATGTGCTAATTCTGTTCTTTTTATGAAGTTATGTGGACCTGTGAAGAGCTGGAAACGTCCTCAAGATCCATCAAATGGAACTCCTAAAGCCTTTGGGTTCTGTGAGTTTGATTCTGCTGAAGGGGTTCTTCGTGCCTTGCGTCTGCTTTCTAAGCTCAATATTGATGGGCAAGAACTAGGGGTATGTCTTCATCTTAGATTACTTTTCTCCATATTTGTCTTTTGCTTCTTTTAATCTTCAGTTATTTAATTTACTATGAGATTGAAGGTATCGACAAGAGAAACTCTTAGTAGAATTAGTTTTTAGTTATTCTAGCAACTATGAAATTTGGGCGTAAAACAGTCATCATTGGTTTCTTATGACTGATTATATTGATCTTACTGACTCTGAACCTAGTCAGCATTTAAACAGGGATAAAAATGAATATGTTATTGGGCTTCAACTTTTGGGGAGTTTTCTGGTAGCTGAGGGGGGTTCAGTTTGGAAATAAATTAGGATTTATGCAATTAATTCTTGAGTTCCTTTGTTAAAGGAGAATCTTAAAAATTTGGCCAATATCAGTATCCTAAAGTGCTTGTCCCTACTATTTGGACACCAATGTAATCAGAAAAACAAAGTTTCTTCTGGTAGTGATTGGATTTCTAGAACATATTGCAATTATCAAAAAGAAGTTTTACAATTTGTCTTGTGCATTTTTATTTTTTAGAATTAAACTTTTGTGGTGTTGATACGTAGTCTTTGTGTTTTTGACTAGTGACCAGTTTGGGATCTTAGTGTGTATGCTTCCATCTCTTCACCTGTTTCTCAAGTAAATAATATATATATATATATAGAGAGAGAGAGAGAGAGAGAGAGAGAGAGATAGATAGATAGATAGATATAGATATAGAAGTAGGTACTTGATTGTTGTCCTAAACTCACATTGGCATGAATTATTTTCTTTTTTCTGGTTGAATATTTGATCCATATATCTTTTTATAATTTGGTTAACAGCTCAATGTCAATGGAGCTACGAGAAAATATCTGGAGCGATATGTTGAGAAAAAAGCTGAGAACTCAAAAAAAAAAGAAAGTGAAGCTGCAGGACCTGAAAAAGATGATGTAAGTGCACAACCTCCTGATGCAAATGAGGATGGGAAGCCTGATGTAGAGCACTCGAAGAAAGAGGATAATGATTTAGGGACCAAGGAAAACCATGATGCCTCAAACTTTGGCATTGTTACTGATGATGACAGGGAAGCTGATCGAGATGCTCTAGAAAAGCTTACAAGTATGATAGAAGAGAGGTTGAAGACCAGACCTTTGCCTACGCCTCCTGCACAGGCAGCTGCTGATGGCTCTGTGAGTTTAGCATCAGAACAACCTGCTAAAGGGAGAGATGGAGACTCTGAGGTGGATATGGTGAAGAATGGTGAGTTGTATAGTCCACAAAAGGCTGTTTGATTGGTATAGCTTTTATTTATTGACATGTAGCGAAATAACATTTTATTATATTATATGGATAGAGATTGTCCTCATAGGCAGCTTTCTCTTTTCCTTTTTAAAATTAATTTAATCTGGAGCTTTCTCTTTAAATTTTGTAGAAGCAGCTGAAGACAAACATGACAAAGAGACAAATAGTGACAACAAACCAACCAGTGAGCATGATAAACCTGAGACCCCTGATAGAAGGTATGATAGGAAAAGCAGAGAGAGAGACCGAGATAGGGAACTAAAACGAGAAAAGGAAAGGGAACTTGAAAGGTATGAAAGAGAGGCAGAGTGGGAACGAATTAAGAAAGAGAGGGAGCAAAGGAGGAGGATTGATGTGGCTGAGCGTGAGTATGAAGCACGCTTGAAGGAATGGGAGTATAGAGAAAAAGGGAAAGAGAGAGACCGCCAGTATGAAAAGAAGGAGGAGAAAGAAAGGGAACGCAAACGGAGAAAGGAAATTCTTTTTGATGAAGAGGATGAGGATGATGATACAAGGAAGAGGTTGCGCAGAAGTGTGTTAGAGGAGAAGAGAAGGAAGCGGCTGCGTGAAAAGGAAGATGACCTGGCTGACAGACTAAAAGAAGAGGAAGAAATTGCTGAGGCCAAGAGGAGGGCTGAGGAGGATCAGCAACAGAAGCGCCAGAGAGATGCATTGATGCTATTATCTGGCCATGTGACGAATGGTGGTGAAAAACGTATGGCTACTGAAGAGGTTACTAATGAAGCCAACAGTATTATTACTGAACAAGATACTGCAGCCAATAATGGTAGTGAAGGCCATATGGGTAATTCTCTAAAAGGTTATTTTCAGTTTATTCTTTCCTTCTCTCTCTCTCTCTCTCTCTGTGTATTAAAGATGGGAATGCCTCTGCATTGCAGGTAATGGAAATTCACTAAATGGCATCATTGATGAATCAACTATGGCATCAGTTACTGCAAGTGATACACGGCAAGGTGACAATGTCCCTACAAAAAAGTTGGGTTTTGGTCTTGTTGGGTCTGGAAAAAGAACGACTGTCCCTTCTGTTTTCCATGAGGAGGAGGATGATGATGCGCACAAGGATAAAAAGATGAGGCCTCTGGTTCCAATTGATTACACAACTGAGGAATTACAGGCTGTTCAACCTACTGCTTCTGCACCAACGCCACCAAATTTGGCTGCAGCAGCCGAATTTGCGAAACGTTTATCAAATGCCAATCTCAAGGAAGAGAAGCAAGATGGAGAACGGGATAGAAGTAGGCGTTCTAACGATAAATCTAACCACCGGGACAGGGACAAGAATGATGAAGATGGCACTCACAACAGAGATGAAAGCAAGGAGAAGAAGCTTTTGGATTTGAAAGCAAGACAGTTAATTGATACTATACCGAAGACCAAGGAGGAGCTGTTCTCATATGAGATAAACTGGGCAGTGTATGACAAGGTACAGAATTTTAATTTGGTAGATTTTGAGTATTCAATTTTTTACTACTATAATCAAATTGGATTTGCAATTATTTTGATTAAAACAAAGCTTTTTGTCTTCTTTAAGCTTGTGTTGTAATTTGTTGGTTTCCTATTATGTGCTCTTGCAGCATCAGCTGCATGAAAGAATGAGACCATGGATTTCAAAGAAGATCACAGAGTTTTTGGGAGAAGAAGAAACTACCTTGGTAGATTACATCGTTTCTAGCATGCAAGAGCATGTGAAAGCATCACAGATGCTGGACCTGCTTCAGTCTATTTTGGATGATGAAGCTGAAATGTTCGTTCTCAAGATGTGGAGGATGCTTATATTTGAAATAAAGAAGGTAGAGATCGGCCTTCCTTTGAGGTCAAAATCATGATATAAGGATTTTTTTTGGGGTTGATTGCAAGTTCCACATTTCCTGCTGGACTGAGATTTTTTCACAACCATGCCCTTAGTTATGTAATGCATCTGCCCAAAATTGTGAAATGGGCTCTATATAGTCACCAAATGTAATTTTTCAGTCTGCATTGCTTCAACATTCAATCAGTTATCTGGACAGACCTCCTTTTTGTAGTGAGACTTAGCCCATGAGAACCAGAATCTGGTGCTGTCAGTAAAACATGCAGTTTTGTATTGAATTGTGAATAGTTAGAGCTATGATTGTTGCTGACAATCCTCGTTCCCTGCTAGTTTTTTTGTTCCTTTCCCCCCGCCCCCCGAATTTATTATTCCAGTAATTGCTAACTTCTGATGTGTATCTCTTTTATCTCAATACTTATATATTAAAGTTTGGGTATCTACAGAAACCATATTAATAGTTGAAAACATTTTTTTCCAAGAGAATTGCTAACCGCACACCATTAGAAATTGGCCTTTCCATAGTAATTGGCATATGCAAATTTTGTTGACTGATCCTTCGATCACATTATAACCCCTGCAATCATAAGCGTCATGGCAAATGACGTATCAAGTTGCCGAATACTTTGCAATGTAAACTTAATTTCCTTCAAATAGATTATGAACGTTGATTTCGAGAAACATTTATCCAATCTTA